>CM046450.1:15197101-15541332 GCA_025506515.1 Flaveria trinervia | reverse complement strand
CTCGGATTAGTCCTTAACTGAATTCGGGTTGATTTTATTCAGATTTGATATTCGGGTACGGGTAAAAAACACACTCCTATATCAATTTTAATGTTTTAGCAAGAGATAATACTATGAAATCTTGCCCTTAAAAGAGCTTAAAATCAACCACCAATACTGCTAAACTTTAACATTATCTGCTTTAAATTAATTTTGTAAAGCACAATTTCTCCTCTTCGAAAAAAATCTATTTCTAAAAATAATGACTAAAAAACACAACCGTACAATTCTACAATCATTGACCTCCCGACTTTATATCCTTTGCCTTTATGGATCAATCATTAGAGGCTTTTTTTTCTTAACAAGCAAATGTAAATTCTACCATGTTATTTTAATCGGAATTTATACGTTTCTAGTCGGGAACATATCTCTCTCTCTCGAGAAAACATACATTTAAAAAAATTCTTTGCTTCAACTCTCAGCATTTTTATTATAATAAAAATTGAATCCACAAGCTTCACATATTTACATGTTTTAAGGTATCTTACCTTATCTTATATATAGGGGAGGGTTCCTAAGAAAACCTTCAATTATAAGAAAACCAAAAAAAATATTTTAAATCATTGATTAAAATTGATCGATATCCATCATGGTAAATTTGTAAATATTAATTAGATTATTGATTTAATTTAATGATTTAAGGGTATATTGGGTATATTATAATTTTTATATTTAGAATAAAACAAAATCACTTAATTCTCTTTCTCTCTCTATCCTCTCTCCATATTCACATGCAATATCAGTTTTTTTTGAATCAAATACATCAAAAATTTATTAATAAAACAAAACTAACATTTGAATATGGAAGAACATCTGTAAATTTTCTCAAATTTTTCAGTAATTACATTCATGCTTACGTATACGTATATGAAAACAAGACGTACATATGTTTACGTATATGTACTTTTGAACATGTTAACATATCTGATTATGTATATGCATGCAGACTTACATATATGCTTGTTTACATACACGTAAACATTTTTACCTGTAGATTTATATGTAAGTAAACTTGTTTACATATATGTAAGCAATACATTATAAGAAAGAAGAAGTCATAAATGAAAGTATCTAAAGAAATTACACTGAATAAATCTGCAACCATATGTAAACTTGCATACGTATATGTAACTCGACGAATATAAAGATGAACAAACAACCAAATCGTAATATAACAAAGTTACGTATATGTAACCTGCCATTACATTCTTTTAGTTCTTAAGTTGCCTTAATATGAAGTTATGTATATGCAACCTAAGTTACATAAACATGTATTCATCTTCTTCCTTCTGTTAGCATCCATGTCGGTAAGATAATCAATCGATTTTGTTAGTTTTTTGAACAACAGAGATATCCTCGTGAACCTGTCCTTCAATCGATTTCATTAAAACCCAATTAAATACTTGATGTTATCGATTTTGTTGGTTTTATCTTCATTCTTTCGTTAACCTCTAACCCTCCATCACCTTCTTAAATATAAAAAAAAATGCTAAAATAGACTAAAGATTTCCAGATGTTGTATTGGTAGAATTGATTAAATCACCACATTAGGAAGAATGAGAAGAAGATCGATGCTTTGTGATAGAAAAAAATTGAACGATGAATGAAGAAGAAGATTTTTTTGAATTATTCTTCATTTGTTCAAACATGGAGTAAAATAAGTAATTTAGTCAACCATGTTTATTTACTAAAAATACTTTACATATATAATTACTAAAACACCCTTTGAAAATATTAAATATATATAAATAATAAAAAAATTTGATTGGTTAAAATTAGTTTTCTAGGTTTTCTTAAAACTTATTGGTTTTCTTAGGAACCATCCTCTCTATATATATATATATATTAACAGAAAAAATTAGCTGTTCAAATTATTTCTTAGTCTTGCATTTTCTCCTATTCAACAATCATCAATGGACTCCAGTATATTGAACTTTCCTAACTTTTTTATAGGTGATAGAATAGTTAAAAATAATAATGTGAACCGTACAAGGAGAAGTTATTTATTTTTTTCTCATAAGGGAAAATGTCACAAAATAATAACCAAATTTTAAAGGTTTTTTAATTTAGTCACTGATGCATATTTTTCTCAAATTGGATCATTAAACGATCAAAACGAGTCATTATCGAATTTTCTTATGTCAAGAAAGTAACGGTGGAGAAGACGTAGGAGCCAAAATTTTTAATATATAAAACTATATTAAAACAATAAAAAAAACATGTTAGTTATGAAAAAATAAAAAAAAGTACCTAAAATTTACATCAACGTTCCATATCAACATAAAAAGACAGAATTTTTTTTTGTAATTGAAACAAAAAGTATAACATGCTAAAAAATGTTAAGACTTTTAATTTATATAAAATATGAGAACTGAGTGAACTAATTAAAATACTTTTAAAACTTAAATTACTTAATTAGAATATTTTTAAAAGTTGTTTATTATTTTACAAAGTTACCATTCTTTTAACAGTAGTACAAAATCATTATATTTGTAGAAGAAAACATAAAACTATACTCCCTCTTTAAGTTTTTATTAAACAACTCCAAATCACACATTAGCCACATATATTTGCATGTCATAGAATTTGTCACTCGACATTTTGGATGAAATGAAAACAACTTTCTATCAGAATGGGTCATTGAAGACTTGTCTTTGAGTTTATTTCTGACTTTTAAGCTAGGTGATCGGAGCAAAGCAAGACAGGGTTGTAACATATGTTTTGTGACCACATAAAATGCTTGTATTTTCTGGCTTCAAACAACTTATCCTCACAAAATGACAAACGTCTATTGTACATTCTAAATGATATATTTATAAGAGCACCACAAATGAAGAGTTCCTTTTTTTTAATGTTTTAAAGATAAAATTGATGAAGTGAAGGAGAGAGGTAGTGAAATGGAAAATAGAGTGAAGAGAAGTTCATCCCCATAAACTCAAAAAAGGCCATGTGAGAGGCAATGTAAGAGAAAGGAGAGAGGCGAGATGAGAGAGTGTGTAGTTTTTATGTATTGTGAGTAGACAAAATTAAGGGAGAAAGAATGGGGCAAGTGTCATTTAGGCATAGTTTTCATTCTTTCTATCGGTGATGCTGTAATGATCAATGATCAAGCTTTTTAACAACAATATTTTACACTTAAATGACATTTACGTCGCACTTAAAATGACTTGAAATTAAGGTTGTAAACGAAACAAGCCGAGCTAGAATGGATGCAGACTCAACTCATTTAAAAATCAATCCAAGCAAAGTCAGCTCGTTTATCTTCACGACCTTAAAATGTGAGCTCAGGCTCAACTCGTTTATATACAAGCCGAGCTGAGTTAGCTCGCGAGCCAACTTATTTATTAAAAAAAGAAAAAAATTGCATAATTAGTCCCTATGATTTGGTCATATTGCAAATTTGGTTCCCAGATTTTAAAAAGTGCAAATTTAGTCCAAACATTTGTGAAATGGTTGCAAGAATTTTACAAATGTTTGGACTAAATTTGCACTTTTTAAAATCCAGATACCAACTTTGTAATATGACCAAACTACAGGGACTAATTATGCAATTTTCTCTTAAAAAACTATATTATGTTGTTTTTTACAAATATATATATATATATTATATATATATATATATATATATATATATATATATATATATATATAAACAAAATATATTTTTTATACTCGTTATCTTTACTCTATGAAATAGTAATACAAGATTAGTATTTCATGGACTATGATCATCTTTTATATTTTTATATACTTAGGTTTTTTTATTTGAAAATATCAAATTAACCATATGTCTATGATCTACTTAAATAATATGCATGACATAAATTTGGTTTATAATATATAAAATTATAACTTAGCCTATTACTTCAAGATTCAACGAGCGAGCAAACAAACTAACTAACAAGGGGTCCACAAGCCGAGCCGACTTTGGCTCGGGCTCAACTCGTTTACAAATCACGCCAAGCTAACTCGGTTCATTAACAAATCAAGTTGATTTTAAGCGAGCTTTTTCAAACAAACTACGAGTCGCAAGCTCTTTTGAAACTCTATTTGTAATCGGACTATTTTAGTGGTGATTAAACACCATAAAAACAAGATTCAATCAAATAAATAACTCTCTCATAGTGTTTCATAGTGTTAGAAACTTTCTATATAGTTTAACATAAATGTGTGCATTTAAATTCTTCTTTTATACGTAAACTTATAAAACTTTGTTACTATTATATTATTATTTAAGAAGTAATGCCAACAGCCAATGGGTGCATTTCTATAAAAGATTTGCAAGTGTTAGATGTTTTTAGTGCTTTTGTTGCCTGTTTTTGCACTTATGGCCTTTTGCTCTGCCCTTTCTCCTTTTGTCGTTTAAATGTGCCTAAGTTTCACCAAAATCGAACACGTCTACCGTATGCTAGTGCATTTGTTTAATTAATATAAAGTTACTGTTTTGTTACACGATATTGAACCTTCCTTTCGACAAGAATAACCTCCCTTTCGTATTATTGAAGGGACTTTATACCTATTAGTAGGTCCATTTTATTTTTGTGTACGTCTTTCCGTAGAAAACTATTTGTTTATTATGTCGGAGAGCATATAACAAGCCAAACACATCCATACCGGTTTCTTCTATCAACGAGCGTATTCAAAGCCAAATATATTCATACTATTTTGTTTTTATGCCTTTCAATCAAAAACCATTTGGTCTTTTGTTGACGAGCGTATTCACATCCAGAAATATTCATAAAAGCAAGGTTAGTCGTTTGTAATATAATTGACACTATAATTTCAAGAAGAAATTATAAGTATTGAAACGTCACTATTGGGTTGTTTTTGAGCTGCTAATAACTAATCAATTTTACAAAAGTCCAAAGAAGAAGACGGTGAAGAAACGAGGACAAAATCATACATAGAATACTGTAAGTGAAGTCGTCGATTAGTACAATTAATTGTGAGTTTTGTGTGAATACTTTATGTGCTTGGTTATTACCTCTAATTAACCTCTTGTTCTTGCATGATTAAAAGATTATATGGATTATAGCTTCTTTAATTTATAATTTGTTAGTGTTATTATGTGTTAACTACATATTGATTTCAGATCTATACCTTATTGGTCTTGGTATATAGGTTGACTAGGTTAGTTGTCGTGTAATACACGGATTGAACAAATAAAAGATTAAATAATTATAAAAAAAATTTATGCATTATAAAATCATGTTGAATATAAAATATGATTATAAATACATATAAATAGCTATTTTAAATAAATAAATAATAATATATTTTTCTCAAACTTTTATTTTATAAAAACATTGTGAAATTTTGTTTTTAAAAAGTGTGTTTTTAATAAAAAAAGGTTTTTAATTTATTAAATTATATATTTTTTAATTTAAAAATGGTATGATTAATATTATTAGTATTCAATATTATTATTAATAATATAGAAAAATGAGAAAGTAATTATAATTATATCTACAATAGTGTTAGTTTATTTTAGTTTTTTTAAAGATAGATAGATAGGATAAACACTAATTAAGTAAACTATAAGGCCTCGTCTCCAGGACGCTTACAGTTGGTCATTCATCGCACTTGAAACATATAATTTCATTTGTCTCAAAAAATATTGCAGCGAAAACATTCAAAAATGATATCTCATTTCATTATAAACACTTTTGCCAAATAATACATCATTATCCGGTTACAAAATACATGTTTGCATTACATCACAAAAACATTATAATTGGATGTCATCCCAAAAGGACTGAGTAGCCTCGCAGTTCCATCCTCAGCAATCACTACCTGCCAACTGGAAAACATATAAAAAATCAGCGTTGCTGAGTGAGTTCTAGTTTTATTATAAAACATACTTCCTTTTCATTAAAACCATTCTTTTCTTTCGCGTGACCATACATCATACGTACACATAGATAGTATCTTTATTATCTCCTTCGTTCATTCATTCATTCGTTTGTTATAACTTTACTTGCACATCGGATATCTCTCGTACCAATACCATATGCTACACCCCGAACAATTTAGCTACTGGGCCGAAGTCAATAAATGAACAGCTGAGCGTATGCCACAGTACTAGAGGTAAGCGGTAGAGGCACTACACGTTTGGTCGATCAGAAAGAAGGACCATGGTATCCAATGCTTGCAAGACTTCTTTCATTCATTCATTAATGCATGCATTCATCATCACGTTCCTCTTTTGTTATCTTTCACTTTACGTTACATAATACTTCGTTCATTCATTATCATAACACGTAAAGCCACAGGAAAGATAAACATACATCATAATATGGAACATAACATGCACATACATCACATCATACAGAGCAACATCATACATACATAATATGCATATACATGCAACATCATCATCATCATGCCCTACATGCTCTCTAAGGCCATAACAGTTATCTTACATGCTCTTAGGGGAACCTTTATGTCAACATTTACATCTGTACTTTCCCCGAAAGTCAGAAGTCAAACTATACTTTCCTCGGGTGCAACAGCCCAATTCAGGCGTATGGACACCCTTCAGTCGCATGGCCTCCATGTGACTGAACACCATGCGAATGAACTAATGCGGATGAACACTCATGCGAATGAACACCCACTCGTGCGAATGGACTAACGCGGATGGACCTTATGCGAATGGAACTAATGCGGATGAGCACTTATGCGACTGGACCTCCAATCGCATGACCCCCATGCGACTGGCCTCTCAATCGTGCGAATGAACCTTCAATCGTTCGAATGGACCCCAATCGTGCGAATGGACCCCAATCGCACCCTATTCGGCCGTATGGCCTCCATTCGGCCTCTAGTCGGTCGCCTAGCCCTAGCTGATGCAGAATGCAGTTAATCCCGACTGCAGCGGAGGGTTTTTGGCCACCAAACTCGTCTAAACCCATTTTGAGCCCAAATCGACCATCCTAACCCTTAGGGATGCATATCACGACACCATTCAAGTGCACACAAGCTCACAATCAAGACTCAAACGCATCATTCACACACATACACATACACAACGGGTCAAACATTCACACACTCAAAAACCTGATTTCAGATGTTTTCCAGCCCCAAAATCTTTTGAAAACAAGTAAAAGAGGGGTCCTAAAACTCACACAAACGAGCACAATGACAAGGGCTTCGATTGGGCTCGCTTCCCGACGATTTTGGTTACTCGAACCAACACTTTTCCTCTTTTTTTCCTTTCTCTCCTCTTCTCTCTTTCTTTGGCTGATTTGTGAGTGTGGGGAGAGGGTAAGGGCTGCCTTCTCCCTTATATACTCCCACTCACCCGACTTTCTTTCGTTGGCGAGTTTGGTCCCTCGACTTTGGACTTTATTTCTTTTTATCTTCTTTCGTCGGTTTCAAATAAACAAATAACTGGGTGTTACATAAACGGATAAAACTTTAATATAAAATATATATGTAAAATAAACATGAATAGTTACAGTATAATATTTTAATATAAAAAATAATTAAAATTATATATAGATAATAGTTCAAGAAATAAAATAGTTATACCAATTTTTAACTCTCTTATGTAATAATTTTATTTTTAAACAGTCGTTAATTTTTATTTATAAAAATCTAGTTTTTAAAAAGAATATGATTTGTAATTATTCTATTTGTTATAATAAGACTGTTTTAAAATAATTCACCTGTATATAATTTTTTTAAAAACAAAACTATTTTAAAAGAATTTTTTTAATGTTTTAGAAAATTTCATATTATATAAAACTTTAGTTTTTTGTTATTTAGATTATAATTAAAAGTTGTTATTTTTAATTTTCTTCATGAAATATTTTTTTAAAAAAGCTAGTTTGAATTTAAAAAAGAATAGATAAGAGAGACAAAATAAAAATTAATAAAATTTATTTTTAATAAGAGAGAAATTTGTTTGAGCATCAAAATTACTATAACACCCTTTGGAAGGGAAAAATTAATGTATAGATATCTATAAAATGACAAGTGATAAAACATATATTAAGATAATGATAAGTGATAAAAAAAACCTTTCTTTATTAAAATTTATGATTTATTGGTCATTGATAATTGATTTCTAGTCCATAGTAATAGTTAACAAAGAATGATTCTAATGAAAACCATATTACGATAAAAAAACCACGTTATTGTATTTGATTTTTTTATTTATGGTTAAGATTTGTAATGCCCAGTTATTTCCTTTAAGCCAAAGAAAGAAGAAAAAGAAATAAAGTTGGGTGTTGAACCCCAATGCATGCGTATGTGAACGTGTTTGATGTGGGTGGGGCTTGATTTCAGGCTTGGTTGTGCTTGAATGGTGTTGTGGTATGCTTTCCTAAGGTTTAGGATGGTTTATTTAAGCTTAGAAGAGGTTTGGAAGGGTTTGGAGGCTGAAAATGGCAGCTGCAGTTCGGGATGAATTGTATTCTGTATCAGCTAGGGTTAGGCGACCGACTGGAGGCCATACGACCGAATGAGGTGCGATTGAGGTTCAATCACACAATTGAGGGCGAGTCGCAGGTGAGTCATGCGACTGAGGGTCATACGCATGGGGCTATGTGACTGAAGGAAATGTGGATGAGGTTCATTCGACTGAAGGAAATACGGATGAAGGTCATGCAATTGAAGGTCATGCGACTGGAGTCCATACGCCTGTGAGTCGTGCGATTGAGGTTCATTCGCACGAAAGGAGGGCACCTGAGGGACATCCGCATGAAGGTCATGCGATTGAGGTTCATACGCCCGGATTCCATGCGACTGAGGTTCATGCGCATAGGAATCATGCGACTGGAGGCTATGCGACTGAAAGTCCATTCGCCCAAGTGTCCTCATACGCATGGAAGGTTATGCGACTGAATAGGGTCCCTGCGCCCGAATGAGCACAGTTTATTATCTGACTTCCGGGGAAATTACAGATGTAAGGGTTGACCTTCGAAGTTATGGGTGATGATCCGGCAGGTTGATGATGTGTGATGCCGTATGGTTATATGATGTGATGCGCGTGATTTGTGTGATGTATGATGTTGTGTGATTATGCATGATGTATGTTATGTGTGTGCGATGTTGCCTTCTGTGATGATGTTGTATGTTGTTATGTTCCTTATTGTTATGTGTGATTGTCTTCCCGTGGTTTGCGTTGAACGTTAATGAATGTAACAAAAGTATTATGTAATGAAAAATGGAAGATGATGAAAAGAGGAACGTAATGAATGAATGCAAGCATGAATGAATGAACGAGAGTAAGGATGGCTTGTAAGAGAAAGAAAGGATGTTCACAACTCATTGAGAGTTGTTAGCTCAACTGTGTGTGTACTTATAGCGTGCGATCTTGGCTAACTCATAAGGGATCATAGACACAGTAAGAGTTCAGTCTTGGTGACTGCTCCGATATGTGCGATGTGATATTCATTGTGTGCTATGTAGCATGTGATTTTGGCTAACTCATGTGGGTTCATACACACAGTAGGGGGTTCAGCTTTGGTAATTGCCCCGATACGTGCGATGTGATATTTACTATGTGTTATGTAGTGTGCGATTTTGGCTAACCCATGAGATGGCGTGCGAGTTTGGCCAAACCCTAAGAGTTCTCACACACATAGGGGGAGTCTATTTTAGTGACCACTCCATTGGTGCGATTTGTGCGATATGTACGATGGGTACGAAGATATGAAAGTGCGAAATGTGCGAAGTGTGCGATATGTGTGAAATGAACGAACGTAAGAAAGGAAGTAATGAATGAATGAAGCGAATGATAATGTAACGTGCGATGATTAATGAATGAAAGAATGTGATGAACGATTAATGAAGATAATAATGTTATTATTTATGTGTACGTATGATGTATGATCGCATGAATATAAAGAACGGTTTTAACGGAAGAAAAATATGTTTTATTTAAACTAGAATTCACTCAGCAACGCTAACTTTGATGTGTTTCTAGTTTGTAGGTAATGATTGCTGAAGATGACATGGGGCGACTACTCAGCTCTTTTGGGATGACATCCATTTTTATAATGCTTTTGTGATGTAATGCAACATATATTTTTGTAACGGGATAATGATGTATTATTTTGCAAAAGCTCTTATATTGAAATGAAATGTCATTTTTAAATGTTTCCGCTATAAATATATGTTTTATGTGCAATGATCAACCAGCTGTAAGTGTCCCGAGAACGGAAACTTACAAGATCGATTGATGATATAAATGTAATTAAATGATTAAAAAATAGGTTGTAGGGGCATTACGGGTAAAACACATAAATCATTTAAAAACTCCGTTTTGAATGAAATATATCCCTATAATCTCTTTCTCACTCTCCTCTCTCTCAATTTATATCAAAATATTTAACTCATTCTCTTATTTTATTTTACTAACAATTTTTTAACAAACTTAAATATCAAATCATACTAAATTATGTATATGGATGAATTGAAAATAAATAAAGACCACAAATACATGAACACAAGCTAAGATACTTATATGTAACCATGTTAACAAAGATTAGTTTTAATATGTAAAATTATGTTACATATATGTAATAATTATATTCTATGTATATGAAACACTATGTTACGTATACATAACCCAACCAAACTTTAATTTTGCTCTTAAATCCGATTTCAAATATTCTGACTATCTAAACCACGTTAATAAATCTTACTACATATATGCAATTGTTGTCATTTACGTATAAATAAACAAATTATAGTGAAAACGGGTTATAATCAATACAAACACATGTGAATATTATCAAAACATAAGAAGATAATAAACAAACGAACATTGTTACAATGTGTAACAACAATATTATGCATAGGTAACAATAGTGTTACATATATGTAACAACAACGTTACGTATATGTAACATATGTGTCCATCTTGTCTATTTCGTTCTTCGTGTTCAAAACCAAATGCTTTGATAACTATTTGACCTATCATCGTCTTTGACGAATCATCTTCTTTGACCCATCATCATCTTCGATGCATGTTAGTTATAATTTTAAGCATTATTTTTCATAGTTATAAAGTATAGTTTGGTGTATATACCATATATATGCATGTATCTTTTTTATTTTATACAACACTTTTTGGGTGGAATGAAATCTATTTTGGTTTGTTTTGGTTGATTTTATAGTATTGAGGTGTTCATGAGAGGGACGAAAGATTTTTAGAAGTCGGAAAAAAGTTATTGAAGAAATGCTAGAACTTGAAAGTATTTACATAACAGAAACGTCACGCAGGAGTTAACTCATAACTTTACATGGCCACGTAAACTTGCAAGAAAAATTTCCTAAAGTTTAGGAATTTTTGTTTGGGATGATTAACACCTTTTGCCTTGATAAAATAGAAGAAATTGACATGCCTAAAAGAGAGGATATGGAAATCAAAGAATTATTATATATAGAAGAGAAAAGGATGATCAAAGGGGCATCTTGAAGACTTTATTTTGGCAATGTCGACAAAGCAAGAAGGAGCGGCAACAATTTGGATTCTCTTTGTTGGTGGAATTTTCTTCATTTTCAAGATATTTAATTTTTTGTTTTAATTAGTTTTTTTTTTAATTTTTTTGGTTTCATTGATCTAGTCGAATATCCGGCTAGAACAAGTTTAGTTTTAACATTAAGTTTCATTTCTCTGATTTGGTTTAAACATATGTAAATCATTTATAAGATCTTTTTGTTTTAATGATTTGTTTGTTTGATTCTTAATTTTAGAAACGGATCTACTCTGGTATATATTAGACTGTTAATAAAAGTGATCGCTTTATTAATTTCTATAATTGTGTTCTTCAAGTTTTAAAACTCTAGTTAAGTTTTGATTTTGATATAAGGAATAATTAATAGTATGAGTTTGCTTATGAATATTCAATTTAGTTAAACATATCGAACGACATGTGGTTTATATATAATTGATACTTTTATCATTGCAACCTTCACATTAGATCCAAACGACATGAGCTTAGAGTATTAGATTGGCTCTAACTAACGAACCATACTTTATTAGACATTAGATAAACTAGATGTCCGAACGACATGATTCTAGTATTGATAGCAATTATTAATTAAAAAGGATCATTTCACCATAATCGTTAATGCTTGTAAATCGAATCAAATCAAGAAATTACCTTAGTGTTGGAATTAATTTTTATCAACAACTAAATTCACATTTCTAGTAATTCTTTTTCACAACTAAAAACAACAAAAAATGCCAAATTTCATTTTTCTGGCAAAACCTTAACAAAACCGCATGAAAATTCTTTTATAGCTTTGACACGCCGTGTCAGCTTGCTGAAAATTTTTATCTTTCAATATGCTTTTCGTTTTAGTTTCTAATTAAACCATTCATCTTCCTTATCTATATAACCAACTATAGTAATTGTTTTAAAATATTTTGGTATTAAAATAATTGACATGTATCACCGAGTTCATGAATCTTACTTCTACTCATACTATTATTAGCGTGTTCATAGTAGTTTCATATTTTTATTATTTATTTGATACGTTATCTTTTTCGACCATCATCAAAACCCGATCCATCATTTGTGTAACTTGATAAGTTAAAATTTTAGAAACAAGAATATTGACTTACATATAACTTGGCAGGATTTGCAAATCTTTGTTTTTTTTCATTATGAACACCAAGGGTGTGTTTTACGTATACAATAAATCTATGATTTCATCTAAATAGAGATCTACTTTTATTCCATGGTCAGCTCAAGAAATAACAGGTTAGAATTTATTAAAAATCATAATGATAAAATATATACGAAAATCACAAAATCATAACGTTGAATTCGAATATCATCAATGCTTTATCACTACATTTACGTTTGTGCAAACCCACACCTAAATCCACCCAAGATATTTGAAACCTAACAAAAAAATCCTCACAATTAAAATAGTAAAGATATGCGTGATCGAATAAGGCTACTCATCAATAAATTATTATTGTTATCAAGAGATGTCAAGCTCCCATAGAAGGTCATTAATACTATCTAATTCAATTTATTTTACATAATTTTTATTATTGTTCATTGCAATTATTTCAACAATTCAATAGCACAATGGAAGCCGTAGAAAACAATAGATTGTCTAGATGATATTTGTTATTGTGTGTGAGATTTAAGGGAATTTATAAACATAATAACTAGCTAGCAAATAAATAAAAATATAATAAATATAAAATTATATGATTGGTTCAATTTAGTTTTCATAATTTTCAACTACAAAGATCGTTTTCATTTGTTTCTAGTTAATAGTTAATGTTCTTAAATTGGAATAAGAAGGCGAGTATTAGTGTTGATTTGATCCCCAATTTGTTTTTTCTAAAGTCTGGTCAATTTGTGTGCATAATTGGACGCAACACTTTTCATATGTCTAGCCGATTTGATCCAAGTGATTGGGGTCGTAACCAAACCAAACAAAATATTTTTAATGTTCGTTGATTTAGCGACGAACTTATTCACCAACTACTCCCGAACACATAAGCGCATGAAATTTTTTGTCTATGTTCTTTTATTAAGGAATTAAATATGTTAATGAACGGTTGATAAGCACATAACCAAATGAACACAACCATTATCTTGTGCATTCATTTAGTCATAAACAAAATTAACTCAAAATAAAGGAAAACATACATATATACAATATTCTAAAATATAAAAATAAATACTTTTAATTTCAAACGTTAGACATAAGCACCTTAAACTAATACATAGTTAAATACTTTACATAATAATCATAAATAATATTATCTCAAAACAAATGCACATATTAGGCATAAATGTGACAAAGATTTAACTTTCAAATGAGTTAGTTTTTAATGTTGAAATATGGTTTGTGGTTTTTGTAAAATACAAAACTATAAATGGCCCTTAAAACATAATAAATGAACTTAAATGAATGAACATAAACGGATATACTACCAAACTTTCAGGAATGTAATTGAATGAACGACTCTGTCTTGTGCGTTCATTTAATTAATCAAACAAAATAAACATTCTTTGTTAAATAAATGCATACAAAAGAACTTCTCGTCGAATGATTCACATACAATTGATCGAACGTTGTGTTCATTTACTACAATACAAGTGATCCATAACCGGGTTTGAGCAAATCAAGTGATAAGTTATCTTCTTGATCTATAAATACAAACCACTTGTTAATTGAAATGTTTAATTGTGATCTTCGACACATCTTGTAAGTTGTATGGCCCTATATGCGGCTTATAGGTTTTCGTATTTGATACCCGACATTCTAAGTCAAACTAGTCGTTTTCAAAAACATATATAGCTCTATACCTTGTGTATAGCGCCCCCTTTAGACGATAAAGCTACGGCAAGTCACATCAATCATTTAGGAACGCTAGACATGGCATATAGCATATACACCACGAATAGGGCTAACAGTACATGTAGCTAGCTAGAGTCGTGCGTTTCACACCTATACATGGCATATAGTGCTATACAGAGGTGGAGGTTGATGTTGTACACACTCTTGCCTGTCATTCATGGTTATATGTTGAGGAGGGCAGCATCGAGCACACAAAGCGCTCAGAGTATGTGTGAATAATGACTGGCCATCAAAAGGCCATTGACTGATAGGTGATGCCGAACTCGGTGAGCGCGACAAGTTGGCTACTAGTATCTAAGAAGATACTCCGTGAAGACGTATGTTTATGCTTGCGTTCTTGCAATCTTATGTAGAGATGACCGTGGAGTTTTCGTCCACATTTACTTACGTTCCTCACCAAGTGCAGGTGGTGGTATTGCTTAGTTCATTGTTATCTCATTGGTTCTACGTACACAGAATCAAAGACTATTATCCCTCTATTCAATGAGGCTATGACGGAGGTAGAGGGGGGGGGGGATTGAGAGTGTGGTGACCTCAGATTGTAGGCGGTCCATTTGTGAGGACCAAGGGGAGTGTCACTACTATCCGAGACCCCGTCATCAAATATTTACATCGGATGATTGCCACATCTGTCGTTGGACGTGGCGAGAGTAGCGAGTGGTGCACTCTTCCTGATTTATTGTACTTGTGGTGCTTGCTGGTACTAGTCAGGTGCAACCTAGCTTAATGTTTAGCGTAATATAGCATCACATGTTAAGTATAGGTTTAGCTGATACATGATCTGACATCTTGCAAGTCGTAGAACGTCAAAAAATGCTTTTAACCGTATACACCTCTATGATACTATAACATATAGGGTCGATGAGGTGAGGGAGTTGAATTAAAATGGGTGGGTGTTCAAATTAAGAGACCCTTAAAAGAAAGATGTTTGTTTTCACATAGGTCTTGTATTGGGCTAATGAGTCTTAGATCAACTGGTTTAGGATGAGACATCCTATGACTTTCTAAAGTGGATGTCATGGGTTGGAGTCTCACTAGGTGTAATATGCTTCTAGTGGGCCAATGGTTTTACCACATTGGACCTTTTGGTGGTGGGTTTCCTTTGGAATGGTGGACGGGCCTGGTTACCGGCGCTGTTTGTGTTCGCGGGCGTGGGTGACTTTTCGGCAATGAGTTTACTTGGGTGACCGGGTTTAAAATTCGTTCAAAAAAAGTCTTGTATTTGAGACTTTACCAATTTACCATTAATCATGAAATAAATAATTTGACCAAAAACGGCTAATGATTTAAGATGGGTTGGGATTCTAAGATGGGAATGAAGAACATAAGGCAAGTTTATAATAACATCAGTCTACTTTAAATTCTGAATAAATTTGTTTTGTTGGATGGTTATCTATTTTTTTTATGTTGTAATTTGCTTATTGTATTATTTTATTTAAATCTGTCCTAAAGTTACTGTCTAGCAACAGAAACATAAATCCATTAGATTATTCATACCACTGAGGATCTCACTTTAGATTGCAATAATCAGTTTAAACACGTACATCCAAACACCCCATAACAAGTAAACAATATAATCTAATGAAAGAAAATAATTTTTATACCAAACTTTGCTTCTTGTTGTAAGCAAATATTCCATGCATACTAGGCTTAAAATGCTTTCAGAGTATAGTAAGGCAGGAAGCATTAGTGTAGAACAATCAGAAACTTCGCTTCAAATAACTAGAGTTCTACTTTAAATGTCAAAGTAATAAATTAAACATTAAAAAAGCAAAATATAACAATAATACCCTTAAAAACATAAATAAACGAACTTAAATGAATGAACATTAACGAACGTATTTTCAACGTTCACGAACGTAATCAAACGAACTTAACCTCTGTCGTGTGCTTCTTTAATTAATAGAATATAATTCATGTCCGTTCATTCATAAAACAAATGTATATAAAAGAACTTTCGAGCCGCATGGTTCACGAACAGCTTGCTAACATTAAATTTGTTAATTTACTGCAATACAAGTGATCCATACTGAGGGTTTAACAAATCTAGGGATAAGTTATTTGCTTGATTCAATAATACACACATGTTTGTTGAAATGTTTAAGTAAAGATCTTTCTTCATGATGAAATATAAAAATACCTATCCACTTTAGCTGCAATGCTAGTTAAAAAATGATGATAAAATAAGGAGCATACCTTTTAAATCAAAAAGTCTATTGCTCACTTTATGTGGTTGCCATTGAAAAAAGGTGGAGATGTTGACTGTACGTGCAACTTGTTGATTCTGAGAATTAGTATATATGTTTAAAGAATGCTGTTTGTTTTCACATAATTAGTCTTGTACGTATTAGACACTTTACCAAAGTACCATCGTAATCATGAAATATTTTTTTTGACAAAGATGGATTGACATTCTAAGATGGAAATATGAACAACATAAGGCAAGTTTATAATGAAATCAGTTTACTATAAATTCTAAATAAATTTATTTTCATTAAGTGCAATTCTTGGATGATTATCATTTTTTATAGTTGGAAATTAAATTGCTTAATATTGCTTTATTTTCTTTGTATTTGCTCTTGAAATTACTGACATAAATCCATTAGATTATTAATACTTTTGAAGATCTCACTATAGATTGCAATATCAGTTTAAACACATCCAAACACCCCAAAACAAGTAATCAATGTAATCTAATGAACGAAAGATTATTAATACCAAACTTTGCTTGTTGTTATAGTATCATGATTATCATCGACACAACCATCTTTCAATTCTTTGTGCAAGTAAATTAGTATATATTATTCTTCTTTTGTTTGATTTGCTTTTACGCAAGTGGGTGTGCCTTCTTTTATCTCCTCCATTAGCTAGATTCGTGACGTTGATAAATGTTTCAACAATAATGATTGGGTCCATACGAGTTCTCATGTAGTCGGAAACCAAAAGATAAATAATTAAACCTGTTGATTCACGAGAATACCCGGAACAATTCTTCAAACTATCGTTGATTCATAAATAATACTGATAATCAAGGTTTACACTAACACACACTGTGATAGAGAAAAACAGATTCTTTTCATAAACTTCAATAATATTTCATCCATTCCTTACAATCATATAAAAAAGCAAAACCAAAGTCAAATGGGTCACAAAATATAACGGACCAAAAACTAAGTCAAATGTAAAGTTCAACAAAATGTAAAAATAAGACAAAAATTGAAATAACTTATAAAATAAGCGGTTTTTGAGCCGAAAAGATGTCATTTATCAATGAAACTTCAATAATATTTCACCCATCCCTTACAATCATATCATCTTTTCTCTAAACTTAAGACAAAAATAAGCCGTTTTTGGACCAGTCAAACGACCGTTGGACCGAGAAGTACGTTTTCACAAATTGAGTGATTTTGTATGTGGTTTAAATGTACATGTTATTTATCAATGATAATGTGAAGCACAGTAATTAAGAATATATCATGTGACTAGTTTATTTCTCTAATCTTAATAACATTGATGGCAGTAAAGATTGATGTTTTAGAACCTTAAGGTGATGGGTTCAATTTGCGAGAAACAAACTTACGTATAAACATACGGAAAGGCAATGTATATCGGATCGAGAAGCGATCTAGCCCATGCACAAAGCATTAAATCAAGAGCCGGGTACGTTTTTAGAATTAAAATCCTTGGTTTTAAAGGCAAAACCTAAATATAAACATGAAAAATGGCTTGATCTGCTTATTGCATTTTGATACATCAGACCTATTATTTACTTTGAAATTAAGTTACTATATGATTTTAAGACCTATCAGACTGTTTTTAACGTTTAAGATATTTGATCCTTTTAGCATTAAATTGTTAATATTTTGCCTCAATTTGCAGGAAACATAAGCTAGAACCTAAGGGTATAAACAAGCCGAGACGAGTTAGAGCTTGTCTAGAATCGAGCTTGTCTTGCTTTAACTTAATAGAGCTTGATCTTGACTCTTTTAGAGATATTTTTAAGCGCGAGCTCAGTTCATGAGATCAAGCCCGGGCTTAGCTCGTTTATTATTCAAATATTATATATATATAGAGTTAATTTTGCGTATATTATTTTTATACATAACATAACATATATATTATAAAACTATTTCAATTTATATATAAAAATAATTATTTATATAAATATATATAGAGTAAATTACACTGATCGGCCCTGAGGTTTTTTTTATTTCACATTTCGTCTCTAGAATTGAAAATTTACAAGTTTAGTCCTAAAGTTTGAAAATATGATCGCGTGATTATGAAATGACTTTACTTTTTTTATGTAAAACATAATTTTACATAATTGTTTTTTTTATTGTTTAATTAATCTAAAAACATAATTTTACATAGTTGTTATTATAAAATGACTTTACTTTTTTTATGTTTTGTTCATAGATGTTTGAAGCCAAAAAAAGCTTAATAGGAATCAAAAGAAGCAAAACACAAAAGTACAAGGACTGGAGTGGTAAATATCAAAAGTTACAAAAAAGACACAATTAGAAGTGTAGCGGTGTATCATAAGCCGAATATGGGCGTATAATACGTTGGGAGGCATATGGGCGGCGTATCAAGGGAAGTATTTGAAGAAAACAAACAGAAAGTTGAGCGTAGGGAAGTTGAGGGGGCGTATGATACACCCACGACCAACGTATCATACGCCGTGGCCGAACACAGTCCGAAATTTTGGAATTTTCAAGTTTATTTAAGTTAAATTAACACCAATTCGAAAAACAACTTCCCCTACACAAAATCTAGTAAATTCAAGGAGATTTTTGGGTGCTTTAAAGCTTCCTAACATTTTCCACATCATCATTGATTATTATTGGAAGAAAGATTGAATATTTAATGAAGATGATGTGTGCCTCATTCTTCTTGATTGCTTTCGGGAGTACGATTGTTGTCAAGTGAGAAAATTGGTATGCTTTATATAGGGTTTTGTAATGAACGTTAGACTATTGAATGAAGTTTTATGTTTTTATTAATTAAAAATCTTTACTTGTAAATAAAACTACGTGTTTGATTATCAGTTTTTGGTTTTCATGCATCGTGAGCTAACTAAGAAAATTTAACAACTTCATATAGGTGAATTGGTAATATTATGAATGAATGAGTCTTAAAAGATTGTTCTTTGGTTATCACTTTAATCAAAAGTAAAATTTTGAAGTTAAGTTCTTACAAACCCTGATTTAAAAGCATCAATTGTTGATCTTGCGGGATTGAAAACCCGAAAGTGATTATTTTTTATTATTTAATTAAATTTGTTCTAAAGTTCATTCTTCTTTATGTTAGTGTTATTTAGTTCATCCAAAGTTTCATTTTTAAATTCTAAAATTAGTGTCTATAAGTAATCAAGTCATATTGATTTAACACTTTCTACAAATTCCTTGTGCACACGACGTTACTTACCTTTACCAATAAACATAGGTAAGATTGATATATTAACTTGTTTTTTATCGAGTCTCGACAACTACACCAAAAAACCTATCACTTTCCGTCGTTGATTTTAACGACCATTAGTTGTTTACGTTAAAAGTTATAAAATGATGATCTTAACACCTAAGCATCCCACTCGTACCCCCTTTTCTCGGATTCTTCACTTTGCCTCCACCATCGTCGGACCTTGTCGCCACCACCGTTAGACCTTGTTGCTACCACTGTCACACGCTGTGCCTTGCCAAGACTATCGTCAAACCTTGGGGGTGCAATCTACCAAACAACTGGAATCGTGTGAAGTCATAAAGTGTTGTTGAGCCACTTTCACATGCGACTTGTTTATGATTGGGCCAATCAAATACTTCTTAATCAAACCTGAAAATCCAAGCCCCTTTCACTTCTTGGATCAAGAAGAAGTAAAAGAAAAGTAAAGGGTGGTGGAGGAGATGGGAGTGCGCGATGGTGGTTAGGAAGAAGAAGAATGGTGGGGGAGGTTGGTACAGGTTGTGGCTTCAGGTAAAGAAAGTTAATTAGCACATGTTGTGGCTTCAGGTAGAGGAGGTTGGTACAGGTGGTGGTCGTGGTGGCTGTCGGATGCAGTGAGTGGTGATAGGTGAGAGGTGTTTGTGTAACACCCAGTTATTTATCTATTTTGAGGTTGACGAAGGAAGAAATGATATAAAGTCCAAAGTCGAGGGACCAAACTCGCCAACGAAAGAAAGATGGGTGAGTGGGGATATATAAAGGGAGAGGGCAACCCTTACCCTCTCCCCACACTCATATGT
Organism: Flaveria trinervia; assembly: GCA_025506515.1. Classification (NCBI taxonomy): domain Eukaryota; kingdom Viridiplantae; phylum Streptophyta; class Magnoliopsida; order Asterales; family Asteraceae; genus Flaveria; species Flaveria trinervia. Next base: position 15,520,705 of record CM046450.1, on the reverse strand, counting down.
CAGCCAAACAAGAGAGAAGAGAGAAAGGAAGAAAAGAGGAAGAAAAGTTGGTTCGGGTTGGTTCGAGTGAGCCAAAATCGTTGAGAAGCGAGTCAAATCGAAGCTCTACTCGTTGCGGTCGCTTGTGTGAGTTCTAGGACCCCTCCTTTAAACGTTTTTGAATGATTTGGGGCTGGAAAACATCTGAAAATCGGGTTTTTGAGTGTGTGCATGTTTGACCCGTTTGTGTTTGTGTATGTGTGTGTATGATGTGTTTGAGCCTTGTTTGTGAGTTTGTGTGTGCTTGAATGGTGTTGTGGTATGCATCCCTAAGGTTTAGGATGGTTGGTTTGGGCTTAGAATGAGTTTGGATGAGCTTGGAGGTCGAAAATGGCAGATTGGGTTCGGGATGAACTGCATTCTGCATCAGCTAGGGCTAGGCGACCAAATGGAGGCCATACGGCCGAATGAGGTGCGGTTGGGGTTCATTCGCCCGATTGAGAGTTCACTCGCATGATTAGGGCCAGTCACATGGGGAGTCATACGACTGAGGGTCCAGTCGTATAAGTGCTCATCCGCCTTAGCTCCATCCGCATGAGAGTACATTCGCACGATTGGGTGTTCATTCGTATGAGTGTTCATCCGCATTGGTTCATTCGCATGATGTTCAGTCTCATGGAGGCCATGCAACTGAAGGGTGTCCATACGCCCGAATAGGGCTGTTGCACCCGAAGGAGAAGTGTAGTTTAACTTCTGACTTTCGAGGGAAAGTGCAGATGTAAGTTTTGACGTAAAGGTTCCCGTAAGAGCATGTAAGATGACGGTTGAGGCCTTAGAGAGTATGTTGGGCATGATGATGATGATGTTGCATGATTATGTATGTATGTATGATGTTGCCCTGTATGATGCTGATGACTGTGTATGTTATGTTCCTTATTATAATGTATGTTTATCTTTCCTATGGATTTACGTGTCATGTTAATGAATGAAATGAAGTATTATGTAACGTAAAGTGAAAGATAATGAAAGAGGAACATGAAGCAAGAATGCATGCATTAATGAACGATGAAAGTGATGAAAGTCTTGCAAGCACTGGATGTCGGGACACGCCATTAAGGTGTTAGCCCAATGGTGTGCGGGTTCGCTACCCCGGGAGGATGCACATCGGGGCCTTTCTTTGTGATTGACCATATGTATGAACCATTTTTGCGTGCCTTAGGTATTGTGACCATTTGGTTCCGAGCACCACCGATGAAGGTCTTTTATAGGCTTAGGTCTAGTACCACGAGAATTAAGGGCATAGCATATGACAATGGTATACCTGAACTTTACCTTAGGTACTATGACCATTTGGTGCCGAGCACCACTGATGAAGGTCTTTTATAGGCTTAGGTCCAGTACCACGAGAATGAAAGGTAAAGTTCATGGTTATGACGAAAGGAAAAGATGTAATGACGAACGAACGAATGGAAGTAAGATGAATGAATGAACGGAAGTTAATGAACGATGAAGGTAATAATAACTATTATCTATGTGTACGTATGTTGCGTCATCGCATGAAAGTAAAAGTACGGTTTTAACGAAAGAAAAGTATGTTTTATTTTATAAAACTAGAACTCACTCAGCAACACTAACTTTGATGTGTTTCCAGTTGGCAGGTAATGATTGCTGAGGATGGCACGAGGTGGCTACTCAGCTCTTTTGGGATAACATCCATTTATATAACGCTTTTGTGATGTAATGCAACAATGTATTTTGCAACTGATTAACGATATATTATTTTGCAAAAGCTACTATATTAAAATGAAATGTTATTTTTAAATGTTTCCGGTGCTATGCTTTATGAAATACAATGTAATTATATGTTTTATGCGCGATGAGAATCCAGCTGTAAACGTCCCGGGAACTGGGCCTTATAGTTTGATTGTGACACCCGGTCAAACCAGGTCAACGCTCGAGACTATTTTAATAATATATTTATAATTATTCATTGTTGTTCTTGATTAACTAAAAACCCTACGTTAATGATTTTAACCAAATTACGAAATCACTTAACTATATTAATAATAATACTAATAATAACATAATAATAATACTGCTAATAATAATTACAATAACAAATTATGTTAAATTAATAAAAATTAATAGTAAAAAAATAGGTGTAGAGATTGCATGGATGACAACTAAGTCACCCAATCTCTACAAAATCTCCATACACACACTTCACTCCTACACTTAATCCTTCACCTCCTCACCCTTTCCATTCCCACACCCACACTACCACACCCATTGGTCACCACCACCACTAGTAACCTCCATCTTCATTTCCTTTCTAAAGATTCTAGTTGGAACTTCGAATAGAACCCGAAGTTGTAATCGGGAGTCAAAGTTCGTGCTTGCATTGTGTGTGTTTACATCTATTAGTTACTCAAGGTATTGTGTTAGATTACTATTATTTTTTCATGCATAATGATCAAGATGTAAATGTTGATAAACCTTAGTTCACCCACTTAAAGGTTTCATGAAAATTGATGTTTTGATTGAAAATGGGTTTTGAAATGATTGAATAAATCTGAAATATATGATAGTAATGGTTTCTAGTTTGATAAAATCATATGATTGTATGATTTGGGTTGTAAGAATGTATATATACGTATGTATATGTTGCGTATGTATGTATGGTTATGCAATTTGAAGTTGGTGGATTATGGCTTTTAAGAAATCATTAGGTCGTAGTATTAGATGAATGAATATTATTGGACATAAGGGCATAGGAGGATGATTAAGTTGAGATGTTGGATGGTAACAAAAATGACAATACTTGGACACATTATAATGTTACAATAAAAAATAAGGTTTGATGAGTAATGAATCAAGGACTAGAACCATAATTTAAACCATATATAGGACTAGTGGGATGTTATGGCAAAAATGACATGATTAAAACGACAATAAGACTTTCTAAACGATAATAATAAATCAAGCTAAAAATAATATATATATATATGCATTATTTAAAATGATTTCAAATAAATAGATTTTAAAATAAATGGGTTTCATAAAAATAAATATCAATATATTTTTATTAATAAAATAACCTCAATAACTATAACAATTGATTTTATAAAAGAAACTTTATATAAAATTCACTATTTTTCAAATAAAAGGTATTAATAAACTATGTCAACTAGAAATATATAATACAAGTTAGAAAAGTTAAGACTGTAATTTTAAACAATTAATTAAGAAATATAATAAATAAATGTGAGAGATGAACTGTCACACCCCCGCTTATAGCGGAAACACGAGGATGTAATGTACGGGATCGTCATAACAAATTGTTAATTAATAAAGGTGCAATAAATGATGAAAGTAAAACGTGTCATGACGTCAGCCGATACAAATGAAGACTTGTGTCGTAGTTAGTCAATTCCACGACAAACAAAATCATACAAATGATTAAGTATAAATCCCACAACCCCGGAACAATAGACAAAGCATAAACAACAAAAAAGGAATCCTATATAATTGCTAGAAATGTCCAATAAGTGCAAATAAAGCAATCCTAGAGTCGTCACAAAGGCATTGTCCCTAGCTATCCACAATGATTGTTACCTGAAAAGATATGCTCAAAAAGGTCAACATATTGTTGGTGAGTTCACAAGTTTAAATAGTAAACATAATTGATGTTGTGTAATAGTTTTGTAGGACATGAGTGCATACAGTTATAAACAATTAATATCACATGTAAACATTAGCATCACAACTAAACCTACGACGTACACACATAACTTGTCAGAACATATTCACCCTATGGCCCATACCTGGCCACTGTCAGTCCGAACTAGTATACTAACAAACAAGGGTGGGGGTGTTAGCCTAATAGTACTATAAATACCTGTTCGTCAGCTCCAACACCGGAGTTAAATAGTTGTGAATAAAAAACCACACAACTAACTCATGCATGTACTAGATAAATACTTACAAAATAGTAAACACAACAGTGCCAAAGATTGAATAATTTCATAGCATAAAAATGGTGAGCATACTTTTCTACCTAGTTTATAAATATTCATATTGAAAACAGGCCGCGAAACTCACCTTGAATAAAGACGTATAAAATGTACAAGAGAACTTCAATAGATGAGAGCAAATGACGATCAAACACCTATATATAATTATAATTAAGAACTTTAAACACGTTCAATGATAATAGATAGATTCGATCGGTTTTCAGGTCGGTTCAGTTTCGTCGTGCGACACACACTCAAAATAATTTATATATATATATATATATATATATATATAATATATATATATATATATATATATATATATATATATATATAATGCAACCCAACACAAAATTAATAAAATAATAATAATCCTCATAATAACACCAAGCACTCAACACAAATCACCCACATATATATATATATATATATATATATATATATATACATATACATATACATATATATACATATATACATATACATACATACATATACATATACATACATACATACATACATACATACATACATATATATATATATATATATATATATAATATATATATATATATTATGGAACCCAACACAAAATGACAGACTTGATAGTGATGGATGTCATAGTATTCCCTAGTTGAGAGAATTTCATCCTGAAATTCAGATGGAGTTAGATGCCGAAGCTCTATTCGCGAACATATGCGGATATTTAGATTTCGTCTGGTCTTCACGCTCCCACGTAAACGCAGGTCCTCGCTTAGAGTTCCACCTCACTCTGACAATTGGGATCTCGCTGGGCTTCAATTGCTTCACTTCTTGGTCCATAATTTCTATTGGTTCTTCTACAAAATGTATTTTCTCATCAATCTTGATTTCCTTAAGTGGTACAAGGAGGGATCCATCGGCTAAGCATTTCTTAAGGTTCAATACATGGAATGTATCATGCATGCCATTAAGTTCTTGAGATAACTTTAATCGATACGCTACGGGACCAATCCTTTCTGTGATCTTGAACGGTCCCACATATCTCATAGCTAATTTCCCTTTCTTTCCAAAGCGTATGATTCCCTTTCACGGAGAAACTTACAATAAGATACAATCACCAGTGTTAAACTCTAAAGGTTTCCAACAGTTATCAGCGTAACTTTTCTATTGATCTCTAGCTGCCTTAAGCCTATCCTTGATTTGGAATATCTTATGAGTCGTTACCTGGATAATCTCTGGACTTGTCAATTGACTTTCTCCTACTTTCGCCCAACAAATCGGAGATCTACACTTCCTTCCATACAATGCCTCGCACGAAGCACATCCAATGCTTGTATGATAACTTTTGTTATAAGAGAATTCGATCAACGGTAAGTGAGTATCCCAACTCCCACCAAAGTCAATCACATATTCCCTAAGCATGTCTTCTAGAGTTTGTATCATTCACTCACTTTGACCATCCGTTTGTGGATGATGGCGATACTTAAATTCAGACAAGTACCCATTGCCTTCTGTAAAGTCTACCAAAACCACGATGTAAATTGACTATCATGATCTGATATAATTTACATATGCATTCCATGCCTAGCCACGATCTCTAAAATCTCGTTAACTTTTTCATCTTATAATCCTCGCAAATAGGCAAGAAATGAGCAGATTTTGTTATTCGATCCACGATGATCCAAATCGAATCATGTCCATTACTCGTTCTAGGCAACTTAGTGATGAAGTCCATCGCTATATTTTCCCACTTCCATTCGGGAATTCCGGTTGTTGCAACAAACTTGACAGTTTCTGATGTTTGACTTTGACTTTCGAACAAGTCGAACATTCACTCACATACTTTGCAATGTCCTTTTTCATACCTGGCCACCAATAGAACTCCTTAAGATCTTGGTACAATTGTCTGCAACAGGATGAACTGAATACTTGGACTTGTGCGCTTCGTTCATAACTAGGGTTCGAACATCTCCCCACTTAGGTACCCATATACGATCCACAAAGTACCATACACCATCCTCCTTAAAGTTCATCTGTTTGTCTAACCCTTGAAACTCCTCACTTACAACATTCACCTCCTTCAACACTTCGTCCTACGCCAACAGTATTTGCGCTTTTAAATTCAGTTGAATGGTCATTCCCATTTGCTCGCACACGTAAGGGTTTAACACGTTTTTTCCTACTCAAGGCATCGGCCACTACATTCGCCTTACCAGGATGATATTGAATCTTACAGTCATAAGCACTTAGGTGTTCCACCCATCGCCTTTGACGCATATTCAGTTCCTTTTGATCAAAGATGTGTTGAAGACTTTTACGATCAGTGTAGATAACACACTTGGTTCTATACAGATAATGCCTCCATATCTTAAGTGCAAACACTACTACACTTAATTCCAACTCGTGTGTCAATAATTATTTTCATGAAACTTAAGTTGACGTGAGGCGTAAACAATCACCTTATCATTTTGTATCAGTACACAACCTAGGCCTTGATGTTATGCATCACAGAACACCATAAAATCGTTTGATCCATCAGGGAGGGTCAATAATGGTGCGTTACATAATCTTTCCTTAACGTTTGAAATGCCTCTTCTTGCTTACGTCCCCAATCGAACTTCTTATCCTTCTGTGTGTAACACCCGGATTTTTTAAAAAAAAAGTCAAGATATAAGAATAAAAGCAAAAAAGGCAATAAAGTCCAAGAGGAGGGACTAAAAGTGTCCAAAAAGGACAAAACTTTCAAAAGTTGGTGTAAAGGTGAGTATGGCCGCCACCCTCACCTCACTTCACCATATGTCTCAGTTTTAGAGAGAGAGAGAGAGCAGAGAACACTCTTGGATTGAAGAAGAAGAGGAAGAGGAAGAAGAAAAGTGAATTCAAGGTAAGAATTCAAGGTTTTTATGTTTTTATGTCGGGTTTTATTCCGATTATGTGTTTGTATGCTTATGGGTTGTGTTTGTGCTCGTGTGTGTGTGTTTTTGGATGTTGTTTCTAGGTGTTTTGAACTCTTTGCAAGCGGGTTAAAAGGAAGAACACCCAAGTTGCACCAGGTGAGTTCTAGACCCCCGTTTTTACATGTTTTAAACTATATTTGGGGCTGAAAACGTATTAAAATGATTTTTTACATAGTTTATATGTGAATACCCGTATGTATTGTGTATGTTGGATGTTGGTTCTTGGATGTTTATAGGTTATTCATGTTTAGAATAGCCATATTATGCTTAGAACCGATGGGTTTGATGATTAGGATTGAAAATATCCTAGAAACATGTTTTACAGAATGCTCATGCGCCTAGAAATGTTAGTCGGATGACTAAGGGTAGGGACATGCGCCCGAACAGTGCCCATGCGCCCAAGTGGCCCATGCGCCTAAGTGCTCATGCGTCTGAATAGTATTCATGTGCCTAGATTGGGCTGGAATTTACTAAGTGTTCCGACGTCCAGGAGTCCCCATGCGCCTGAACAATACCCATACGCCTGAAAGTGGCCCATGCGCCTAAGTGTTCCCCATGTGTCACACCCCAACCTTGACGGCGGAAACGTCGAGATGTGAGGGTTAAGATTGTTCACAGCCACATAACGCTATAATAAATTGTAAATATTATTTTCATAAGTCTTGAAATGGAAATTACAATCATAAGTCTTACACAAGAAATAAGTTCAACATAACATAACATAATGTAACTTTTTATTTCATTATCTAGGTCCAAGTCCTAGATTATAGCATGCTTCAAAAGGATCACTTTAAACTTGAGGTTGACCTGAAACATGATAAAAATAAGATTCAACTAAAAATAGTTGGTGAGTTTCGAAGGTTTTCATACATAATATGAAAAAGAAAGTTACAAGTAGCAATTCATGTCATAGGTTATAAGCTAGTAAGGTATAGAACACATATCGTTACAACCAAACCTCGACTTGATTACAAGTATAAAAGATTGGCTAAGTGTATTTGGTTCCCTAGTGCACAAGCATACGGCTCCTAGGAGTCGGCAATACATCGACTTTAGCACCAAATAGGCTTGTCAGGCCCAAATATCTAAGACGTCGCCAGGCTAGCAATAGTTAATGATTGTAAACAAACTATGTATCTCATATAAGCTCTTACAATACACAAATAACCATGACATAATAATAAAATGAATTGCATGTGCTTACAAGTCTCAAACGTTAATAAGTGTACAATGTATAGATAATCATGTTTCACCCCAAAGTAGTGTGAAATAAAATAAAATGGGGCAAGGAAAACTCACATGTCAAATAAGTATATAACGAAGATCAATAAGAATAATATATGCCGTTCCAAGGTAAAACGTCACAAGACACCTAAATATATAAATATTTCAAAATTTAGGTTAATAATAAGGTTTATCATTTAAACATGAACTAGGTTCCTTAGGATTTAAGAGAGTTTTTTGTAAGCCAATTTAGTTATTAATAATATATATATATATATATATATATATAATATATATATATATATATATATATATATATATATATATATATATATATTTATTTTGAAAAATAAGGAAATATTCTTACAAAATTGTAAATTCATTGATATTAGTTTGAGTATCATATATCTTTAATCGAAGAAGGTGTACGATTTATTAATGATTTAAGTAAAAATTTAATTTTTACATAAACTTATTCTTATAACAATAATTAAAATTTAATAATAAAATATTAAGGTATTTTTTATAAAAATAAATTTACAGAAAATTATTTTGTTAATTTAAAGGTTAAAAGTTTATGAAAATTATTTTTTTTGATAGAAATTTTCTAGAAAAGAATTAAGGCCTAAAAGGCTTTTTTTTTTAAAATAAGAGGGTGCCCGGGTTCGAACCCGGGACCTCTTGAATGCAAGGGTGTGTTGTGAACCGGTGTACCATGGCTTCCAGCCGCGGTATAACTCGGTTCCATTTCCTTTTAACACTAAGTTTCTTTTCCCCAACCTCAAGAACCCTAGTTTAGATCCGAACCAAATTGATCATCTAAACGATGTTGATAACCAAATTAACCATGGGGCTTTTGTTTCCCATGGTTAGTCGAGCATATCCATGAATGTAATTTACCCGAATAAGTTCGAATTGAAGCAATCCTAATCGAAGAACAAGTCGCGGTCGTAGTACACAATGGATGAGAAATCCCCAATGATAATCCAATTAAACTTGCAGATAGCCTCGAATGATGATCCAGATGCGAAGCCCTATGTTGATTTTGGTTCAATTCGTTCAGAGATTGGATTTTGGTAAGGTTACAGGTCGCGGAAAAGAATGAAATTGGATTCGTTGTTTGTGTTGATTCAGGTGCAATTGGGATTGATAGAAGCTTTAGACTACTTAGACGTCCGATTATGAATCATTTAATTTGGTTATTATTAAGTTTTAATGGTCGAACGGCTATATGGTTAAAGATGTTCGGTTAATCATTCGATTGGGTTCGTAACCGTCGTTTAAACGCAATCAAAGTTCATAATGGTGTTCGAATCGAGTTCAGGGACGGTTTGGAACAGTTTCAGAATCAAGAAACGGTCGATTTTGGTGGTTTTGGTGCCTCGCCGGACTTGGCCGGAGTCCGGCCGGCGAGGTCACCGGAAAAACGGGGATGAGAAAAGGGGGGGTTTGGATTTTGATAAATTACACCTTTGGTCCCTCAACTTGATTTTCTATTATTTTATGCATAAAGTTTCTATTTCAAGTTTCTAAAATGACAAATTAACCCTCAAACTTAATTTAAGTTTATATTTTAAATATGGTTAAGTTTAATAACCCTTATAAATTATAAATAACCATATTAAAAGTAATCTTATTATTACTAATACTATTATTCATTATTACTACTTATTATTATATTTACTTATGTTAATATTAAAATTATTATTATTATTTAAACTTAACATTTCATAAAAAAAATCCAATTACAATAAAGAATAAGCACAAACAACACGCAAGTTTCCAAAATTGACAATAATAATTCTTGTAAGAGTAAACGAAGTTAACTTTTAGTTAACGAAAATACGAGATGTTACACCATGCGCCTAAGTGTTCCCCATGCGCCTGAATAGTGTCCATGCGCCTGAACAGTGCCCATGCGCCTAGGACTTAGAATATTTTTCTGATTTTTAGGAAAAATATGTAAAGTAGGCTTTGACTTGGGAAATTTTCGAGGGACTATAAGTTGACTTTTAGGGGTCATAGATAGTTTGATGGGTATGTTATGGATGATGATGATGATGATGTTGCATGACTATGCATGATGTATGTTATGTTTGTATGATGCCCTGTGATGATATATGAATGGTATGTTATGTTATGTTCCTATGATGATGAATGTTTATCTTTCCATGGCTTTACATGTTATGTTAATGAATGAACCGAAAGTATTATGTAACGTAAAGTGAAAGATAATGAAAGAGGAACATGATGAATGAATGCATGCATTAACGAATGAATGAACGTAAAAAGTCTTGCAAGCAAATGTATGAAGGTCCACACCCAATGAAGGGTGTTAGCTCAATTGTGTGCGGGTTAGCTACCCCAGAAGGATACACACTAGGGTCCAATCCTTGTGATTGACCATATGTATGAGATCCTTGCCGCTTGCCCTAGGTACTAGAGTCAGCTTCGTGCATAATGTTCGGGGTCTATAAAAGACCTTAGGCCTAGTAACCAGCTTCGTGCACAATGTTCGGGGTATAGCACATGGCATTGATCCGGAATGAAAAGAAAAGATGAATGGTGAATGTACTTGCCCTAGGTACTGGAGTCAGCTTCCTGCATAATGTTCGGGGTCTATGATAGACCTCAGGCCCATAACCAGCTTCGTCCAAAATGTTCGGGGTAATGTACATGTCACAAGATGTAACGAATGAACGAAGATTAATGAACGTAATGGAAGATAATAATGATATTATTTGTATGTACGTATGATGTATGATCACGAATGAATAAAACGTATAGTATGGACTCTGTAAAGAAATAAATAACGATTTATGTATGTTTTATTATAAAGTTAGAACTCACTTAGCGACGCTGACTTTTATATGTTCTCAGTTGGCAGGTAAACATTGCTGAGGATAGCACGAGGCGGCTACTCAGCTCTTTTGGATGGCATCCATTTAATTAAGGCTTTTGTGATGTAATACAACAATGTAATTTTGTAACCAACAAACTATGCATTATTTTGCAAAAGTTTTAGAATGAAATGAAATGCCATTTATTTTATGTTTTCCGCTGCAATTTTTTTATGAATAAATGTAAAGTATATGTTTTACGTGCGATGAATCACCAGCTGTATGCGTCCCGGGAACAGGGCCTTACAAGTTGGTATCAAAGCCAAAGTTTAAGTGAAATGGGTAAATTTTTCAAAATAAACCTTAACTTAAACTGGGAATGGGACGAAATGGGAATGGGATGCCAATCTGAGTAGCTGTGTGCCATCAGGTATTTTCGTAATGTTAACCGGTTTATGTGCGCATGGTATGTGGTTATGTGTTGTATGTAGATTTAAATACTAATGTAGTCAGGACAGGTAATGCTCGGGGTATGAAGAGTAAAGTAAGTAGCTAATCACAACTGGCCACTGTAATTAGGGACTTACTATACTTGACATGAACTGGGCTGTTCCCTTGAATGACCGTGTTGGTGTTTGAATCTTTCAGTGCGTTAGATGATGGCTGGGGGTAGATCTTCGAAGGCCACTCATGGTGGAGGTCACGGTGCTGAACGCGACCCAAGAGGGGGAGACCCAGAGTCGAGAAAGTGGTCCATGAAGAACTAGAAACCCCTCATCCGAAGGGCGGAGATGAGAATGCTAACCTGAGAGCCTTAGTGAAGGAGGCGGTTGTGGAAGAAGTGCACCAAGTCATGCAGACGATCCTACCGTCTGTGGTGACCGAAGTGATAAAGGCAGTTAGAGAGGGAGAGAGAAAGGAAAGGAGTGGACCTACGGGCGAAAGAAGACAGCCCGAGACTGAGACGGTTCTGTCCGATGATGAGGACAAGGAAGAAGAGCTTGCGCCGGAGGCGAACCGAGGCTGCAACTACGGGGTGTTTATGAGATGCAAACCCCCTACTTTCGATGGGAACGACACTGCCGCTGCTGCTCACCGGTGGGTGAGGGAAATGGAGGCAGTACTTGATATCAGCAAGTGCCGAGAAGACCAGAAGGTTAAGTTCGCTACCCACTCATTTGTAGACTCGGCTCTGTGCTGGTGGGACAATATCGTCCAAGCCGAGGGTAGTCGGGCGATCGGGAGAATAAGATGGTTGGAGTTGAAGAAGTTGGTGATCGACGAGTTTTGTCCTTACCGGACATGGACAAGGTCGAGAGAGAGTTTCTGCAACTGGAGGCGGGAACTATGACACACCAAGAGTACACCACAAAGTTCAATGAAATGGCACGAATGGTGCCCGATCAGGTGACGCCACTGTCACGAAAGATAAGAGATATATCCAGGAACTGACGGCGGATATCCGTAGGCATATGATCGCCGCCCGGCCGAGCATTTTTAGGTCGGTGGTTGATTTGGCTGGTAGACTATATGATGAGCGTGAGGTGGTAGTGGCTGAGGAGAAAAAGACGGGTAGGGATGGGAGAAACTGGAATGGGAAACGGTTTGGACGTGGTAGAGCCGCTCCAAACAATAAGGTGGCGAGGGTAGGTGACCGACGTGTGGTCACAGCTGGTGCTGGGTTGGAGAAGTGTGGCAAGTGCGGGAAAGAGCACGGTGGCGAGTGTAGATGGGGGTCGAATATCTATTTCAAGTGTGGGAAGCCTGGTCATATGGCTAGAGACTGTGGAGGTGTGAAGTGTTTCAACTGTGGGGGAAGTGGTAACATGAGTAGGGAGTGCAAGAAGCCAGGGCCGAGAGTTCCGGGGTGAAGAAGGCCGGAGGAGAAGGGCAGAAGGCAATCGCCCGAGCTTTCACGATGACTCAGGAGGAGGCTAGAACAGATCCCAACGTGGTGTCAGGTATGTTTCTAGTGAACCAAACTCTTGCATCTGTGTTGTTTGATTCTGGTGCTAGGAGTTTCATTTCTGCTGCCTTGGTGCTAAGTTTCCCAATAAGAGTAGATGTATTGGTGAGCCATTCGATGTAGAAACTGCTATTGGTAAGTCCACTAGAATTACTGAGGTGATAGAGGACTGTGCCATAGAACTAGATGGCCATAGGATTGCTGCTAGGTTACACGTGATACCCCTAGGTGGATTCGATGTAGTGCTAGGGATGGACTGGTTAGCAACCTATGAGGCAAACATCATGTGTCGCAAGAAGATGATCCGATTGACAACGCCGGATGGAACTGAGGTGACGGTTTATGGTGATCGCGTCACGACAATCCCGAGGGTGATTTCGATGGCGGTGGAGGGAAAGTGCATGAGACGCGGATGTAGTGCCTATTTGGCATACATAAAAGATGTGGATGCGTCGGTGCCGCAATTATCCGAAGTACCAGTGGTGCGCGACTTTCCGGACGTATTCCCGGAAGACTTACCCGGTGTGCCACCAGACCGCGAGGTTGAGTTCCAAATCGATCTGATTCCCGGTGCCCAACCCGTTGCTAAAGCACCATATCGGTTAGCTCGCACGGAAATGAAAGAATTAATGGAGCAGTTACAAGAACTGCTGGATAAGGGGTTCATTAGACCGAGTATATCTTCATGGGGTGCTCCGGTATTATTTGTGAAGAAGAAAGACGGTAGTATGAGGATGTGTATTGACTACCGAGAGTTGAACAAGTTGACGGTGAAAAACCGATACCCCCTACCAAGAATAGACGATTTGTTTGATCAGCTCCAAGGAGCCAGTTGGTTTTCGAGGATAGATCTTCGATCTGGTTACCATCAACTGAAGGTGAAGGAGTAGGACATTCCTAAAACAGCTTTTCGCACACGCTACAGTCACTATGAGTTCCTCGTTATGTCGTTTGTTTGACCAATGCGCCAGCTGCTTTTATGAATCTGATGAATCGAGTGTGTCGGCCAATGTTAGATAAATCAGTGATTGTGTTTATTGATGATATCCTGATTTATTTAAAGAGTGAGATTGAGCATGCCGGCCACATTCGGGAGGTTCTGAAGACGTTAAGAAGGGAGAAGTTGTATGCAAAATTCTCTAAGTGCGCGTTTTGGTTACGCGAAGTTCAGTTTTTGGGTCATGTGGTGAATCCTGATGAGATTATGGTGGACCCGGCGAAGGTAGAGGCAGTGATGCAATGGAAGCCTCCAAAGACGCCATCCGAGATTCATAGTTTCTTGAGTTTGGCGGGCTACTATAGGAGATTTATCCAAGACTTCTCTAAGATTGCTTCTCCACTGACTAAGTTGACTCGGAAGGATGTAAAGTATGTATGGGGTCAGGCACAGGAGAAGGCATTCGAGGAATTGAAGGCGAGGTTGACTCAAGCTCCTGTTTTGTCGTTACCCGATGGAAGCGAAGATTTGGTGGTGTATTCAGACGCTTCTTACTTGGGGTTGGGGTGTGTGTTAATGCAAAGAGGAAAATTTATAGCCTACGCATCCCGACAACTAAAGGTTCATAAGGTCAACTACCCTACGCATGACTTGGAACTAGTAGCCGTGGTCTTTGCACTAAAGATTTGCAGGCATTATCTGTATGGAACGAAGTGCACTATCTTCACCGACCACAAGAGCTTAAAGTACTTCTTTGAGCAAAAGGACTTGAATATGAGGCAGAGAAGATGGTTGGAGCTCATAAAGGATTATGATTATGAGATCCATTACCATCCGGGCAAAGCTAACGTGGTGGCTGATGCTCTTAGCCGGAAGGAGAGGCCCGAGCCAATTCGGTGAAAGCATACCAACTAATCATGACTTCTGATGTAATGAAGCAAGTCAAGGAGTTTCAGGATGAGGCATTAAAAGAAGATCATCTAAACTCTGAAAGAATGAGAGGTCTGGTTAAGGAATTGAGTGAAAACACGCTTGGTGTTAAAACTCGATTTGGACGGGTGTGGATTCCTCGTTTCGAGAATCTACGTGTGAAGATTATGGACGAAGCTCACAAGACCTGATACACTATCCATCCCGGTGCCACAAAGATGTACCAAGACATGAAGAAGGATTATTGGTGGATGGGTATGAAGCGTGACGTGGTGGAGTATGTGAGCAAGTGCCTTACTTGTTTGCAAGTGAAGGCAGAACATCAAAAGCCGTAAGGGAAGATCCAACCTTTGGATATACCGGAGTGGAAGTAGGAGCACATCACCATGGATTTCATTACAAAGCTGCCACGTACTCCGAAGGGGTACGATGCCATATGGGTGATTGTTGACTGCTTGACGAAAAGTGCTCATTTCCTAGCGATCCATGAGACATATTCATCCGAGAGGTTGGCTGACCTATTCATCAAGGAGATTGTAACTCGTCATGGTGTACCGGTGTCCATTGTGTCTGATCGTGACACCCGGTTTACATCTAAATTCTAGAAGAAATTCACGATGCCATGGGGACGAGGTTACATATTAGCACAGCTTATCATCCCCAAACTGATGGTCAGTCAAAAAGGACCATTCAGACGTTGGAGGACATGCTTCAGGGATGTGTAATAGATTTTGGTAGAAGTTGGGATGACCACTTACCGTTAGCTGAATTCTCGTACAACAATAGCTATCATGCCAGCATTGGCATGCCACCATACGAGATGTTATACGGTAGGAGATGCAGAACACCCGTTTGTTGGGGTGACATCGGTCAGAAAGAGTTGGGAAGCGTCGAGGTAATCGAGGCTACGACTGAGAAGCTTGAAAAGATAAAAGCCTTCATGAAGGCAGCCAAAGATAGACAGAAGTCGTATGCCGATAAACGACGTAGACCAATTGAATTCCAGGTGGGTGACCGGGTTATGTTAACGTCTCACCTTGGAAGGGTATTATCAGATTCAGGAAGCGGGGCAAGTTGAGCCCAAGATATATAGGCCCTTTCCGAATCATTGCTCGGGTGGGAGAGGTGGCCTATAGATTGGAATTGCCAGATGAGTTAAGTGGAATTCACCCGACATTCCATGTATCTCATTTGAGAAAGTGCTTAGCTGATGAAGACATGATTGTTCCATTGGAGGACATTGAAGTTGATGAAAGGCTCAATTATGTGGAGCAACCAGTGGCAATCATCGATCGTAAAGAGAAGAGGCTGAGAAATAAAGTGGTTCCTCTTGTGCGTGTACAGAGGAAGCACAGGAAGGGATCCGAGTCTACATGGGAGACGGAGGAGGAGATGAGGCAGCATTATCCTCGTCTGTTTGAGGAATAACGGGTTTCGGGGACGAAACCTATATAAGGGGGTGGA
Source organism: Flaveria trinervia (assembly GCA_025506515.1). Lineage (NCBI taxonomy): Eukaryota > Viridiplantae > Streptophyta > Magnoliopsida > Asterales > Asteraceae > Flaveria > Flaveria trinervia. The sequence goes on along the minus strand of CM046450.1, from coordinate 15,504,413 downwards.
ATTGTAACACCCGGATTTTTTTTAAAAAAAAGTCAAGATATAAGAATAAAAGCAAGTAAGGCAATAAGTCCAAGAGGAGGGACTAAAAGTGTTCAAAAAGGACAAAACTTTCAAAAGTTGGTGTAAAGGTGAGTATGGCCGCCCACCCTCACCTCACTTCACCATTTATCTCGGTTTTAGAGAGAGAGAGCAAAGAACACTCTCGGATTGAAGAATAAGAAGAAGAAGAAAAGTGAATTCAAAGTAAGAATTCTAGGCTTTTATGTTTTTATGTCGGGTTTTATCCCGTTTATGTGTTTGTATGCTTATGGGTTGTGTTAGTGCTCGTGTGTGTGTTTTTGGATGTTGTTTCTAGGTGTTTTGAACTCTTTGCAAGCGGGTTAAAAGGAAGAACACCCAAGTTGCACCAGGTGAGTTCTAGACCCCGTTTTTACATGTTTTAAACTATCTTTGGGGCTGAAAACGTATTTGTCACACCCCAACCTTGACGGCGGAAACGTCGAGATGTGAGGGTTAAGATTGTTCACAGCCACATAACGCTATATTAAATTGTAAATATTATTATCATAAGTCTTGAAATGGAAATTACAATCATAAGTCTTATACAAGAAATAAGTTCAACATAACATAACATAATGTAACTTTTTATTCATTATCTAGGTCCAAGTCCTAGATTATAGCATGCTTCAAAAGGATCACTTTAAACTTGAGGTTGACCTGAAACATGATAAAAATAAGAGTCAACTAAAAATAGTTGGTGAGTTTCCAAGGTTTTCATACATAATATGAAAAAGAAAGTTACAAGTAGCAATTCATGTCATAGGTTATAAGCTAGTAAGGTTATAGAACACATATCTTTACAACCAAACCTCGACTTGATTACAAGTATAAAAGATTGGCTAAGTGTATTTGGTTCCCTAGTGCACAAGCATACGGCTCCTAGGAGTCGGCAATACATCGACTTTAGCACCAAATAGGCTTGTCAGGACCAAAGATCTAAGACGTGCCAGGCTAGCAATAGTTAATGATTGTAAACAAATTACGTATCTCATATAAACACATACCATAAACAAATAACCATGACAAATATAAGTTGAATTGCACGTGATTTACAAGTCTCAAACGTGTATAAGTGTATCATGTATAAGCTATCATGTTTCACCCCAATTTAGTGTAAAAATATGAAAAAGGGGCAAGAAAACTCACATGACAATAAATATATAATGGCGATTAATAAGAAATAATATATGCCGCTCCAAGGTAAAACGTCACAAGACACCTAAATATATAAATGTTTCAAGATTTAGGTTAATGAGGGTTATCATTTAAACATGGACTAGGTTCCTTAGGATTTAAGAGAGTTTTTGTAAGCCAATTTAGTTATTAATTATATATATATATATATATATATATATATATAATATATATATATATATATATATATATATATATATATATATATAATATATATTATATATATATATATATATATGTAATATTTATTTTGCAAAATAAGGAAATATTCTTACAAAATTGTAATTTCATTGTTATTGGTTTGAGTATCATATACTTTAATCGAATAAGGTGTACGATTTATTAATGATTCAAGTAAAAATTTAATTTTTACATAAACTCATTCGTATAACAATCTAATTTTTTTATAGAAAATATTTAATTATTACATTTGTGAATAATTTTATATTAAAATATTACAAAGTTTTACAAGAATAAATTTCTAAAAAATAATTAGATGACTTTAAAAAATTTAGGGTTTATAAAATTCATTTTTATAATTATTATAAATTTTCTATAATTAATTTTAAGCCAAAAGGCTTTAAAATAAAATTACATGAGGTGCCCGGGTTCGAACCCGTGACCTCATATATGGGGAAACATTGTCTTAACCAGTGAACCAGGCTTCCAGCCGCGGTATAACCTGGTTTTAAATCTTAAAACCATTGCGAATGAAAAACCCCAATTCCCATATGAACCCTAGAACCATGTTCGATCAAATTGAAGATCAATTCGAGTTTGTTAGCCAAATTAATCATAGGGCTTTTGTTCATTAAGAAAAACCGAGGGTGATGATGTGATTTACTCACTTGATTGAGATCGAATCGATGCCCTTTGGTGTGGAGCAGGTCTCGGCCAAGAACCGAATTGATGGATGTGCAAAAGATGATGGAAACCAAATTGAACTCGTGGGAAGCTTCGAACAATGTTCTTGATGCAAAATCCCTAATCAATTGGAGTTTAAAACACTCGGAAGGTGGCTCTCGTTTAGCTAGCAGGTTCGCGACGAACAGGGTAATCGAACAAGGTGAATTTGTGGGTTCAGGTGTAATTGGCACTTGCAACCGATTAGACTTAGATAAACGTTCGTTAGAGTTGAATTAATTGACTTATTATTGGTGATTAAGGCTCGAATGATTACGGGGTTTTAAGGTTTCGGTTATACATTCAATTGGAGTTTGTAACCGGTTAATAAACGCATTTAAGTGACATCTTTAGGTTCGATTCATGTTTCCGATCGGTTGCCACGATTTTGGGGGTTTCAATTCGAAAGAAAACTAAGGTTTTAGGGCCACCGGACTCCGGCCGGAGGGTGGCCGGAGTTGTGGCCGGAAAAACGCGAGTAAGGGGTTCAAATTTTGAAATTTGCATGTTTGACCCCTGTGGTTTTATCAATTAGCATATTACGTACAAACTTTAATATTAAAGTTTCTAACTTTGGCATTAAACCCCCCTTGTAGTTTAATAGTTGTCATCTTATGCTTAAAAGTTAAATGTTAAGTTTCCAAATTGACAAATAAGCCCTCTTTACTAACCTCAAGCTTATCATTAAACTAACTTGTTAACTTTTATAATTTGTCATTTATATTATTATTATTATTAATATTATTATTATTATTATTATTATTATTATTATTATTAATGTTGAGCAAAATAGTTCATTAACTCCCGAATTAACTCAACAAGCCCTCAAAGTTTAATAAATGACATAAATGAACCATATAAGAATTAACAAAATTAACTTTTAATTAACGAAAATACGAGATGTTACAGTCTCCCCAACTTAAAAGAATTTTGTCCCGAAATTTAAAGAAATGAAACTATACAAATAAGAACGGGTATCTCTTCTTCATGTGCTCCTCGCGTTCCCAAGTAAATTCAGCGCCACGTTTATTTTCCCAACGAACCTTGACGATTGGGGTTGTTGTGGTTCTAGTCTTCTTCATTATACGATCCATGATCTCTACAGGTTTCTCGACAAAATGTAATGACTCGTCAATCTGAATGTCTTCCAGCGGAACATACAGGCTTTCGTCGGCCAAACACTTTCTCAAATTTGAGACGTGAAATACGGGATGAACTCCACTAAGGTCGGAAGGTAGCTCTAGTTTATAAGCCACTTTCCCAATCCTTTTTAGGATTTTGAAGGGTCCTACAAATCTTGGAGCCAGTTTGCCCTTCTTTCCAAAGCGAACCACACCTTTCCACGATGAACCTTAAGAAGAACCATCTCCCCAACTTGGAATTCCAATGGCTTACGTCGCTTGTCAGCATAGCTCTTTTGACGACTTCTCGCCACTTCGAGGTTCTTGCGAATGATAGAAACTTTATCGGTCGTCTCTTGTATAAGTTCAGGACCAGTGATGAAGTTTTCACCAATGTCGGTCCAACAGATCGGTGAACGACATTTTCGACCATAAAGTGCTTCAAACGGTGCCATCTTGATACTCGAGTGGTAACTATTGTTATACGAAAATTCCGCGAGCGGTAGATGCGTATCCCAATCGCCACCAAAGTCAAGAACACAGAGACGTAGCAAATCCTCCAAAGTTTGGATCGTTCGCTCGGTTTGACCATCAGTTTAAGGATGGTAAGCCGTGCTTAGATCCAATTGTGTACCCAAAATTTCTTGCATAGACGACCAAAAATGTGAAGTGAAACGAGCATCTCGGTTAGATATGATGTGCAGAGGTACCCCATGACGACTTACAATCTCATCAACGTATATACGAGCTAACTTTGATGTCTTGTAAGTGTCACGTATGGGTATAAAATGTGCCGACTTGGTCAATCGGTCAACAATCACCCATATGCTATCATGTCCTCGGGAGGTTCGGGGTAGCTTTGTTATGAAGTCCATGGATATGTGTTCCCATTTCCACATAGGAATCTCGGGTTGCTCAAGTAATCCACTTGGACGTTGATGTTCGGCTTTAACCTTCGTACATGTGAGGCACTTAGCTACATAAGTCGCTATGTCTTTCTTCATTCCAGGCCACCAATATTGACCACGTAGGTCCATGTACATCTTATCGGAACCAGGATGAATAGAATAACGAGTTTGATGAGCTTCGTTCATAATAAAGGTACGAATGTTATCGCGATTTGGAACCCAAATACGATTGGCGAAGTACATCAACCCATTGGGTTTTGTTTCCAATTGAGTTAGAAGATTATGCTCCAACTCATCCTTCATTCTTCCTTCTCGTTGTACCATTTGTTGAGCCTCCAGGATGCTAGACTCGATGTCACTATCTATTCTCAGGTTTTGTAGTAGTACGGTGGTCTCGTTGACATCTAATCGGATTTCAGTATCGAACTCACCCAAGGTGTCAAACCATTGACGTCGATCGCGAATTTCTTGGAATGAAATCATCTTGTTGTGAATCTTCCAGCTCAGTGCATCGGCTACAACGTTTGCTTTACTAGGATGGTAACGAATGTCACAATCATAGTCACTAATCAACTCCACCCAATGACGTTGTCTCATGTTGAGATCTTTTTGATTGAAAACGTGTTGAAGGCTTTTGTGATCGGTGTAGACTATACATTGCGTACCATACAGGTAGTGCCTCCAAATCTTCAAAGCAAATACAACAGCACCAAGCTCGAGATCGTGTGTTGTATAATTCACCTCGTGAACCTTCAATTGTCTCGATGCATAAGCTATGACCTTCCCTCGTTGCATGAGAACACAACCAAGGCCTTGTTTAGATGCATCACAATACACGGTGAAATCGTCGTTTCCATCGGGTAGGGTCAATATAGGAGCATTGCACAACTTATGCTTTAACGCTTCAAAAGCTTCTTCTTGCTCGGAACCCCACTCGAATGGTTTATTCTTTTGTGTCAAAGTAGTGAGCGGTTTTGCGATCCTCGAGAAATTGGCAATGAATCGCCGATAATAACCAGCAAGACTAAGAAAAGAACGAACTTCGGTAGGAGTTGTAGGAACACACCAATTCTTCACAGCTTCCACCTTTGCAGGATCAATGTGAATTCCTTGGCTATTCACCACGTGTCCTAGAAATTGAACTTCCTCGAGCCAGAAATCACACTTCGAGAACTTTGCGTACAATTGCTCTTTCTTTAACAACTCAAGAACCAATCTCAAATGCAGCTCATGATCGGTGTTGGACTTGGAATAGATAAGTATGTCATCAATAAAGACGATCACAAACTTGTCTAGATAAGGCTTGCATACTCGGTTCATGAGATCCATGAAGACAGCAGGAGCACTGGTTAAACCAAAAGGCATCACCATAAACTCATAGTGTCCATAACGAGTACGAAAAACGGTCTTTGGGATGTCATCCTCATGAACTCGTAATTGATGATATCCAGAACGTAGATCAATTTTCGAGAATATGGCAGCTCCTTGAAGTTGATCAAACAAGTCATCGATGCGAGGAAGAGGATAACGATTCTTGATGGTAAGTTTGTTAAGCTCGCGATAATCGATGCACATACGAAACGATCCATCTTTCTTCTTCACGAAAAGAACAGGTGCACCCCAAGGCGAAGAACTAGGACGGATGAAGCCTTTCTCGGACAGCTCTTGCAGTTGACAAGAGAGTTCTTGCATTTCCGATGGTGCAAGCCGATATGGTGACTTGGCCACGGGGTTTGATCCCGGTATCAAGACAATTTTAAACTCGACTTCACGCACGGGAGGTAAACCACTAAGGTCATCGGGAAATATTTCAGGAAAGTCTCGTACGATAGGGAGATCCTTAAGTTCTTTCCCTTTGACTTTAGTGTTGACCACATAAGCCAAGAAGGCCATATACTTCTTGTTTAAGCACTTTCGGGCTTGAGTGCAAGACATGAGTTTAAGCCCTTTAGAAGATTTTTCACCGAACACCTTCAACGTATCTCCAGAGGGTAACGGTATATGAATGCACTTCTCGAAACAAATGATCTCGGCATGGTGTTTGGCTAACCAATCCATACCAATGATGACGTCAAAGCTTCCAAGTTTCATAGGGATAAGATCGATAAGAAAATCATGCGTGTCAAGACTTAAGATGCAATCACGAACGATAACGTCAACGGTGATCGGTTCTCCATCGGCAACTTCAACAGTAAGAGGTCTTTCTAGTTTCGTATGTGGCTTAGCAAGTGTGGGTTCAAACTCTAATGAAACAAAACTTTTATCGGCTCCAGAATCAAATAGGACATAGGCATAAGTTTTGTTAATAAGGAACATACCTGTTCAATTTTTAAGGTATTTAACAATACAGGTAAAATATGAAATGAATTTGATCACAAAATTTAAGGGTGAGTTAACGTACCATTCACCATATCGTTGTTTGCTTGTGCTTGGTTAGCGTTGATGTTGAAAGCACGTCCTCGGGCTTGTGGAACATTACCCACAAGACGAGGGCATTGTGGGCGAAAATGGCCAGGTTCCCCACAGTTGTAGCAAACACGGTTCGTGACCACAGCGGCATTGTTAGGTGCATGGTGGCAAGTCGCCACCAAATGACCATATTTACCGCATAAGGTGCAAATGCGGCATGGTTGATTCCCCGGATGATGATACCTACACGTGTTGCACATCGGTTGAGGACCAGCATAAGCCCTAGCCCCAGGCACTTGTGCCACAGGTGTAGCCGCTCATGCGCCTAGAAATGTTAGTCGGATGACTAAGGGTAGGGCCATGCGCCCCAACAATGACCATGCGCCCAAGTGGCCCATGCGCCTAAGTGCTCATGCGTCTGAATAGTATCCATACGCCTAGATTGGGCTGGAATTTACTAAGTGTTCAGACGTCAGGAGTCCCCATGCGCCTGAACAGTACCCATACGCCTGAAAGTGGCCCATGCGCCTAAGTGTTCCCCATGCGCCTGAATAGTGTCCATGCGCCTAGGACTTAGAATATTTTTTGATTTTTGGGGAAAATGTGTAAAGTAGGCTTTGACTTGGGAAATTTCCGGGGGACTATAAGTTGACTTTTGGGGGTCATAGATAGTTTGATGGGCATGTTATGGATGATGATGATGATGATGTTGCATGACTATGCATGATGTATGTTATGTTTGTATGATGCCCTGTGATGATGTATGAATGGTATGTTCCTATGATGATGAATGTTTATCTTTCCATGGCTTTACATGTTATGTTAATGAATGAACCGAAAGTATTATGTAACGTAAAGTGAAAGATAATGAAAGAGGAACATGATGAATGAATGCATGCATTAACGAATGAATGAACGTAAAAAGTCTTGCAAGCAAATGTATGGAGGTCCACACCCAATGAAGGGTGTTAGCTCAACTGTGTGCGGGTTAGCTACCCCAGAAGGATGCACACTGGGGTCCAATCCTTGTGATTGACCATATGTATGGGATCCTTGCCGCTTGCCCCAGGTACTAGAGTCAGCTTCGTGCACAATGTTCAGGGTCTATAAAAGACCTCAGGCCCAGTAACCAGCTTCGTGCACAATGTTCGGGGTATAGCACATGGCATTGATCCGGAATGAAAAGAGAAGATGAATGGTGAATGTACTTGCCCTAGGTACTGGAGTCAGCTTCGTGCACAATGTTCGGGGTCTATGATAGACCTCAGGCCCTGTAACCAGTTTCGTGCACAATGTTCAGGGTAATGTACATGTCACAAGATGTAATGAATGAACGAAGATTAACAAACGTAATGGAAGATAATAATGATATTATCTGTATGTACGTATGATGTATGATCACGAATGAATAAAACGTATAGTATGGACTCTGTAAAGAAATAAAAAACGATTTATGTATGTTTTATTATAAAGCTAGAACTCACTCAGCGACACTGACTTTTATACGTTTTCAGTTGACAGGTAAACGTTGCTAAGGATGGCACGAGGCGGCTACTCAGCTCTTTTGGATGTCATCCATTTAATTAAGGCTTTTGTGATGTAATACAACAATGTAATTTTGTAACCAACAAACGATGCATTATTTTGCAAAAGTTTTAGAATGAAATGAAATGCCATTTATTTTATGTTTTCCGCTGCAATGTTTTAATGAATAAATGTAAAGTATATGTTTTACGTGCGATGAATCACCAGCTGTAAGCGTCCCGGGAACGACGCCTTACACTGTGTTAACATCGTCAACGGCTGAGCGATCTTAGAGAAGTTTGCAATGAATCGTCGATAGTAACTAGCCAACCCCAAAAAACTATAGTATATTTGAAGGTGTCTTAGGAGCATCTCACTTTTTAACTGCTTCGATCTTTTCGGGATCAACGTGGATTCCTTTCTCATTAACCACGTGTCCTAAAAACTTCACTTCTCGTTACTAAAATTCACACTTCGAAAACTTGATGTAAAGTTTATCTTCCATTAGTAATTTGAGAATTGCTTAGAGGTGTTGTTCATGGTCCATGTAAAATCTCGTATTTTTGTTAAATTAAAAGTTAACTTTGTAAGGGTCATTGTTGTCATTATAAAACTTGTGGGTTATTTATACTTGTTTTTTTATTTTATTAATTAAAAAAATTAAATTGGATATGTGATAATTACGATAATCATAATCATAATAATAATAATAATTTATAATAATAAAAACAATAATAATAGCTATAATAATAATAATAATTATAATAATAATAATAGTAATAATAATAATAATAACAATAATAATAATGATAACAATAAGGTATAAGAGTAAACAAGTCAAGAAATTAATGTTAAAATTAAGTTTAGGGTGTTGTTTGTCAACTTTGAAACTTTAAAAAGAAAGTTTTTAATATAAAATATCAAGATGTAAACCATAGGGACTAAAAGTGTCAAATTTAAAAAACCCAACCCATCTCCCCCTTTCACCCCGTCGGACGCCGACCTAGGGAGGGTCCGGTGACCCTCCGACCACCTCATAACCAGCAATCTTGACCGATTTTTAATCCAAAAACCGTCTCAAATCATTCTAGAACCTACAACGAACTTGAATGCATCAATTAGTCGCCTTTAATCGTCGTTACTAGTCTAATCGAATGCATAAGCGAACCTGTGACAACTCATCCAAAACTCACTCGATTTCGATTTCTGTGTGCCAATACAGTAGACCAGTGATGGAACACTCTCACCATGTAACGCAATTTTCGGGACGAAAATTCTTTCAACATGGGGATAATGTGACATCCGGTAAATTTCCGTTACCAAACTCCGTTAGCTCCGTTAAGTCTTGTATACACGTGTCGTGAGCAACACTAGTTGTCGTTTAACGTTGGTGACCTAATAATAATGGATAATGTTAATTTGATGTGAATCTAATTGATTATGTGAGTATTGGGTTATGTTTATGTGTTTACACATTTTTAAAAGGTTAATTAGAAAATTAATCGCGTAACGCGGAAACGTGTCTATTTATTCGTATGTCTTGTGTTTTTATAAAGATAAGATATAATGATTTTCATAAGTTTATATCTTTATATTATGAAGTTAAAAACACTTTACAAAGAGTTTAAAGCCTAGTTTTTATAAAATACAAATTACAAGGGCTAAAAGGGTAAATATGTAAATTAAAATTAAATAAAACAAAACCCTAGCCCAACCCACCCCTTTCGGCCGCGATCTCCCATCTAAACCCATCCCTTTGCGACAATCAGCCAAGAATAAGCATCAAAACTCAATTTGATTCGATTACAAGGCATACAACCACGTAGGAATCATCAATTGCAAGTTATTACATGTTTAAAGGTTAGATTTTTCATGTTTTTGTTAGTTTTTTATTGAGGGCCGAACCCTAATTCGTGAATTGGCCTTCATGGGGTCGAAATTGATGTTGGTTGATGATGTTAGTATGTTAGTTAGATTGAATACATGTTAGTTAACGTCGATTATGCATGAATTCTATGTTTTTAGTGGATTGATCATGAACTTTGTGTATGAAACAAACCTAGTTCGAAATGATATGATTATGCATGATGGATGATTGTTTGATGAATGTATGATGATAGTAGGTTGTATGAATGTTAGGATACATTGATTTTGCAAGAAATTGTGAATTGAAGTTGGTGTTCATAGGTACTAATAATAGTAACTTTATTTTGCATGTAATGATGATCTAGTGATGGATTGATGTTATGGATGTGTCATGATGATGATTAGATGCTAGATTGTTGTTATGAATGCTAGAAATCTTTGAATGGATTTGTTGGTTCATAGCTTGCCAAAAGTAGAAACTTTTGTTTATGAAGATGGTTAGATTATGGTGATTAGGCAATGTTGATCATGTCTAGATATTGTTATGAGCTTATGATGGTATAATTATGATGAATTCATGAATACGTTGGATGGTTGATAGATATTGGGATGTACTTTCCCAAAAGGGAAACTTTATTTGCCTAAGTCTGAAAAATGATAGCTTGAGCATGTTTAGGATGTTAGGAACATGTTAGTATGATCATGAATAGATTCTAATGTGGTAGAACATGGTAATTTGGTTGTATGTGATGCCGGGGTAATCATGAATGATATTTGGACATTTATGATCATGTATGATTTGGATGTTGATTAGTAGCAGGACATCATGTTTGGGATTGGTGATGTAATTGTTGTGATGCAATGCATATGATTAATGATTATGGTTATGATCATCATACACGCGTGCGAATCTGAGGCCCCTACTTAGTAGGATTGGCAGGGTTTAGGATGTGAAGTCGTGAGTGGCTTCACATGGCATGTAGTGAGTGGTTTGATCTTTGTGTGACATGTTAGTGGTTATAACTAGTGAATATGTTAATGTTCTAGATTCGCATGACTTGTATGATACTTGATTGTATGATGATCTAAGTGTTACACCTGGATGATATAGCATACATATGTCTATTTGAATGTTAACTATGTATGATTACTTGAATGGTTTACAACATAAAGTCACCAACGGGTCAAACGGGTCAACTAGGTCAAACATGTCTGCTTTGTTTGAAATCTTGAGTCCTTGGTTGTAGTGTACTTAGGGTTTCACATGTTCTTTGATTACACGTACTCATGCACTTATATGATCTAGGTAACCTCTGAAGATTGTCTGTCTATTCTGTTTGACAAGTCAACCTCTGTGTATCTAAACGCATATCAGGTGAGTTCAAGCCCCACTTTTTATTTACTCTCTTTGGGGGAGGTAGCATACTGGTAAATCACGAACGCTTTATGTATTCAAGTTGTGTACAATTTTATAGTGTTGATATCATGGAAAAGTCCTCACACTTTCGAATTGTTAATATTGAATAGCGTAGAAATTTGGGTAGTACTACTGGGTCTGACGAGCCCCACATGTGTGACTAGGTCAACCGGGTGCAAGTTGTCCTAATGAACATTGTCACGACCTGTTAAGTTGTGGCAGGAGGCAACCGTAACACAGTCAGCTTCAATTGCGAAATCACTATGAAATAATATTTATTGTTAATGGACTAGCTATCTGTTACAATACGCTACTTGTACATCTTTATTATTAACTGTTTATGTTTGAATATCTCTTGAACTCACCAACCATTGTGTTGACATTTTTAGTATGCTATTCTCAGGTCATTAGCTTGCTTGCCATAGGAGCACTGCATTCTATGACACGGTCTTCAAGGCAAATTTTATCATTTTAATAATTAATGATTACTCTTTTGGGATTGGCACATGTTTTGCCACAATTGTACTTTTATTTCTTTGGGTTGTTCCGCACTGTTTAATTCATTTACTTTGGGTTGATTTCATTTAAATTATGGCATATAGAGTCGTTCTGAGTAACTATTGACTGTGATCCTGGTTTGTTCACATGCCTCGCGGAAAAACTCCGCAAGTGGATTTTGGAGGGTGTGACAGATTGGTATCAGAGCCATTGGTTATAGGGAACTAGGTTGCATACACACTAGACTATAACGCACACAGTTAATTAGTTACATGTGCCTTATTCTCATCTACTGTATACTCATTGGCATACACGTCACACTCTCTGCAGCATGGCATCGTCTTCGAGAGCTCCGGTAAACACCTGAATCACCTACACGATCTGAATCCCCACCTCCCGCACCTGTACCTGATGATGGATTCGATTGGCCCCGACTGGCTTATCCCCGAGAGGAAATTGACTGGGATCAACCATTTGCATTGATGAAGTGTGACCCTCCGCGAGACTGGCGTTCTTATCCTAGATTTTTTGACCATATCATGTTTAGGGAGCGCGTACCTGTCCCAAAGCCACAGACTAGGAACAATGCCAATCAACCCATGCCTTCACTCCCACGAACGGCGCAGTCCAACGAGCAACTGAATGCTGCACTGGATACAGAACAACATCGAGTAAGGCGGCTCACGTGTGATGTCTGTACACTATAGCAAGAGGTGTACAACTTGAGACACCAATTAGATGAACTCACGGAACAACACGGGAAGACCCTGAACGGTTGTCACCATATGCAAGATGGTCTTATGGCACTCCAGGGATACGTGACTGCTCGTGAACAGCGGGACGCCGTAGCCGATAATAGGATTGCCATTTTAGAAACTCAGCTAGCGGCACTTCAGATTGCTATAGCTCCTGCTCCTGCAGCAGACCCTGAGGATGAGGAGGATCCCGAGGAGGGACCCGAGGAGGAGGAACCGGAGGAGATGGAGGATGATAGTGATGGGTCAGATGTTTTCGATTGACTTCTTTATATGACTTAGACTACGTAGTGTTTTCTTTTTGAAACCTATGTGGGAAGGGTTGTTTCCCCACACGAACGACAAACTTCAATTTTGAAATTGCTAAATACATTGTGACTCATTTGCAATTTATTTACTTGGTTATTATTTTTGTTATGATGTTGTGGTTGTGATGATTCGTTATTTCTTTTGTTTACTGTTTACTATGCTTCAATGAGTTAATATATTTGATGTACTCATTATTGTATTTGTGAATGTAAAGTGAAAAGAATGGACGCCCGTGGACGTGGACGTGGACGTGGTCGTGGACGCGGACGTGGACGTGGCACCGGAGAACAGGTGGTGGTGCAATTAACATGACTCCCGCAGAATTGGCTGCTCTAATTAATGAGCATGTTCAGGTGGAAGTGGCTGATGCCCACGCGGGTCAGCCAGCAGCTAAACAATGATAGAAAGATAAATCTGATATCCTTTATAACTGTAGGGGATGTCTGATCAATGTGTGTTGTGTTAAAACAGGACCACCAGTGTGTACCTACAAGTCCTTCATGGACTGTAAACCACACACCTACAGCGGTACTGAGGGTGCTGTAAGGCTTGTACGTTGGTTCGAGAAGACTGAGTCTGTTTTCTCCAAATGTAACTGTCCACCAGCGGATCAAGTAAAGTATGCCACCGGGACTTTGGAGGGTGCTGCTCTGTCTTGGTGGAACGCGCAAGTCCAGATGCTTGGACAAGCGATGGCGAATAGACTTCCATGGGATGAGTTCAAAGCAATGATGACCGAGGAGTACTGTCCTCGCAGCGAAGTACAAAAGTTAGAGATGGAGTTCTGGCAACTGAAAATGCAGGGCTCGGAAATCGAGGCTTACATTACCAGAACCCATGAATTAGCAACTTTGTGCCCGGGAATGGTGAATGAGGTGCATAAAAGGATGAGCATTACATACGAGGATTGGTACCTGAAATCCAAAGTATGGTAACTGCTTCCTATCCAGCCATAATCAGCAAGCCATCCAGCTAGCTCACAGGCTAACTGACCAAGCCGTGGAGCAAGGACGTCTACCCAAACGGGGCGCTGTGGCAAGCGTGCCCGACAACAAAAGAAAGTGGGATAATGCTAACAACACCAAAGCATCATCATCTTCCAGTGGTCAACCTCAATCTCAACAGCAACAATAGCCGGTTCAGCAGTAACGGAGGTTTGACAATAACCGTAATCCAACCAGACGCCTGCAAATAATCAAGGACCCAGTGGTTATGGTGGGAGACATTCGAAGTGTACTCGGTGTAATTACCATCATGTGGGAAGGTGTGATAGCTTCAAGTGTCAACGTTGTGGAAAAAATGGACACGCTGCGAAGGATTGTCGTGGTGAACTGTGAGGAGGCCACAACAACCCCAAGAAACTCCCAAGGGTTGTTTTGAATGTGGGAAAGAAGGGCATTACAAGCGAAACTGCCCACAACTAAGGAGGAACGGAAATGGCAACAACAACAACAACACCAACAACCATGGTAACAACAACAACAATGGTAATAATAACAACAATGGTGGAAATGGTACTGGAAATGGTGGCAATAAAGATGGAGCCAAGGGGAGAGCCTTGTCATTGGCTCAGGTGAGGCTCTAAATGATCCCACAACTGTTACCGGTAGATTCTCTGTTAATGGTTGTTTTGCTACGATACTATTTGATACTGGAGCCGATAGGAGTTTTGTGTCCTTAAAGTTCTGTAGTCTTTTAAGTGATATACCCTCTGCTTTAGAATCTAAATACACTGTGAAATTAGCCGACGGTAAACAAATCCATGTAACGCATATCCTTAAAGACTGTAAGATAGAACTTGCTGGTCATACTTTCACCATAGATCTCATGCCTGTTACGCTGGGGAGTTTTGATGTTGTGATAGGCATGGATTGGCTCTCTAGCAAGCAAGCGGAAGTCATATGTCACGAGAAGATCATACGGATCCCGGTTGGTGATCAAATCCTTACCGTCAGAGGTGATAGGAGTGGTGTTATGATAGGCATCATCTCATTCATGAAAGCCCAAAAGTTGTTACGAAAGGGCCGTGTGGCTATCCTAGCACTTGTAACCGATAAACAGGCAAGAGAAAAGAGAATGGAGGATATTCCCGTAGTACGCGACTTTCTAGAGGTGTTCCCAGAGGATCTTCCTGGATTACCACCTCACCGCCAAGTGGAATTCCAGATTGAGTTGACTCCTGGCACAGCTCCGATTGCTAGGGCACCTTATCGATTAGCACCGAATGAACTACAGGAGTTGTTGTCACAACTTCAGGAGCTTTTGGATAAGGGCTTTATTCGACCTAGTACATCACCTTGGGGAGCTCCTGTTCTCTTTGTTAAGAAGAAGGATGGCACATTTCGGATGTGCATCGATTATAGAGAGTTAAACAAGGTAACAGTCAAGAACCGATACCCTTTACCTCGTATCGACGACTTATTCGATCAGCTTCAAGGATCAAGCTATTATTCGAAGATTGACTTGAGATCTGGTTATCATCAACTGAGAGTTCAAGAGGAAGACATTCCAAGACTGCGTTTCGTACTCGTTATGGTCATTTTGAGTTCTTGGTCATGCCTTTTTGGGTGACTAATGCACCTGCTGTGTTCATGGACCTCATGAACCGCGTGTGCAAACCGTATCTTGATCAGTTTGTCATTGTGTTCATCGATGATATACTGATATATTCTAGGACCAAGGAAGAGAGCATGAAGAGCACTTACGAATGATCTTGGAACTGTTGAAAAATGAGCAGCTGTATGCTAAATTCTCAAAGTGTGACTTTTGGATTAGAGAAGTACAATTCCTAGGTCATATTGTTAATGAGGAAGGGATACACGTTGATCCTGCCAAAATTGAGGCGATAAAGAATTGGAATACACCCAAAACGCTGAGCGAGATAAGACAATTTCTGGGATTAGCAGGATATTACCGCCGATTCATAGAAGGATTTTCTAAGATCGCACAACCTCTCACAGCCTTGACTCACAAAGGAACGACATACAAATGGACTGAGAGTCAAGAATCAACTTTCCAATTATTAAAACAAAAACTTTGTACTGCCCCGATATTAGCATTACCAGAGGGAACAGATGACTTTGTGGTGTATTGCGATGCATCCATTCAAGGATTGGGTTGTGTCTTGATGCAACGAGACAAGGTGATAGCCTACGCCTCGAGACAACTAAAGGTTCATGAGAAGAACTATACCACCCATGACTTAGAATTGGGTGCAGTGGTTTTTGCCTTAAAGATCTGGAGACATTACTTGTACGGTACCAAGTGCACTATCTACACCGATCACAAGAGTCTTCAACATATCTTCGAGCAAAAAGAGTTGAATATGAGGCAGCGACGTTGGGTGGAACTACTAAATGATTATGATTGCGCAATTAAGTATCATCCGGGAAAGGCGAACGTAGTTGCCGATGCCCTAAGCAGGAAGGAAACAGCTAAACTGTCACACCCTTAAAATCCACTTGCGGAGTTTTACCGCGAGGCGTGTGAACAAACCAGGATCACAGTCAATAGTTACTCAGAACGACTCTATATGCCATAATTTAAACAAAATCAACCAAAATACAAACTTTAAACAATGCGGAAGCGTTTTGAAAACAACCCAAGGCAATGAAAGTATAACTATGGCAAAACAGGTGCCAACCCAAAAGAGTAAACCATAATTATTAAAATGCTAAAATTGTCTTGAAGATCGTGTCTTAGAATGCAGTGAACCATGCAGTGCTCCTATGGCAAGCAAGCTAATGACCTGAGAATAGCATACTAAAAATGTCAACACAACGGTTGGTGAGTTCAAGAGTTTGAGTTCTATAAACATATAAACAGTTGTGATATATAAGCAGTGTATTGTAATAGATAGCTAGTCTATTAACAGTAAATATTAATACATAGTGATTTCGCAATTGAAGCTGACTGTGATAGTTGTTGCCTCCTGTCACGACTTACCATGTCGTGACAATGTTCAATAGGACAAATTTCACCCGGTTGACCTCGAGTCACACAGGTGGGGCTCGTCAGACCCAGTAGTACTACCCAAGTTTCCCCGCTATTAAATATAACAATTCGAAAGTGTGAGGACTTTTCCCATGGTAAACAGCACTATATTAATATTATACACAACTTAATATTAAAAGCGTTCGTAAAATACTAGTATGCTATCTCCCCCAAAAGAGATTAAGTAAAGAGTGGGGCATGAACTCACCTGATGTATGTAAAGAGTACTTAGGGTTTACTTGAGAAACGAGAGGATAGACAACCTTCAAAGGTTACCTAGATCATGTGAGTACATAAGTACGTGTAAATGAAATACATGTGAAACCCTAAGCATAACAAAACCAAAGACTCAAGCTTTTAGAAAAATAGACACGTTTGACCTAGTTGACCCGTTTGACCCGTTGGTGACATTATGAGTTCTAATTCAAATAAAGCCAATGATCACATACAACATACATGATTAACATTCAAATAGTATCATACACATGCTACATTATCCATACATAACACTTAAATCATAGCCATGCCCATAGCATACAACATACACCATAATCATTACTCACCAAACCCAAACATGATATCCTAGCAACTAATCAACACCAACATCATACATGATCACAAAGTCCAAATATCACCCATGATTATCCAAGCATGCCATACAACTAATTTAACACGTTCTATCACACTAGAATTTATCCTTGAACATACTAGCAGGCTCCTATCATCCCAAACATGATCATAACATCATACTTCAGCGTTTACACGAATAAAGTTTCCCTTTTGGGAAAGAACATCCCAAAATCTATCAAACATCCAAAGCATACATGAATTCATCAATAATATACCAATTCAAGCTCATATTAACACCTAAGCATGATCAACCACATCCAAACATCATAACTCATCAATTCATATCCAAAAGTTATTATCTTTAGTAATGTATGAACTATAACATGTGTTCTTGAATTCCCAATAATCACAACATCAATCTAACATCTAATCATCACCATGAACACATCCATAACATCAATTCATCAATAATTCAACGTTACACGCAAGATAAAGTTACTATTCTTAGTAAGCTATGAACATCAACACCAAATCATCAATTTCTTGCAAGATCCATGATTCCTAACATTCATACAACTTATTAATCATCACACATTCATCAAACAATCATCATTCATCCATAATCATGCTCAAAATCGAATTAGGGTTTGACTAGAATCAAAACCCATGATTAAACCACTAAAAACATGTAATTCATCCATGATCGACGTTAACTAACATGTATTAAACCTAAATAACATATAAACATCATCAATTGATCAAAACTCAACACCAAGAACACCAATTTTGTGATTTAAGGTTCGGCCATAATGAAGAAAATCACAAAAACATGAAAAATCTAACCTTTAAACGTGTAATGTAACAAAATTGAGACTTGTAATGCGTTGTATGCCTTGAGATCGATCAAATCCAATGTGTTCTTGCTTAATCTTGATCAAAATCGCAGGTTTGAGAGGGGATGAGGAAGGTTACGGTCGCACATGGGGGGTGGGGGCTAGGGTTTATGTTTTACTTAATTTAATTTACATATTTACCCTTTAAACCCTTGTGTTTTGGTATTTTATAAAAACTAGACTTTAAACTCTTTTTAAAATGCCTTTAACTTAAAAATATAAAGATATGAACTAATAATATTCATTACATAATTTATCTTTGCAAAAACACAAGACATACGAACAAATAGGCATGTTTCCGCATTACGCGATTAATTTCTACAATCAGCAATTAAATCGCGTAAACACATAATTTTAACACAACAATCACATAATCAATTTAATTAACATTAGTTTAACATTATTAATTATTATTAAGTCACCAATATTAAACGACAACTAGTGTGTGCTCACGACACGTGTATACAAGACTTAACGGAACTAACAGAGTTTGGTAACGGAAATTTACCGGATGTCACATAAACCCCGACGGGTGCGAGCTTTACAGCTTACGATCAATACCCAACTGCCCGAACAAGTTAAGGAGGCACAGATAGAAGCTTTAAAAGTAGAAAATATTGGTTCTGAGTCGTTAAGGGGAATGGATAAACAGCTAGTGGTGAAAGATGATGGAATTCGGTATTTCATGGATAGACTTGGGTGCCTATTTATGGAAATCTGCGAGATTTAGTTATGAGCGAGGCACACAAATCTAAGTATTCTATACATCCTGGATCCGACAAGATGTATCATGACCTAAAGGCTCACTATTGGTGGCCTAACATGAAAGCGGATGTAGCTACGTATGTGAGCAAGTGTTTGACCTGCTCGAAAGTAAAAGTGGAATATCAAAAACCATCCGGACTGTTACAACAACCCGAGATTCCAATGTGGAAATGGGAACAGATCTCCATGGATTTTATTACTAAGCTACCCCGGACTAGTACTGGTTGTGACACTATATGGGTTATTGTGGATCGATTGACAAAGTCTGCTCACTTCCTTGCAATTAAGGAAACTGATAAGATGGAGAAATTAACTCGATTGTACCTTAAAGAGATCGTTTCGAGACATGGAGTATCGGTCTCAATTATTTCCGATCGTGACGCTCGTTTCACGTCACATTTCTGGCAATCATTGCAGAAATCTTTGGGTACACGGTTGGATATGAGTACTGCATATCATCCACAGGCGAATGGTCAGAGTGAGCGTACTATACAGACGTTGGAAGATATGCTACGTGCTTGTCTGATTGACTTCGGGAATAACTGGGAAATTCACCTACCATTGGTGGAGTTTTCTTATAACAACAGTTATCATACTAGCATACAGGCAGCACCTTTCGAGGCGCTGTATGGGAGAAAATGTCGATCACCAGTTTGCTGGGCAGAAATTGGTGATAGTCAGATAACAGGTCCCGAGTTAATTCATGAGACGACTGAGAAGATTATACAGATACAGAACCGTATGGCTGCAGCGCGAGACAGACAAAAGAGTTATGCTGACAAGAGACGGAAACCTTTAGAGTTTCAGGTTGGTGACAAGGTTTTGTTGAAAGTCTCACCATGGAAAGCGTAGTTTGGTTTGGCAAACGAGGGAAACTAAATCCGAGGTACGTTGGACCATTTGAAATAGTGGAAAGAATAGGTCCCGTAGCCTATCGATTAGCCCTACCTGATTCGCTAAGTGGAATCCATGATGTATTTCACGTGTCAAACCTGAATAAGTGCATAACTGATGAAACGATTGTCGTACCACTAGAAGAAATTCAAGTGGATGAACAATTGCATTTTATTGAAGAACCAGTTGAGGTGATGGACCGTGAGGTGAAAACACTTAAGCAAAGCAAGATACCTATTGTTAAAATCCGTTGGAATTCGCGACGTGGACCAGAATTCACATGGGAACGGGAAGATCAAATGAAGCTTAAGTACCCTCAACTATTCGAAGGGACGATGCCAGCAGACGAAGGTATTGATTTAAATTTCGGGACGAAATTTCTTTCAACATGGGGATGATGTGACAACTCATCCAAAACTCTTTCGATTTCTGTGTGCCAATGCAGTAGACCAGTGATGGAACACTCTCACCATGTAACGCAATTTTCGGGACGAAAATTCTTTCAACATGGGGATAATGTGACATCCGGTAAATTTCCGTTACCAAACTTTGTTAGTTCCGTTAAGTCTTGTATACACGTGTCGTGAGCACACACTAGTTGTCGTTTAACGTTGGTGACCTAATAATAATGGATAATGTTAATTTGATGTGAATCTAATTGATTATGTGAGTATTGGGTTATGTTTATGTGTTTACACATTTTTAAAAGGTTAATTAGAAAATTAATCGCGTAACGCGGAAACGTGCCTATTTATTCGTATGTCTTGTGTTTTTATAAAGATAAGATATATAATGATTTTCATAAGTTTATATCTTTATATTATGAAGTTAAAAACACTTTACAAAGAGTTTAAAGCCTAGTTTTTATAAAATACAAATTACAAGGGCTAAAAGGATAAATATGTAAATTAAAATTAAATAAAACAAAACCCTAGCCCCACACCCACCCCTTTCGGCCGCGATCTCCCATCTAAACCCATCCCTTTGCGAAAATCAGCCAAGAACAAGCATCAAAACATCAATTTGATTCGATTACAAGGCATACAACACGTAGGAATCATCAATTGCAAGTTATTACACGTTTAAAGGTTAGATTTTTCATGTTTTTGTGAGTTTTTGTTGAGGGCCGAACCCTAATTCGTGAATTGGCCTTCATGGGGTCGAAATTGATGTTGGTGATGATGTTAGTATGTTAGTTAGATTGAATACATGTTAGTTAACGTCGATTATGCATGAATTCTATGTTTTTAGTGGATTGATCATGAACTTTGTGTATGAAACAAACCCTAGTTCGAAAATGCTATGATTATGCATGATGGATGATTGTTTGATGAATGTATGATGATTAGTAGGTTGTATGAATGTTAGGATAAATTGATTTTGCAAGAAATTGGTGAATTGAAGTTGGTGTTCATAGGTTACTAATAATAGTAACTTTATTTTGCATGTAATGATGATCTAGTGATGGATTGATGTTATGGATGTGTTCATGATGATGATTAGATGCTAGATTGTTGTTATGAATGCTAGAAATCTTTGAATGGATGTTGTTGGTTCATAGCTTGCCAAAAGTAGAAACTTTTGTTTATGAAGATGGTTAGATTATGGTGATTAGGCAATGTTGATCATGTCTAGATATTGTTATGAGCTTGTGATGGTATAATTATGATGAATTCATGAATACATTGGATGGTTTCTCTTTCTTAGCGCTCCGCCCCCCCTTGTATAGTAAGGGGAACTTTGGTGATAGATGTTGGGATGTACTTTCCCAAAAGGGAAACTTTATTTGCCTAAAGTCTGAAAAATGATAGCTTGAGAATGTTTAGGATGTTAGGAACATGTTAGTATGATCATGAATAGATTCTAATGTGGTTGAACATGGTAATTTGGTTGTATGTGATGCCGGGCTAATCATGAATGATATTTGGACATTTATGATCATGTATGATTTGGATGTTGATTAGTAGTAGGACATCATGTTTGGGATTGGTGATTAATTGTTGTGATGCAATGCATATGATTAATGATTATGGTTATGATCATCATACACGCGTGCGAATCTGAGGCCCCTACTTAGTAGGATGGCAGGGTTTAGGATGTGAAGTCGTGAGTGGCTTCACATGGCATGTAGTGAGTGGTTGATCTTTGTGTGACATGTTAGTTGTGTTATAACTAGTGAATATGTTAATGTTCTAGATTCGCATGACTTGTATGATACTTGATTGTATGATGATCTAAGTGTTACACCTGGATGATATAGCATACATATGGTCTATTGAATGTTAACTATGTATGATTACTTGAATGGTTTACAACACATAAAGTCACCAACGGGTCAAACGGGTCAACTAGGTCAAACATGTCTGCTTTGTTTGAAATCTTGAGTCCTTGGTTGTAGTGTACTTAGGGTTTCACATGTTCTTTGATTACACGTACTCATGCACTTATATGATCTAGGTAACCTCTGAAGATTGTCTGTCTATTCTGTTTGACAAGTCAACCTCTGTGTATCTAAACGCATATCAGGTGAGTTCAAGCCCCACTTTTTATTTACTCTCTTTGGGGGAGGTAGCATACTGGTAAATCACGAACGCTTTATGTATTCAAGTTGTGTACAATATTATATAGTGTTGATATCATGGAAAAGTCCTCACACTTTCGAATTGTTAATATTGAATAGCGTAGAAATTTGGGTAGTACTACTGGGTCTGACGAGCCCCACATGTGTGACTAGAGGTCAACCGGGTGCAAGTTGTCCTAATGAACATTGTCACGACCTGTTAAGTTGTGGCAGGAGGCAACAACGTAACACAGTCAGCTTCAATTGCGAAATCACTATGAAATAATATTTATTGTTAATGGACTAGCTATCTGTTACAATACGCTACTTGTACATCTTTATTATTAAACTGTTTATGTTTGAATATCTCTTGAACTCACCAACCATTGTGTTGACATTTTTAGTATGCTATTCTCAGGTCATTAGCTTGCTTGCCATAGGAGCACTGCATGGTCCACTGCATTCTATGACACGGTCTTCAAGACAAATTTTATCATTTTAATAATTAATGATTACTCTTTTGGGATTGGCACGTGTTTTGCCACAATTGTACTTTTATTTCTTTGGGTTGTTTTCAAAACGCTTCCGCACTGTTTAATTCATTTACTTTGGGTTGATTTCATTTAAATTATGGCATATAGAGTCGTTCTGAGTAACTATTGACTGTGATCCTGGTTTGTTCACACGCCTCGCGGAAAAACTCCACAAGTGGATTTTGGAGGGTGTGACAGAACCATCTTCAATCCATAGCCGTTAGAGCCTTAAAGTTTAATAATAACTCATTAATTCATCTTAATCGAATGTCTACCTATTCCTAATCGATTGCTACATTCAATTTCACCTGGCAAACATAATTCCAACACAAACAACATTCATCTACATCGTGACCTACAACTGTGGTGTTCATCAACCTTCGGTCGATTGTAGGTGAAATTGATAGACGGCTTTTCATTAGTGATTTTATTGAAAACTTTCTGTGCAACTAATTTGAATAACATCGACGTTTGCATCACAAACTGCTTCTAGTGTGATCGCGGCTATCTCCTGGTAATTGCACATGTCTACACACTCGTTTATACATAGGGAATAAAAGCCCGATTGTTATTAACATTCACATGATCGTTTTGTGCTTCGATTTGGATCCAAACAAATCTAGGGTTCTTGGTGAAAAGGGAAAGTTTTAATTTGGGGTTTAAAAGAATAGGAAACCAAAGTAAACCAAGGCCAAGGCCTTGGTTTACTGGTAATGCGCTTGTAACTCAAACTTGAGGTCCCGGGTTCGAACCCGGGCACCCTCAAGTAATTTTTTTAGCCTTTTTAAGCCTTAATTTGATTATAGAAAAATTTTAATAAATATAAAAATGATTTTTACAAACTTCTAATATTTTTAAAATCATCTAAATATTTTCAGTAAATTTATTCTTGTAAAACATTTTAATATTTTATTTTAAAGATTATTTACAAATGTTATGACTAAGTATATTTATAAAAATAATATAATAATAAATTTCTATAATAATTTAAATTATTAACTTATTATTGGACCTTATGTTTTCTTTAGTTAGAGATTAATCATGAAAATTATAGTATTCAATTATATTTTATAATTAGATACACAAGTTATTTACAAAGGATTTAATTCCTTTAAAATTTTATAAATGATATTTCTTTTATTGAATAAAATATAAATAAGAGTTCACTAATTTTATTTATAAAAAACCCCAAATTCTAACACCTTAGTTCACATTAAATCGTTAACCTTAATATTAACCTAAATCTTGTAATATCTATATATTTAGGTGCCTTGTGGTGATTCATCTTGGAACAACGTTGTTATTTTTATTAATCTTCATTACATACTTTAATTGCCACATGAGTTCTCCATGTCCCTTTTTACTTTATTTCACACCTTTTAGGGTGAAACATGTTAACCTTATAAACTTACACTTGTACACATCTTGATACTTGTAAATACACATGCAATTCATCTTTACTTTTTTTTATGGTTATTTGTGTTATTGTAAGTCTTATATGAGATACTTATTTTGTTTACAATCATTAACTATTGCTATCCTGGCGACGTCTTAGATCTTTGGGCCTGACAAGCCTATTGGGTGCTAAAGCCAATGTATTGCCGGCTCCTGATGACATATGCTTGTTCATCATGGGAACCAAATACACTTAGCCAGTCATATATACTTATAATCAAGTCGAGGTTTGGTTGAAACTGTATGTGTTCTATAAACTTGCTAACTCATAACCATTAACATGAATTGCTACTTGTAAACCTTTATATATATATATATATATATGCGTGTGTTTAACCCATGAGAACTCACTAACTTTCAAAGTTGACCCTTATTTTTTTTTACATGTTTCAGGTTTTCTACTTGAAGATCTCTTCGTGCTCATATAGGATTTGGACTTAGTTAATTGAAAGTCTTATGTTGTTGTGTATATCTTGTTTGTGTTGTATTAATTTAATTGCCTTGTAATGTTTAATAAATAATATTAATATTATTACAACTTATTTAGTTTCATGTGCTATGAACAATCGTTTCACATTCGTCCCGATGATTCCGCCGTCGGTCGAGGTGTGACACTCAAAGTAGGGTTTGCATACCGGTTCATTAGATCCATGAACACTGCTAGAGCGTTGGTCAGCCCATATGAGATGACTAAGAACTCATAATGCCCCTATCGAGTTCTAAACGTTATCTTTGGTATATCCTCCTCGTGAACCCGCAGTTGATGATAACCTGATTGACGATCAATCTTAGAGAAATATGAGGCTCTCTGTAATTGATCAAATAGATCGTCGATCCTGGGAAATGGGTATCGATTTTTCATAGTCAACTTATTCAACTCGTGACAGTCTATGCACATTCCAAAAATTCCATCCTTCTTCTTGACAAATAGTATTGGTGCTCCCCATGGCAAGTGACTTGGTCGTATGAAACCCTTATCTAGCAATTCTTACAGTTGGCTCAATAATTCTTGCAACTTTTGATGGTGCTAACTGATATGGTGTCTTTGCTACTAGTGTCGCTCTAGGAACCAAATCTATATGGAATTCTACTAATCGAGTAGGGGGCAAACTGGACAAATCATCAAGGAATACTTCCGGAAAGTCTCGCACTACCCGAATGTCTTCCGGTTTCCCTTCCTTGGGTTTCTTTTCTACTACATATGCTATGAATGCATAGCATTGCTTCTGCAGGCATCGGCGAGGCTTCACACAAGAGCTAATCTTTAGGCTTCTTCCTGGTCGTTCTCCTTGAATCTTGTGCACATCATCATTAGGCATAGCTATTCGCACAATCTTCTCTCGGCAAACAATTTCGGTCCACACTTCGACAACCAATCCGTTCCAACTACTATGTCGAAACTCCCCAGTTCAAAAGGTATTAAATCTATGTCAAATGTATGGTCCTCTAATGTAATCGTGCACCCTCTAATTATTTCATTGTCTCTCACAAATTTACCATTCGCTATTTTTACCGAATAGCTAGTCTCTAAACAACTAGGGTTCAAACCAAGCAGAGGTGCAAATTCAGAGGACACAATACTATTGTCTGCCCTGATTCAAATAATACAAATACAAAGTGATTATTGAGGAGATACGTACCCATAACAACGTTTGGGTCCTGACGCGCATCGTTTGCACCAATCACAAACGCACGTCCTTGGGCAACATTTCCTTGAAATCTTTGACCTTGATTACCAGCTATTGCCATCACTTGATTTTGGTTATTCCCCTGTTGACCCGGTGCCCGATTCAGTCTGGGGCACACATTCCGATAATGATCGGGGCTTCCACACTCATAGCAAACCCTGATGTTTCTAGCTGGATTGATTGCAAAAATAGGTGCAACCAAATTGAGCGCCACCCTACGGTCTTTAGCAAAATGCCCCGGGCGCCTACAGTTTACGCACACTCGACACGACATCGCTTACGGATGATGAATATTGCACCTACCACACTTAGGATATGGCCCAACATATTCTCTCCTACCTTGGCTTACCACCACAAAGCTTCTCGTCACCTTAGCCTTTTTATCAAATCTTCCCCTTGCTAGTTTGCTGGACTCCCCAATATCTCTTCTTTTCTCACTACCTTTACCTAGCACTACAGTTCTTACCTTCATTAGTCAGAGTGCCCGCCTTCAAGATCACACTCTGAATAGTCGAGGGTGCCGCAACAGTCACCAAACCACGTATTTGTGGTACTAAACCCCATATGTAACGCTCAATTCGCTTTGATTCAGGTGTCACCAGGTGTGGCACCAACCGTGCCAACTCATGAAATCGGTCGGTGTAAGCAGCATGACCCGACCCTACCATCGAATGATTCCAGAACTCGTGTTCCAACTTCTGCATTTCGTTCATTGGTAGTATTCTTCAGTTGCCAACGCCTTAAATTCTGCCCAAGTCATAGCCATTGCTGCCTCCCTACCTCTAGCCTACACTTGGGTATTCCACCATGTTAACACCTTTCCCACCAACGAACAAGTAGCATATTTCACCTTCTAATTTTCAGCATAGTTGCTGATGTCCATCATAGATTCTATCTTCTTAATCCAACGGGTCAAGGTAATGTCTCCAACTTTTTTCATCAAACTCCTTTGGTTTAACAGTCACGAACTCCTTGTAAGTACTACCAACCCTTCCTCCAATACCATTCCCATTCATGTTACCATTACCGTTCATGTTACCCATTCCACCTCCTACCCCATTGTTATCTCCATTCTCGTCTCCAAGTCTATTTTCCTCATTCTCTTCATGACCACCATTTTCATCATTATGTTTGTTGTCATAATTACCACTCCCTATTATTATAGTTCACGATGTCACTCACCTGTGCCA
Source organism: Flaveria trinervia (assembly GCA_025506515.1). Classification (NCBI taxonomy): domain Eukaryota; kingdom Viridiplantae; phylum Streptophyta; class Magnoliopsida; order Asterales; family Asteraceae; genus Flaveria; species Flaveria trinervia. The sequence goes on along the minus strand of CM046450.1, from coordinate 15,476,908 downwards.
CTATGGTCGGGATGAGTGCTGCCAGTTGTTAAGCAATCTACCTCTTGGGGTAGCACCACCACGACGAACACTGCGTGTAATCCTTCTAGGCGGCATCTTTCTAATCAACCTCAATAATACATAAGTTTTAGTAATATCAAATGTCATCATTGTTTAGTCAGTCTCGTAAGCATGTTATTTCAAACATATTTTTCACAATGTAATACCACAACCAAAGCATAATAATAATATAATAAATAATAATAATAATAATAATAATAATAATATTGTTGATACATGTGTACCTAGTTTAGAAGCTTAATGTAAAATGCCTTTCATGTCTTACATATATGTAATTGAATGGGTATGAATGAAATGTAATGTGTTGGTAATGCTTATGATGTTTAATATTTCATTGTTTATTGTGTGATAACACATATTGAATTAACTATATAGGTTTGTGGTAGTTTACATAGTTCTTAGTCAATAATGATTGTGAAACATGTTTAAACTTAATCATGTGAAGTTCTCATACGAATTGACCATGCTAATGGACCATACGCATGAATACTTCATGCTAATGGACTAGTCGCATGACTGAACCAGGAGACTGGATCAGTCGCACGATTGAGACATAAGGTTCACTCAATCGCATGACTGGACCTTCAGTCGTGCGGATGGATCAACCGCATGCTTTAGTCGCACGACTGAACCATGCTAATGGTTCAGTCATACGAATGAATGACCCTAACCTATAAATACCACCTAATTCGTGGAAAAACGTAACAATTCAAATCCCTACGCACACAATCGTACCCTAGCCGTCTAGAGACCCTAGAAGACCTGTTCCAAGTTCATAGATCGCAGTTAACCACCTTACAATCGTTCTTAACGTTTTGATTCATTCTTAGATCGATTATACTTGCATTCTCACTGATTGGATGGCCAATCAAATAGGATTCCACACTATTTGGTTTGGTATACACGTGAATCAGTTTTGTCTCTTGATTTGCGTGTGATTCAATCGATTTTGATATAAAAATCATGTTTTTCACTCAAAAACTCATTATTTTTGTGTCAAACAATGTTTTCGACGTCTCTAGGTCAAAAAGTTAATGTTTTTCGGCATAAGGAAATTAGGGTTCGTGAGAAATTCGTGTTTTTGCGTCAAAGTGTTCAAAACCTTCGTTTTTGCAAAAATAGCAGCCTTCAGTCGCACAATTGACTCAATCGCACAACTGAACCCATTTGAACCTCTCATACGCACGATTCACTCAGTCGTTCATCCATTTGTACGACTGAACTCATTATTCGCATTGTTCATCCGCACCTGTCCAATCGCCCGATTGAGCCATCCGCATTTGTTCAATCGCACGATTGAACCATTCGCATTGTTCAATTGCACGTCTAGCCTAGTCGCATTCTTTCATTCGCACAAGTACAACAGTTTTGTTCTAAAATCTAATGTAAATAGAAATGGAATATCAGTACTTAGCGTTCACCGCATGTAGGGATTCACGGATCCAGAATCTATTGCTTCTGGAAAATGAAGTGGGGAATCACAATAAGCCACATAAGCTCATAACGTTAGATTACCCACAATGGAAGCAAAGGTTCAAGATATACCTAAATAGAGTAGATCCTAATCTGTGGGAATCAATAGAGACAGGGTATAGCATGCCGGTTAGTGCAGATGGAGTTAAACTTACCTTAGGTGGCATGACTGATAGCCAAAAGGTAATGTACAATGCAGAGAAGAAGGTGTATGCTCTGTTAACTCAGTTAATTCCTAAGGATATATTCCATCAATTTTCTAAGAACGAGCAAGCAAAGAAGCTATAGGATGCTCTGAAAAAGCAGTATGACGGGAATGCATCGTTAAAAGCTCTAAAGGCTAAGGCTTTGAAGAAGGAGTTTGATAACTTCTCGTCTATGGGTAAGGAGAGTTTGGATGACGTTATAGACCGCTTCTACCACTTAATGAGTGAGTTGCACACTCATGGGGTTGTTATGTCCATGGAAGACAAGGTGTCGACATTCGCAGATGGTTTTCCAGAAAAGTGGGTTTCATTTGTGTCAAACCTCAAACAGAATGATATGCTGGCGAAGTTGGATATCAACGATTTCATTATGAAGCTGAGAGTGGAAGAGTTGAGGATGAAGTACAGGTCTCAAAAGGCGTCATATGATCAGAACCCATCACTTTACAACTCAGCTCCTCAAGAAAAAACGTCTGGAGCACCACTTCAAACGGCATTCGTGTCGAGTTCAACCGCTCCGTCTTAAGCCACTACTTCAGGATCTGACACGTCTGGGTCGTCTTGCACCCATACATAGCACCTGAAGCCAATTCTATGAAATTGAAAACCGAGAATCTCGGTAACGTGACTGTAGAGGTAGCAAAGGAGCATATGGATCTCTTAGCAGTTGTTGTTCACTCCTATGATGGTCTAGTTGCGGGGAAGGTTGGAAACTGCCATTTGGCAGATGAAGACTACGACTAAGTAGACGAGATTGAGCTGGAAAGAATGGATATCATATGGGCATTGGCAAGTGTTGTCCGGAGGGCAAAGAAGTTTATCAAGAAGACAGGACAAAACTTGATAGCCACTAAGGATACAACCTTTGGTTTTGACAAAACCAAAGTTACCTGTTTTAATTGTGGAGAAAAGGGGCACTTTAAACGTGAATGTGTTAAGCCCAAGAAGACAGGTAATGGTAATCCATTCTCATCCTTCAATTGTCAAGATAAACCCACAAGTAGTCCTACATCATCAAGCAAGGATCCTAAGGCCTTGACTGCTCAAGATGACGAAGGGCAAGATTGGATCTTTCGATTTGTATCTCCGGAAGAATCCAACATTGCATGTGTTGAGGGTTTGGATGACGACTCTGCAAGCGAAGGTCATATAGCAGTTGAAATCGTGATGTCAAATAATGAAGAAACTGCAAATGTGGTCGATCACCTGAATGAAAAGGGTTCAAGCACGACATGTTCAAAATCTCCAGTAGCTGAAAAGTCAACCTTTGCTATGATGGATGATTCAACTGAACCTTCTCAGGTAAGTTCCACAGACAAACTTTTTGATAATCATGCTTGTTCTGAATGTAATAAATTTATGGATAGCATAGATTTAGAATTTTCTAGGCTATTAGATCACAATGATAGCTTAGTAAAGGACTTGCAACTGTGCACATAAGCAAATCGCATTTTAAAACTAAATGAGCATAGTTACAAAGAGAAAATAGAACTGTTAAATAAACAACTAAGGGAAACCGAAGTTGTGGCTTTTAACCAAGCTAATGATATTAAGTTCTATTTAAACTCCCTTGAGGAAACAAAAAAGGAAAAAATAGTTTTGGAAGTCGAAGTACATTCATTAAAACAAAAACTACACAGTTGGACTAGTTCTTCTCACATAGGTAAAAATCTAGTGAAAGAACAAACTAATGGGGAGGGATTAGTTTACAAAGTGGTTCCACCACCACATGAGATTTTGTTAAATACTAAATGTCGACCGGTGAATAACAATCCTATTAAGGATCATGTGGTGACCACTCTGCTAGTTAGTGATCCAGATTCCACATGTCAAACAGTGGAATCTGTCACTAAACTGAAGGAAGACACTTTGAAATCTAAGGGTAAAATGCCGATGGTAAATTTAGACGAACAGTTCAAAAAGGTCAATGTAGAGTTAGTTTACACCACATAGTTCTGAACATAAACCGACTAAACAAAGTACCCAACCACGTGCTCCACGTAATAGTCTAAACAAACAAAAGGAAAAAGAAGTTACAACTGTTCAAAAGGTAAATTTTGTTAAAGAAGTTAAAATATCTAAAAAGAAGAGTTAAAACCCAACAAGTCCAAATTCACACCAGTCTCACACTCTTCCCCACAGAGACGTCTTTCCCAACCTGTAGAAGGTCGATTGTTATACAATTGTGGAAAGAGATGACACATTGCTTCTAATTGTCCTCAATATCAGACATCATGAAAGAAAATTGAACTTCATGATACTAAACAGATTTCTTCAAAAAGGAGTTCTACTACTCCACCTAAAAGAAATTATGAAACTAAAGTTCAAACTATAAACCAATCGTCTGTTTATCACAAACAGGTATTGCACAAAACTGGTTTATGGAAAGAAAAGTCAAATCCAATGTCTGATACTGAGAGCAGTAAGAAGAATGATCTTCCCTCGCCCTCAAATGGACAGTGGGTGGAATTTATAATATGTGATGCCTCTGGGACACCCAAGCCGGTTAAGGCTTGGGTCCCTAACCTCAACTAATGATTTCCTTTGAATGTGCAGGGTGTTCACTACAGTACTGCCAGAAATACCTGGATCCTAGATAGCGAAGCATCTTGGCACATGACTGGGAATCGGGCACTCCTGTCAAACGTCAAACAAATTAAAGGAGGTCATGTTTCATTTGTTGGAAACAAAGGAGGTTACATTACCGCTCAAGGGGAAGTGGGAAACCCGAAAGTGAAGTTTGATAAGGTAAACTATGCTCAAAAACTTTAAAATAATTTGCTTTCTGTATCCCAAATCTGTGACAAAGGCTTTAAAGTAGTATTCAACAACAAGAAGTGCTATGTTCTGAAAAGGACTATGTGATCCCGGAGGACCAAGTCTTAATGTCAGCTTCAAGATATAACGATCTTTAGGTCTTGGATCTATCAAATGCCTCCACAACGGATCCTCAAGTTCAGTGCATCTTGTCAAAGGGTACAGAGAAGGATTCGATCTCCTGGCATAGGAGAATGGGACACATCAATCCAAGGAAGATGAATCACTTGATCCAGAATGATCTAGTGTGAGGAGTAAATGTCAAAAACTTCTAATTACCTGATTTTTGTGTCGCCTGCAAGAAAGGCAAATAGACTAAGAAGTCTCATAAGGAAAAGAAAGTGCATTCCATTGAACTACCTCTTAAGCTTCTTCACATGGATCTATTTGATCTAATCAGTATAAGGAGCATCGCCGGTGACTCTTACTGTTATGTAGTTACATATGACTACTCAAGATTCTCTTGGGTAATGTTTGAAATCCAAATCAGAAACATTTGAGTCATTCAAAGAGTTAGTAACTACATTGGAATCTCTCTACAAGCTGAAGGTAAGACAAGTATGCTCAGACAATGGTACCGAGTTCAAGAACCAATGGATGGAGGAATTCTACAAGAAAAGGAAATTGTGCACCAGTTCACTTCTGTCTACACTCCACAAATGAACGGAGTTGCTGAGAGAAAGAATCGCAGCTTGATAGAGACAACATGGACAATGCTAGCAGACTCGAAACTGCCCATCCAATTTTGGAATGAGGCAGTTGCCAATGCATGTTACACTTTAAATCGAGTCCTGGTGGTAAAATGTCATGGTAAGACGTGTTACGAGTAACTTCAACGACGCAAACCAAATCTAGAGTACCTCGAACTGTTTGGCGCACCTTACACCCTTTTGAAGAAAACTCAGGAAGGCAAGTTCAGCGAGAAGGCTGAAGAATGAATTTTTCTAGGATACAACATACCGAATAAGAGAGTTTCAACAACTCAATGAGTCAAGTAGAAGTGTGGTGTAACGTGGACGTTCAGAGATGCACCACCCCCTAGCTGGAAAGGACCCATATTCTTTTTCGATTATGATGGATTCTCTAAGTCGTTCAACATCCTTCTCTCAAATCTTGAAGATGAGTTCGCAACCAAAATAATGTATGATGCCTTAAACACACAATCACAAGACTCAACAACATTTGGTTCACAAGGTGAGTCATCCAGTCATTCTAGGGGAGCACTTGAGGTAAGTGACTCCTCCTCTGACGATGAAGCCGTGAAGAACGATCAGGTCAATCAGGAGGAACAGGTTCCTACTAATGCAAGTCCACAAGCATCTGATGTTGCCTCTGATTCTTCGGAACCTCACACTCCTACTACCTCAGATCCGGAACCAAGAGTTCACAATCTCTATAATGAGGTAGTCATTCCCGCTACTCCTGGATCACGCTTAAATGTCTATCATCCTCTGGACAATGTCATTGGGGATGTCCGATTAGGAGTTCAGATAATAAATCAGCTATGTTCAGCTGATTATGACTCGGTAAAGGAAAAGGGTTATCTGCACGATGGTGCTTATCGTTGTTTTGTGTATCAATTTGAGCCAAAATACGTCAGTGAAGCCCTAAACAACGAGGCATGGGTGAGTGCCATGCAAGAAGAACTTCTTCAATTCAAGAAGTTAGGTGTATGGACACTGGTGGACAGACCTAAAGGTGCTAAGGTCATTGGCACAAAATGGGTATTGAAATGCAAGAAAGATGACCAAGAGGTCATAATCAGGAACAAGGCTCGACTTGTAGTTCAAGGATTTTGACAAGTCGAGGGAATTGATTACAATGAAGTCTTTGGACCTGTGGCGAGAATGGAAGCAATCCGTATCTTCCTAGCCTATGTCTCTTACATGAAGATTAAAGTTTATCAACTGGATGTCAAGAGTGCATTTCTTCATGGTGAAATCCAGGAAACAGTGTATGTTAGTCAACCCAAAGGATTTGAGGATCCATATCATCAGGATAGAGTTTTAAAACTGGATAAGGCTCTCTACGGACTCCACCAAGCCCCGAGAGCATGGTATGAAAAACTCTCAACTCATCTTGTGAAACAGGATTTTGCAGAGGAGTGATTGATTGTACGCTGTTTTATCAAAGAAAAGGATGGTTATTTACTGCTTGTTCAAATTTATGTTGATGACATAATCTTGTGTCACACCCTCAAAATCCACTTGCGGAGTTTTACCGCGAGGCGTGTGAACAAACCAGGATCACAGTCAATAGTTACTCAGAACGACTCTAAATGCCATAATTTAAACATAATTAACCAAAATACACAACTTTAAACAATGCGGAAGCGTTTTTGAAAACAACCCAAATCTATAAAGTATAACTTATGGCAAAACAAGTGCCAACCAGAAGTAAACTATAATTGTTAAATGTCAACTTGTCTTGAAGCAAAGTGTCTTAAAATGCAGTGAACCGTGCAGTGCTCCTATGGCAAGCAAGTTAAGGACCTGAGAAAAGCATACTAAAATGTCAACACATAGGTTGCTGAGTTCAAGAGTTTGAGTTCAATAACATGTAAATAGTTGCGATAAATATAAGCAGTGTATGATAATAGATAGCTAGTCTGATTATCAGTAAATATTAATACATAGTGATTTTGCAATTGAAGCTGACTGTGATAGTTGTTGCCTCCTGTCACGACTTACCATGTCGTGACAATGATCAATAGGACAAATTGCACCCGGTGACCTCGAGTCACACAGGTGGGGCTCGTCAGACCCAGTAGTACTACCCAAGTTCCCCGCTATTAAATATTAACAATTCAAGTGTGAGGACTTTTCCCATGGTAAACAGCACTATATTAATATATACACAACTTAAATATAAAAGCGTCGTATAAAAATACCAGTATGCTATCTCCCAAAAGATATTAAGTAAGAGTGGGGCATGAACTCACCTGATGTATGCAAAGGTTCTTAGGGTTATTTGAGAAACGAGAGGATAGCCAACCTTCACAGGTTACCTAGATCATGTGAGTACATAGTACGTGTAAATAAAAGACATGTGAAACCCTAATCATACCAAAACCAAAGACTAAGCTTCCAGAAAAATAGACACGTTTGACCTAGTTGACCCGTTTGACCCGTTGGTGACATTATGAGTTATAGTTCAAATAAAGCCAATGAGCACATACAACATACATGATTAACATTCAAACAGTATCATAATATGCTATATCAACAGGTGTATCACATAGATCATCATACAATCAAGTACTATACAAGTCATGCGAATCTAGAAACATTAACATAACCACTAGCTACAATACAACTAACATGTCATACAAGGTTCAACCATCATCACATGCCATGTGAAGCCAATCACGACTTCACATCCTAAACCCTGCCAATCCTACTAAGTAGGGGCCTCAGATCGCACGCGTGTATAATGATCACAACCAAATTCTTTAAGCATATACATTGCATTCACAACATCACAACAATCAATTACCAGACCCAAGCATGATGTCCTACTACTACACAACAACCAAACCATACATGATTACCAATTCCAATTATCACCCATGATTATCCAAACATGCCATACAACTAATTTAAACGTTCTATCACACTAGAATCCATCCTTGAACATAATAGCAAGTTCCTATCATCCCAAACATGATCATAACATCATACTTCAACGTTTACCAAATAAAGTTTCCCTTTTGGAAAGAATATCCCAAAATCTATCAAACATCCAAAGTATACATGAATTCATCAAAATATACCATTCAAGCTCATACTAACATCTAGACATGATCAACAACACTTAAACACCTCAATCTAACAATCTTCATAAACAAAAGTTTCTACTTTTGGCAAGCTATGATCAACATAATCAAATTAAAGATTTCTAGCATTCATAACATCAATCTAGCATCTAATTATCATCAATGAACCCTCCATAACATCAATCCATCACTAGATCACTACTACATACCAAATAAAGTTACTATTCTTAGTAACCTATGAACAATGCATCAAAATCCCAACTTTCTTGCATAATCAATGTATTCTACATTCATACAACCCAATAATCATCAAACATTCATCAACAATCATCCATCATGCATACTCATAATAATCTCGAATTAGGGTTTGTTTCAAACTAGAGTTCATGATCAACACTAAAAACATAGAATTCTTGCATAATCGACGTTAACTAACATGCATACAATCTAACACATATTAACATCATCAACAACATCCAATTCGACCCAACAAAGATCAATTCGAATCTAGGGTTCGGCCATAATGAAGAACATCACAAAACATGAAAAATCTAACCTTTTAAACTTGTAATTGCTTGAAATCGATGCTTCCTAAGTGTTGTATAATTGTGATCGAACCAAGACCACACGAATTTGCTTGTTCAAGGCTGATTTTCGAAGATGGAGAGGGAGAAGAGGAAGTCGCGGCCGAAGGGGGGGTTGGCTAGGGTTTGGGTTGTTTTAATTAATTTAATTTACCTAATTACCCTTTTAACCCTTGTAATTTGTATTTTATAAAAACTAAGCTTTAAACTCTTTGTAAAGGTTTTTAACTTCATAATATAAAGATATAAACTATATAAAGTTCATTATATTCTTATCTTTATAAAAACACAAGACATACGAATAAATAAACACGTTTCGCGTTTACGCGATAAATTCTTTAAGTAACCGTTTATAAATGTGTAAAAACATAAACATAACCCAATATTCACATAATCATTTAGATTCACAACATATTAACATTATTCATATTAATAGGTCACCCAACGTTCAACGACAACTAGTGTGTGCTCACGACACGTGTTTACAAGACTTAACGGAACTAACGGAGCTTGGTAACGGAAATTTACCGGATGTCACATTATCCCCATTTGAAAGAATTTTCGTCCCGAAAATTGCGTTACATGGTGAGAGTGTTCCATCCCTGGTTTCCATCACTGGTCTACTGCATTGGCACACAGAAATCGAAATGTGTGTGAGTTTTGGATGAGTTGTCACATCATCCCCATGTTGAAAGAATTTTCGTCCCGAAATTTAAATCAATACCTTCGTCTGCTGGCATCGTTCCTTCGAATAGTTGAGGGTACTTAAGCTTCATTTGATCTTCCCGTTCCCATGTGAATTCTGGTCCACGTCGCGAATTCCAACGGATTTTAACAATAGGTATCTTGCTTTGCTTAAGTGTTTTCACCTCACGGTCCATCACCTCAACTGGTTCCTCAATAAAACGCAATTGTTATCCACTGAATTTCTTCTAGTGGTACGACCATCGTTTCATCAGTTATGCACTTCTTCAAGTTTGACACGTGAAATACATCATGAATTCCGCTCAGCGAATCAGGTAGGGCTAATCGATAGGCTACTGGACCTATTCTTTCCACTATCTCAAATGGTCCAACGTACCTCGGATTTAGTTTCCTCGTTTACCAAACCGAACTACGCCTTTCCATGTGAGACTTTCAACAAAAACTTGTCACCAACCTGAAACTCTAAAGGTTTCTGTCTCTTGTCAGCATAACTCTTTTGCCTGTCTCGCGCTGCAGCCATACGGTTCCGTATCTGTATAATTTTCTCAGTCGTCTCATGAATTAACTCGGGACCTGTTATCTGACTATCACCAATTTCTGCCCAGCAAACCGGTGATCGACAACTTTCTCCCATACAACGCCTCGAAAGGTGTGCCTGTATACTAGTGTGATAACTGTTGTTATAAGAGAATTCCACCAATGGCAGGTGAATTTCCCAGTTATTCCCGAAGTCAATCACACAAGCACGTAGCATATCCTCCAACGTCTGTATAGTACGCTCACTCTGACCATCGTCTGTGGATGATATGCAGTACTCATATCCAAACGTGTACCCAAGGATTCTGCAATGATTGCCAGAAATGTGACGTGAAACGAGCGTCACGGTCGGAGATAATTGAGATCGGTACCCGTGTCTTGAAACGATCTCCTTGAGGTACAGGCGAGTTAACTTCTCCATCTTGTCGGTTTCCTTATTGCAAGGAATGAGCAGACTTTGTCAATCGATCCACAATAACCCATATCGTGTCACAACCAGTATTAGTCCGGGGTAGTTAGTAATAAATCCATGGAGATTTGTTCCCATTTCCACATTGGAATCTCGGGTTGTTGTAATAGTCCGGATGGTTTTTGATATTCCACTTTCACCTTCGAGCAGGTCAAACACTTGCTCACGTACGTAGCTACATCCGCTTTCATGTTAGGCCACCAATAGTGAGCCTTTAGGTCATGATACATCTTGTCAGATCCAGGATGTATAGAATACTAGATTTGTGTGCCTCGCTCATAACTAAATCTCTCAGATTTCCATGAACAGGCACCCCAAGTCTATCCATGAAATACCGATTCATCCTCTTTCATCACTAGCTGCTTATCCATTCCCCTTAAAAATTCAGAAACAATATTTTCCACCTTAAAGCCTCTATTTGTGCCTCCTTAACTTGTTCGGGCAGTTGGGTACTGATAGTAAGCTGTAAAGCTAGCACCCGTCGGGTTTAGCTGTTTCCTTCCTGCTTAAAGCATCGGCAACTACGTTCGCCTCTTCCCGGATGATACTTAATTGCGCAATCATAATCATTTAGTAGTTCCACCCAACGTCGCTGCCTCATATTCAACTCTTTTTGCTCAAAGATATGTTGAAGACTCTTATGATCGGTGTATATAGTGCACTTGGTACCGTACAAATAATGTCTCCAGATCTTTAAGGCAAAAACTACTGCGCCCAATTCTAAGTCATGGGTAGTATAGTTTCTCATGTACCTTTAGTTGTCTCGAGGCGTAAGCTATCACCTTGTCTCGTTGCATCAAGACGCAACCCAATCCTTGAATGGATGCATCGCAATACACCACAAAGTCATCTGTTCCCTCTGGTAATGCTAATATCGGGGCAGTACAGAGTTTTTGTTTATAATCGGAAAGCTGATTCTTGACTCTCAGCCCATTTGTATGTCGTTCCCTTGTGAGTCAAGGCTGTGAGAGGTTGTGCGATCTTAGAAAATCTTCTATGAATCGGCGGTAATATCCTGTAATCCAAGAATTGTCTTATCTCACTGGTGTTTGGGTGTAGTCAATTCTTATCGCCTCAATCTTGGCAGGATCAACGTGTATTCCTTTCTCATTAACAATATGACCTAGGAATTGTACCTCTCTTATCCAAAAATCACACTTTGAGAATTTAGCATACAGTTGCTCATTTTTCAACAGTTTCAAGATCATTCGTAAGTGCTCTTCATGCTCCTCCTTAGTCCTAGAGTATATCAGTATATCATCGATGAACACAATGACAAAATGATCAAGATAAGGTTTGCCACACGCGGTTCATGAGGTCCATGAACACATCAGGTGCATTAGTCAACCCAAAAGGCATGACCAAGAACTCATAATGACCATAACGAGTACGAAATGCAGTCTTGGGAATGTCTTCTTCTCGAACTCTGAGTTGATGATAACCAGATCTCAAGTCAATCTTCGAGTAATAGCTGATCCTTGAAGCTGATCGAACAAGTCGTCGATACGAGGTAAGAGTATCGGTTCTTGACTGTTACTTTGTTTAACTCTCGATAATCGATGCACATCCGGAATGTGCCATCCTTCTTCTTAACAAAGAGTACAGGAGCTACCCAAGGTGATGTACTGGTCGAATAAAACCCTTATCCAAAAGCTCCTGAAGTTGTGACGACACTCCTGTAGTTCGTTTGGTGCTAATCGATAAGGTGCTTAGCAATCGAAGCTGCGCCGGGAGTCAACTCAATGGAATTCCACTTGGCGGTGCGGTGGTAATCCAGGAAGATCTTCTGGAAACCACCTCGGAAAGTCTCGTACTACGGGAATATCCTCCATTCTCTGTTTTCCTTTTGCTTATCGGTTACAAGTGCTAGGATAGCCACGCGGCCCTTTCGTAACAACTTTTGAGCTTCATATACGAGATGATGCCTATCACAGCACCACTCCTATCACCCTTGACGATAAGAATTTGATCACCAACCGGGATCCGTATAATCTTCTCAGGACATATGACTTTCGCTTGCTTGCTAGAGAGCCAATCCATGCCTATCAAACATCAAAACTCCCCAGCGTAACAGGCATGAGATCTATAGCGAAAGTATGACAGCAAGTTCTATCCTACAGTCTTTAAGGATATGGTTACATGGATTTGTGTTACCGTCGGCTAATTCCACAGTGTACTTAGATTCTAAAGCAGAGGGTATATCACTTAAAAGACTACAGAATTTTAAGGACACAAAACTCCTATCGGCTCCAGTGTCAATAGTACCGCCGTAGCAAAACAACCATTAACAGGGAATCTACCAGTAACAGTTGTGGGATCATTTAGAGCCTCACCTGAGCCAATGACGAAGGCTCTCCTTTGGCTCCATCTCTATTACCCCATTTCCAGTGCCATTCCACCATTGTTGTTATTATTGCCATTGTTGTTGTTGTTCCCATGATTGTTGGTGTTGTTGTTGTTGTTGTTGCCATTTCCGTTCCTTCTTAGTTGTGGGCAGTTTCGTTTGTAATGCCCTTCTTTCCCACACTCAAAACAACCCTTGGGGGTTTCTTGAGATTGTTGTGGCCTCTTCATTAGTTCACCACGGCAATCCTTCGCAGCGTGTCCAATCTTTCCACAACGTTGACACTTGAAGTTATCACACCGTCCCACATGGTGGTAGTTACACCGTGGGCATTTGGGATGTCTGCCGCCGTAACCGCTGGGTCCTTGGTTATTTGGGGCAGTTTGGTTGAAATTGCAGTTTATCGAACCGTCGCTGATGCTGCTGAACGGGCTGTTGCTGCTGTTGGGATTGTTGTTGACCGCCAGCAGATGATGATAATGAATTGTTATTGCTGTTGCTGGGAGCATCTCACTTCCTTTTGTTGTCGGGCACGCTCACCACAGCGCCGTTGGGTAACCGCCCTTGCTCTACCGCCTGATCAGTAAGTCTATGGGCAATTTGGATGGCCTGCTGAATCGTAGTCGGGTAGAAGCTGTTACCATACTTTGGATTTCAGGCACCAATCCTCGTATGTAGTGCTCGATTCTCTTATGTGCCTCATTAACCATTCCTGGACACAATGTAGCCAGCTCATGAGTACGGGTCGTGTAAGCCTCAATTTTTGAAACCTTCATCTTAAGCTGCCAGAATTCCATCTCCAACTTTTGCACCTCGTTTCGAGGACAGTACTCCTCGATCATCATATCTTGAACTCATTCCAGGGGAGTCCATTTGCCATCGCTTGTCCAAGCATCTGGACTTGCGCGTTCCACCAAGACAGGGCAGCACCCTCAAAGTCCGGGGGCATACTTTACTTGATCCGTCGGTGGACAGTTACATTTGGAGAAAACGGACTCAGTCTTCTCAAACCAGCGTACAAGCCCTACAGCACTCTCTGTACCGCTGTAGGTGTGTGGATTACAGTCCATGAAGGACTTGTATGTACACACTGGTGGTCCTGTTTTAACACAACACACATTAATCAAACATCCCCTACAGTTATAAAGGATATCAGATGTGTTTTTCTGTCATTGTTTACCTGCCGGTTGACCCGTGGGCAGCAGCCACTGCCGCCTGAACATGCTCATTAATTAGAGCAGCCAATTCCGCAGGAGTCATGTTAATAGCACCACCACCCTGTTCTCCGGTGCCACGTCCACGTCCGCGTCCACGACCACGTCCACGTCCACGAGCGTCCATTCTTTTCACTTTATATTCACAATACAATAATGAGTAACATCATACACATTTAACTCATTGAAGCGTAGTAAACAGTAAATGAAAGAAATAACGTATCATCACAACCACAACATTCATAACAAAAATAATAACCAAAGTAAATAAATTGCAATAAGTCACAATGTATTTAGCAATGTCAAAATTGAAGTTTTGTCGTTCGTGTGGGGAAACAACCCTTCCCACATAGGTTTCAAAAGAGAACACTACGTAGTCTAAGTTATATAAAGAAGTCAATCGACAATGTCTGACCCATCACTATCATCCTCCATCTCCTCCGGTTCCTCTTCCTCGGGTCCCTCCTCGGGATCCTCCTCATCCTCAGAGTCTGCGACAGGAGCAGGAGCTATAGCAATCTGGAGTGCTGCTAGTTGAGCTTCTAAATGGCAATCCTATTATCGGCTATGGCGTCCCGCTGTTCACGAGCAGTCACGCGTCCTTGGAGTGCCATAACACCATCTTGCATATGGTGACAACCGTTCAGCGTCTTCCCGTGTTCTTCCTTGAGTTCGTCCAATTGATGTCTCAGGTTGTACACCTCTTGCTGTAGTGTACAGACATCACCCGTGAGTCGTCTCACACGATGCTGTTCAGTATCCAGTGCAGCCATTAGTGCAGCAATCAGTTGCTCGTTGGACTGCGCCGTTCGTGGGAGTGAAAGCATGGGTTGATTGGCATTGTTCCTAGTCCTTGGCTTTAGGACAGGTACGCGTTCCCTAAACATGATATGGTCAACAAACCTAGGATAAGAACGCCAGTCACGCGGAGGGTCACGCTTCATCAACGCGAATGGTTGATCCCAGTCAATCTCCTCTCGGGGATAAGCCAGTCTGGCCAATCGAATCCATCATCAGGTACAGGTGCGGGAGGTGGGGATTCAGATCGTGTAGGTGATTCGGGTCGTTTACCCGGAGCTCTTGAAGACGATGCCATGCTGCAGAGAGTGTGACGTGTATGCCAATGAGTATACAGTAGATGAGAGTAAGGCACAGGTAACTAATTAACTGTGTGCGGTTATAGTCTAGTGTGGTGCAACCTAGTTCCCTATAACCAATGGCTCTGATACCAATCTGTCACACCCTCAAAATCCACTTGCGGAGTTTTACCGCGAGGCGTGTGAACAAACCAGGATCACAGTCAATAGTTACTCAGAACGACTCTAATGCCATAATTTAAACATAATTAACCAAAATACCAACTTAAACAATGCGGAAGCGTTTTTGAAAACACCCAAGTCAATAAAGTATAACTTATGGCAAAACAAGTGCCAACCAAAAGTAAACTAATTTGTTAAATGTCAACTTGTCTTGAAGCAAAGTGTCTTAAAATGCAGTGAACCGTGCAGTGCTCCTATGGCAAGCAAGTTAAGGACCTGAGAAAAGCATACTAAAATGTCAACACATAGGTTGGTGAGTTCAAGAGTTTGAGTTCAATAAACATGTAAACAGTTGCGATAAATATAAGCAGTGTATGGTAATAGATAGCTAGTCTATTATCAGTAAATATTAATACATAGTGATTTTGCAATTGAAGCTGACTGTGATAGTTGTTGCCTCCTGTCACGACTTACCATGTCGTGACAATGATCAATAGGACAAATTGCACCCGGTTGACCTCGAGTCACACAGGTGGGGCTCGTCAGACCAGTAGTACTACCCAAGTTTCCCCGCTATTAAATATTAACAATTCAAAAGTGTGAGGACTTTTCCCATGGTAACAACTATATTAATATTATACACAACTTAAATAATAAAAGCGTTCGTATAAATACCAGTATGCTATCTCCCCCAAAGAGATTAAGTAAAGAGTGGGGCATGAACTCACCTGATGTATGCAAAGGTACTTAGGGTTTATTTTGAGAAACGAGAGGATAGCCAACCTTCACAGGTTACCTAGATCATGTGAGTACATAAGTACGTGTAAATAAAAGACATGTGAAACCCTAATCATACCAAAACAAAGACTCAAGCTTCCAGAAAAATAGACACGTTTGACCTAGTTGACCCGTTTGACCCGTTGGTGACATTATGAGTTATAATTCAAATAAAGCCAATGAGCACATACAACATACATGATTAACATTCAAATAGTATCATACATATGCTATATCAACCAGGTGTATCACTTAGATCATCATACAATCAAGTACTATACAAGTCATGCGAATCTAGAACATTAACATAACCACTAGCTACAATACAACTAACATGTCATACAAGGTTCAACCATTCATCACATGCCATGTGAAGCCAATCACGACTTCACATCCTAAACCCTGCCAATCCTACTAAGTAGGGGCCTCAGATCCGCACGCGTGTATAATGATCATAACCAATTCTTTAAGCATATACATTGCATTCACAACATCACAACAATCAATTACCAGACCCAAGCATGATGTCCTACTACTACACAACAACCAACCCATACATGATTACCAATTCCAATTATCACCCATGATTATCCAAACATGCCATACAACTAATTTAACACGTTCTATCACACTAGAATCCATCCTTGAACATAATAGCAAGTTCCTATCATCCCAAACATGATCATAACATCATACTTCAACGTTTACACAAATAAAGTTTCCCTTTTGGGAAAGAATATCCCAAAATCTATCAAACATCCAAAGTATACATGAATTCATCAATAATATACCAATTCAAGCTCATACTAACATCTAGACATGATCAACAACACTTAAACCCTCAATCTAACAATCTTCATAAACAAAAGTTTCTACTTTTGGCAAGCTATGATCAACATAATCAATTAAAGATTTCTAGCATTCATAACATCAATCTAGCATCTAATTATCATCATGAACCCATCCATAACATCAATCCATCACTAAGATCACTACTACATGCCAAATAAAGTTACTATTCTTAGTAACCTATGAACAATGCATCAAAATCCCAACTTTCTTGCATAATCAACGTATTCTAACATTCATACAACCCAATAATCATCAAACATTCATCAAACAATCATCCATCATGCATAATCACAATAATCTCGAATTAGGGTTGTTTCATAACCAGAGTTCATGATCAACCCACTAAAAACATAGAATTCTTGCATAATCGACGTTAACTAACATGTATACAATCTAACTAACATTTAACATCATCAACAACATCCAATTCGACCCAACAAGATCAATTTCGAATCTAGGGTTCGGCCATAATGAAGAACATCACAAAACATGAAAAATCTAACCTTTAAACTTAATTGCTTGAAACGATGCTTCCTAAGTGTTGTATAACTTGTGATCGAACCAAGACCACACAAATTTGCTTGTTCAAGGCTGATTTTCGAAGATGGAGGAGAAGAGTGAAGTCGCGGCCGAAGGGTTTGCTAGGTTTGGGTTTGTTTTAATTATTTTAATTTACCTAATTACCCTTTTACCCTTGTAATTTGTATTTTATAAAAACTAAGCTTTAAACTCTTTGTAAAGTGTTTTTAACTTCATAATATAAAGATATAAACTTATAAAGTTCATTATATATCTTATCTTTATAAAAACACAAGACATACGAATAAATAGACACGTTTCCGCGTTACGCGATAAATTCTTTAAGTAACCGTTTATAAATGTGTAACACATAAACATAACCCAATATTCACATAATCATTTAGATTCACACAAATTAACATTATTCATTATTAATAGGTCACCAACGTTCAACGACAACTAGTGTGTGCTCACGACACGTGTTTACAAGACTTAACGGAACTAACGGAGCTTGGTAACGGAAATTTACCGGATGTCACATGTTGTTACGGCAAGCTGTTGTTCTCAAATCATCTGGATTCAACAGCAAATGCAGGACTACGATTTGAAATTCTCTAACACTCCTATATTTGTTGATAATTCAGCTACTATAGCCGTAACTAAAAATCCGGTCCAACATCCTAAGACAAAACACATCAGAATTAAATATCACTTTATACGTGATTGTTTTAAAAAGAAATTAATCAATGTTGTTAAAATTAATACGGATTTCCAACGCGCTGACCTCTACACAAAAGCTTTTGATAAACCACGTTTTTTATATCTGTTAGAGGTCAACGGCGTTAAAAAGAAAAGTGAAGTGATTCCAGACGATGAAAGTGCATAGTCCGATGCGTTGCGTCAACTTTATTTTCTTTTACTTTCATTTTTTATTTTACTTCTTCACTTATTAAAATTCTAAACGTAAAAACATTTTTAGTTTTAAAATTTTAGGGGGAGAATAGGTTAAGTTAATATTAAATTTAGTTGTTTTAATTTCAGTACATAAAAAAACGAGGGAGGAGGACAGTCTAGCTAAGAGAAATGAGATCGTATCTGTGATACTGATTCAATAACTATGGAAAATGATAGTACACAGGAACAAATAGTTTGGGATTTTTAAAGAAGAAATTGTTTAAAATGCAAAATTCAAAGTATAAGTTTGAGAAGTCTAAGCAACAATAAAAGGAAAAATGATAGAAAAACTAGATACTACTAGGTAACACGGAGAAAGTAGACCTAGAGGTTGCTAGACCATTTGATGATGTGTCGGTAGATTCAACACAATAGATAAGTAGACCTCGTTGGTGATGTCAAGTTCAAACTAAGTTGTTCAACAAGCTGTGGGTTATCATCTTATCCCTGGTTAACACAATCAACAAAGTTCCAATAAGGGATGACGAGAAAAATAAACGCCACAAATATGTGCGGATGACCATAAAACGAGCAAAGCACATGAAAAATGCAAAGAGAAATCAAGCTAATAACCTATGTTATTGGTACGATCTGTCCAGAAAGAATATAATTGCTCAAACTAGAAGATAGGTTGTGTGTCTCTCTGATGTACGGTGGCACTAACCTAAGGATAAACATTACCTAAATATTCTAGAATTCATTGTTGATTGCGCCTCTCTGCTGTGCGGTGGCACAGACTTGAGGCTTAGCATCTCTTTGATAGCTCTAGAATAGTTTCTTCTTGAACACTACCCGTAGACCGCTCAAAAATCTCCTGAGGAACGTTCATTACCATATAAGCGTGGGATCCACAAATGCTTGTTGAAATAACTATACCTTAAATCATCACCAATTTGTGTCAAAAGTCTATGTATTAATTAAGAGGACAAGTATACTGACACTCATTATGGCTACAACTCTTGAAAGTCCAAACCACTATGTGCATCTTGTGGCACTAGTATGATTTTCTAAAATTGCTAATGACTCTCGATGAAAACAAGCATCTAGCATCAAAAGGTTTTGGTAACATGTCCCAAATGATTTGATATACATGTATGATTCCATAATGAATCGTTCCAGCTATGGTCAAAATAACTTGAAGCTATACTGTTCAAGAAATAAATCTGTTACATATCTATCTTGGGATTTTCGCCTCACACAAAATTACTAAAATGTTTTGTCTTTTAGTTGTAGTTGTTACATTTGGTTAATTTTTAGTCATGTTGGTTATTAAACGTGGGACTACGCATGGAATTCTATTTGGGATTTATTCAATAAAAAGGGTCACGTTTGAGGTGACCAAACGGGTTCTCAAATGTTAAAAAGGTCACGTCTAAGGTGATAAAAAGTTTTCTAAGTTAAATTAGTCATGTCTGAGATGATTGAATGCACGAAATGTTTTATCAACAGATAAAAGGGGTTAAGTGTCATATGGTCATAAAGTCAAAATCATAAGTAGGAGCCATTCGCACGACATGACCATGAGTATGGACCAGCCGTACGATTAGCCCTTACGTATGAGCCCAATCGCACGATTAACCCACACGTATGGGCCAGACGTGTAATTGGATCATAAGCATGAGTAAACTCACATGATTGGATCACATGAATGAGCCAATCGCCTGAATGGGGGTGACCGAATGAGTTAGTTGCTCGACTGAAACCCAGTCATCCAACTGAATATGACAGACCGAGTCAATCGCACGACTAAGCTCCAATCTCACGATTGAAAAGGGCTAATGGATCCATTCGCCCGATTGAAACCAGATTCAGTATAAATAGGGCTAAAATCAGTCGCATATGGTCATCACCCCTCAATCGCCCTAAAATCGCCCGAAAGTAGAGACACTCTGCTCAAATTTGATTAGAACGATTTCTCCTCACCATTTAGTTACTGACAAGTTCGTACTTCATCTGCAGGTAATTCGCGACCCAAATCGCACTAAATGCACGGAGAAAACAATCCCTAAATGGCCTAAATCGATTAAAATCAAGAAAAGGGTGTTAACTATCAAACATACCAAATAAAAGTAAAAACTAGGTAAAATGAAAGGCATATAGCAACAATTGAGAGTCCTGCGAGTCTAGAGAACCTAAACACAACGTTGAACTGCAAGAATTGACTTAGATGAAGTATGCGACCGGTCACTCCGAATGAACTTCAATCACACGATTGAACTGGGTGAATGATCTAGTCGGCCGAATGAACAAGGCGTATGAGCTCAGTTGCCCGACTAAACTCAGGCGCAGGCTCAATCGCCCGACTAAACTCAATCGCATACTAAATCAACCGACAGAACTCAGTCATATGGTTTAATCGCACGATTGAACCAGACTGATCTCAAACAGTTTAAGTTACAATGGAATTTGTTATGTGTAGATCTAATTTTTATGTGTCTTGTGTTACAGAATCATGGAAAATAGGTGGATCATCAACACCAAGCACAACATTTGTGCTCACTTAGATGCCACCACTCGAAACGCTACCGAGTTTGCTAGTATTATCGCATTTCTAAAGAGATCGAGGATCTATAAAGTGATATTTTCACCGTGCACACCCTATTGGTCTATACAACAGGCCTTCTAGGAAGGTGCATCTGTTGACCGATCGACTGAACCCTACTGTATACGTAGCACCATTTTTGGCCATGAGATTGAGGTCACAGCAGACGACCTTAGACGCGTACTGGATTTGGGAGATGATGCTACCTACCCAACCAGGCTACATACTCTTATCATAAGGGGATGCTTTCTACGGATGAGGTACTCTGGGGACATCAACGCAAGTGTGCTAAATAAAATCAACATGTGTCCCCGGTTCAAGTACCTAGCTCATGTCATTCTGAAGTGCATTGCTTCACAAAGGGGTAGATTTGATGATCTATCTAACCAAATCCAGAATGCCTACGTGGCATTGGTGCTGAATCACCCCTTCAGCTTCTCCAACATGATTTTCTCCTACTTGATCAAGAACTTAGAGGCCAAAGGAAAGGTAGGCTTCTGCATGTACCCGAGATTCCTATAGATGATCATTGACGAGAAGCTTCCTTCGCTGCCTAAGGAGAGTCATGATGCTGTCTCTCTCGAGATCATGGATGACACCACTCTTGGGAGAATGAAGGTTTACAGGGGCAAGTAGGTAAAGCCCCATGTAAAGAGCTTGTTTAGACATTTGGCCAGAGAAGACTACGTGGCGCCAGCTCGACGAAAGTGGCGTCATGATAATAATGACTCGGACGTTGAGCAGATTGCTCTACCCTCTAATGGCTCCGATGGTGATGATCATGATGTTGATCAGTGAAGGGATGGTCAGGGTGGAACCAAACCAGCTCCTATTCACCCTGACTTCCAGATGGAAGAGGAGGAGGAGTCTGATGAAGAGTCTCAGGTGCGAACGGTGGGGAGTCGGGTCGTAGCCACAGAGAGAGTTATTAGGGCGATTGGTGGACGCCACGGGGAGTCCGGGGATGTTGTTGCTGCTGATACAGATCCATTATACCCCGGACCCGCCTAGCAGCCAAGGGGGAGCCACAGTGTCTAAAGGCTCGAGGATGAAGAGAATGACTCACCCCTATGGCAAGAAGGGGAAGAGGCTAAGGTTTGCATTGAACTCTACTACTGCCACAGCCATTACCTCATCCACTACTGCTACTACCACCACTACCACACCAACTACCACTACCACACTCCCATCCACCACCACTACATCCTACCAACCACCACCCACTCATACACCACCACCCATATTCACCACAGCCACCACTACCACCACCAGCCACCAAGTTGGACCATCATCCACCTAACATTTCCCACAGGATCATCTCTACCTCCTAGTGGGGTAGAGGAACAGCTGTCAGCACTGAACCGTATGGTGCTGAAGCTGTTGGCTGCTGATGATGAGAAGACTGCCCAGCAACTGCTGCCCAAGCACAACAGATCTCCCAGCAAGCTCAGGAAATTGCCCAACTCAAGGAGCATAAAGTCCAATGAGCAAATAATATCGAGGAGTTTGAGACATCTAATAGATCTGTCACACCCCGACCGATGGCGGAATCATCAGGGCGAATGAATTGGAGATGATTGCTCATAGCACATGGAACTAATTAAGTTGAAATAATATTAATTGTCATTATTCATTAAACATTACAAAAAAATTAAGTGATTACAAAACAATCAAGATACAACCAATAACATGAGACTTTCAATTTAAACTAGGTCCAAGTCCTATATGAGCACAAGAAGATCTTCAAGTAGGTAACCTGAAACATATTAAAAATAAAGGGTCAACTATAAAGTTGGTGAGTTCCTATGGTTTAACCACACGCATATATGTATATATATATATATAAAAGGGTTACAAGTAGCAATTCATGTCCATGGTTACGAGTTAGCAAGCTTATAGAACACATACAGTTACAACCAAACCTCGACTTGATTACAAGTATATAAGATTGGCTAAGTGTACTTGGTTCCCATGATGAACAAGCATACGTCATCAAGAGTCGGCAATACATCGACTTTAGCACCAAATAGGCTTGTCAGGCCCAAAGATCTAAGACGTTGCCAGGCTAGCAATAGTTAACGATTGTAAACAAAATATGTATCTCATATAAGACTTACAATAACACAACTAACCATGGCAAAAGGTAAAGATGAATTGCATGTGCATTTACAAGTATCAAGATGTTTACAAGTGTAAGTTTATAAGGTTAACATGTTTCAACCCAAAAAGTGTAAAATAAAGTAAAAAGGGGCATGGAGAAGTCACGTGGAAAACTCACGTGCTATATATATTGCACTTAAGATAACGATAAGAAGATAAGATGGTTCCAATGATTTCTTTACAATTTAATCTAACGGTTGATGTCTCAGAATTAGAACAAATATGAGATTCAAGAATAAATATACACTACGGTTTCATTTGGTATTTGGGGGTTTTTAATAAATAAAATAAAATCAAACAATTGTTTATGTTTTGGTTCAACAATGTTGGAATCAATCAATTTAATATAAGAATTATAGTGAATGATTCAATAATTAAATTTATTGAATTATCATGATGTGTGAAAAGAAATAATTAATTTAATAATTAATTATTTAAAAATTGATAAAGGTACTTAATTGAATATTTATTTAGATGGCTTTAAAATTATTTAAAATCGTTTTATATAGTTTTGAACTTCTAAACGATTTATTATAAAAATCTTATAGTACAACTTTTAGTATAAGTACAATATATATGTTTCACAAGTTTCAAGAGTTTAAGTAATAGTTTAAGGAGTAAATCTATAAAATAATTATAATATAATATAGTTAAAGGAATAGATAAATAACTAATTATTTAAATGATTATTTAAATAACTATTTATAATTATTCATTTAACATATTGATTTATAAAATGTAAAAAAATCATAATTAATCTATAATTAAAGGTAATGAAATGACTAGAGACAACTTAGTGATCTCAACTATTTAAAGTTTATTTTTATAAAAAATAATCTAATTATAACATTTGTTATTAATATTATATATAAAAAAATTGTTAAGGTGTTTAAAGAAATAGTTTACAGAAAAATAATTAGATAACTTTTATAATAACCATAGTTTATAAAACTGATTTTTATATTTTTTGAAATTTTATATGTTTTTTAAGGCTGGAAAGCCCTAAAAAATAAGTGCAGTTGCTCGAGTTTGAACCCCGGACCTGTGGGGGAGCATGTGTGTGTCTTACCGGTGAACTAAGGCCTCAGCCGCGTTAAGATTTGGAATTAAATTGTTAAAAACAATACTTCAAGAAAACCCCAAATGGCTATGAACCCTAGTTTTGATTTCAATCCAATTGACATCAAGATGATATTGTAAATGAAATAAATCATAGGGCCTTGATTCCCCATGTGAAATCAAGCATATTGATGTGTGATACTTACGTTATTAAGTTCAAATTGATGATCTCAGGTTTAAGAACGATTCACGACTGCGTGGATGTGCTTCAAGGTGCAAACGTTGATAATAACTCAATTAACTTTGAGGTTAACTTCATGTGGTGTCCTTGATGCAAAGCCCCTTGTTAATTTTGAAAATTGAAGCCCGTATGATGGTGTTCGTGTGTGGCGTAGGTTGCGATCTAAGTTGATGATTGAATTTGAGTTTTATGTTTGTTTCAGGTGGAATTGAAAGTTGTATACGATTAGGGATGATAGATGATCATTCAGGTTGGTTTAATTAGGTTATTATGATGTGCAAATGCACGAACGGCTAGAGAGTTTAATGTGAGTCGGTTATGTAATTGATTAGACAAGAAACGGGTGTTTAAATATGGTTAATTGATGCACACATGTTCGAATCTCATTCTAGAAGGGTTAGGGAGCGGTTTTGGATCAAAATTTGACGGTTTTCAGCGAGTTTAGGAGTCGCCGGAATCCGGCCGAAGGATGGCCGGAAATTGGCCAGAAACACGGGGTCAAAAGGGATAGGGGGGTTTGGTTTAACAATTTACACTTTCGGCCCCTCAGGTTTCATATTGTTATTATTTTATGCCAAAACTTTTAAAACAAAGTTTTAATAATTACATTTCCAACCCTATACTTTATAAAATCCAAATTTTAAATGATTATTTCATTTATTTATTTATTAAACATTATATAAATTATATATCTTATTAATTATCAAATTATTAAGATGGTAAAAAAATGATAATCTTGATACATCTATTTATCTTTATAAATCTCATATTTAATATAAACTTATATAACTTTTGTAGAATTATAGTGTGGGCATATTTTGAAGATCTAAATGTTTATGCTATCAAGAGAGAGAAGGGAATAGAGTACTTCAGATTCCCATATGATTGGAAGACTCTCCTTGGTTTTGAGCTCAACCAGCTGGCAAAACTAAAGTTAGTATATGCTAACCCAAAGCAAATGTCAGGCTGGTTTGAGGCTGCATTGAGAAAAGAGTACCATACCAGGTGGGTTAACTTCAGACCTCAACAACCTACGAGGTACATCCGACGGTCTTAAGTTGATTCCATTACTGGAAAGCCAAATATAGTGCTGAAGTGGAATCATTCGTGCACGATGTCAAGAATCCCTCTAAGGGAAATGCCACAGGACTTCACTTCACACTTTAAGTGGTGGTACTACGATTGGAGAACAGATGAAGTTGTTATAGTCTTGTAAAAAGAGGGAAAAAAATGGATACTATTTGGGTATTTGACCCAATATGGCTAACTAACTTGTCTTCTAATGATGTATACACATTGTACAAGTGGCCATTGTTTTATGATTCGCAAGACATTGTACAAGCCCTCCAGTTTCAAAATGTTATAAGGCTCTGTTTCGCATATGAGATACATGCTGGAGCTACAAGAGAGGAGAAGTACAAGATGTTTGAAGAGCTGATGAAGAATGTTAGACAATGATGTAAACTAGGTCCAAGGGGGAGTTTGTTGATACATGTGAACCTAGTTTAGGAGCTTAATGTAAAATCTCTTTCATGTCTTACGTATATGTAATTGAATGGGTATGAATGAAATGTAACGTGTTGGTAATGCTTATGATGTTTAATATTTCATTGTTTAATGTGTGACAACACATATTGAATTAACTATATAGGTTTGCGGTAGTTTAAAGTTCTTAGTCAATAATGATTGAGAAACATGTTTAAACTTAATCGTGTGAAGTTCTAATGCGAATGGACCATGCTAATGGACCACACGCATGAATACTTCATGCTAATGGACCAGTCGCATGACTAAACTAGGAGACTGGATCGGTCGCACAATTGAGACATAAGGTTGACTCAATCGCACGACTAGACCTTCAGTAGTGCGGATGGATCAACCGCATGCTTCAGTCGCACGACTGAACCATACTAATGGTTCAGTCGTACGAATAGAAGACCCTAACCTATAAATACCACCTAATTCGTGAAAAAACATAACAATTCGAATCCCTACGCACACAATCGTACCCTAGCTGTCCAGAGACCCTAGAAGACCTGTTCCAAGTTCATAGATCGCAGTTAATCATCTTACAATCATTCTTAACGTTTTGATTTATTCTTAGATCGGTTATACTTGCGTTCTCACTGATTGGATCACCAATCAAATAGGATTCCGCACTATTTGGTTTGGTATACACGTGAATCAGTTAGTACTCCGTACCTAAACGGTCCTATCAAATAATAATAATAATAATAATATAAAGTCTCATTCTCATAATTCATAATGTCTCAATGTGATAATCGATAAAGTGATATCCCAAAACATGCGAAAACCCATAGTCTAACAATGTTTGAAAATGAAATACGAAATAACTATAATGAATCCCCTGAATCTTCAAGTCTCCACCAGTACTCATGCGACATCAATCCTGCTTGTCATCACCTCTAGAGGAGCTAGAAGGGCTCGTGGGCAGGTCGGGGTGGTCACCCCACAAGCTAGCCTCAACAATCGGCACCCGTAACCTTATACGAGTTGCCGAAAACACTCTCTTACCACTCGTCCTTAGCAGCACCTGTCCTACGCTGTTTGCCTGGTATGATCCTATAGGGTAGCCGCCCAAGGTCCGGCCTCAGGGGCGCACCGTGAAATAGCCGACCTAACAGTTATTACCGGAGTAGTTGGGGCGGTAAGGGCGTTTGGTGTAGCAGGAACAACAAGAGCACTTGGTACGGCTGAAGCTTAAGGTGCTGGAGGACCAGGTGATGTAGCATGAATGGCAAGAAACCCTAGTACAACATGGTTACCTATCTCCTCTTCATCATATGACTCTCTCGCCGACTCTTCTAGTCAGAATCTGTATCAGAAAACGTAGGCAGCATATGATCCGATATAACCTCTTAGGGTTCAGACTCAGAGTCGGACAAATGAACTCGGGGCACTGCATGAACAGAGGGTCTAGTGGAAGACATCCTATCAAGAAAAGGTACTTTTCCTAAGATGAAGAAAATCAAAGATAAAGAACAGATAGATAGAATAGAAGGAACATATATGTAATATGGATGCACACAAAACCCTAGTATGCATTCTACATGAAGGTTCCTAGGTTATAGTCTCTATAACCAATGGCTCTAATACCAATTTGTCACACCCCCGCTAATAGCGAAAACACGAGAATGTAACGGACGAGATCGTCATAACACATTGTTAATTAATAGAGATGCAATAAATGATGAAAGTCAACGTGTTAAGACGTCACTCGACACAAATGGAGACTTGTGTCGCAGTTAGTCAATTCCATGACAAACATAGTCATAAAATGATTAAGTATAAATCTCACAACCCGTGAACAAGTAGACAAAGCATAAATAACAAAAATGGAATCCCACATAATTGTTAGAAATGTCCAATAAGTGCAAATAAAGCAATCCTAGAGTCATCGCTAATGCATCGTCCCTAGCTATCCTCAATGATTGTTACCCGAATATATATGCCCAAAAAGGTCAACATATTGTTGATGAGTTTGCAAGTTTAAATAGTAAACGTAATTGATGTTGTGTAATAGTTTTGTAGGATATGAGTGCATACAATTCAAATATCAAATGTAAACATGAGCATCATAACTAAACCTACGACGTACACACAGAACTTGTCTGAACATATTCACCCTAGGGCCCGTACCAGGCCACTGTTAGTCCGAACTAGTATACTAACAAACAAGGGTGGGGGTGTCAGCCCAATAGTACTATCAATACCTGTCCGTCGACTCCAACACCAGAGTTAAATAGCTGTGAATAAAGAACCACACGGCTAACTCATGCATGCACCAGACAAATACTTACAAAATAGTAAACACAACAGTCCTAAAGATTGAATAATTTCACAACATAAAAAAAGTAAGCATACTTTTCTTCCTAGTTTATAATATTCACATTGAAAACAGGCCGCGAAACTTACCTTGAATAAAAACGTATAAAATGAACAAGAGAACTTCAACAGATGAGAGCAAACGACGATCAAACACCTATATATAATTATAATTAAGAACTGTAAACACGTTCAATGAACTCTAATATTATATGCAAATGAAGTTGTGGGTTTATTTTTGTAATTTGACATGGGTGTACAACCCAATAACTCTTTTCACCTGACACATGTTCTGTCACATGTTATGTCATGTTTTTTTATGTCAACCTTCATGTAAGTATGATTATTCTTAAATGAAATCTATGGATTTTATTGTATACTCTTGTGATTTGTTTATAATAATTTGATGATAGTAGGCTAAAGGTTGGACTCGTGATATTTATTCAAGTGTTTATAAGCTATTGTGAGCACAATATGCCATCATACTTAGATGTAATTTTGATGTAATTAATTATTTTTATAGTTTTTGACTTAGACTCTAGTTACATTACTGTAGATAAGTAATGTGCTAGTGTAATTTAATGTAATGTAATCTTTTGTAACTTTACGTGAAGTAATATTCGGTTATGTAATGTAATGTAATCTCTTTTTATATTTACTCTTGTCTTTCAGTTATTTTTATGCTTATCTATCTAGCATTATTTATATATGTAATGTAATATAATGTAATGTAATGTTAGTGTGATGTAAGGTAATTCATGTAATGTAATGTTATGTAATGTTAGTGTGATGTAAGGTAATTTAATGTTTGATGCTAATTAATGTAATATTTTGTTAATGAAATATGATATTATATAATGTAATGTAAATAATTTAATTGATACCACTAACGTAATTTAAGTAATGCTAAAGAATGTAATCAAGTTGTTTCATTAACTGTAATATAAGTTGGGTGATAAATTTTAGTGTAGTTACATCAAATATTATATTTTCTTACACCTTTTTACATTACACTACGTTATATGTTATTATATTACGTTACAACATTTTTACTATGTTATAATATTAGTGTAATGTAATATAATGTAATATAATATTTTATTGTACTAATTAATTTAATGTAACTAAATGAGTATACATAATGATTGATGTTAATTAATGTTATCTGATTTTTTTATGTAATGGTTGGTTAAAAAGAAAAAAATGTTATTATAACATATTGAAATAGTTGTAGTGGTGTAATTTAATATATTGTACGTTAATATAGTAGTGTGAGTGTAGTTACCTGAAATAATGAAATAATAAAAATTATTATAATATTTTCCCTTCATATTTTATGTAGTTATTTTATATATAGTCAACTATCATAAATTGTGTTGAGTAAAATGATGATGTGATTGTTGCTTTTTAATTAAAAAGTAAAAAGCATTTAATGATAGTGTAATTTTACCAATATAACCCTTCTATTTTATTAACTAAAGTGTCAACTAATAAAATATTCTAAAAAAATCTTGTCCACTAGATTGTAACAATTGAAGGAAATCAATGGCTCGAACTTAATTAAAGGTTTCTAACAAATAAGGTGGGTTCTCATTAGAACTTTACCCATAATAATTACACCACAATAATTATGTTTAAATTCAATAGTGATGTAACAAAAAAATAGGATTACACTATTTTAACACAAAAGGTACATTGAGCAACACTAGTTACATTAATGTACTAATGTAACATTACGTAATTTGTTAATGTTACTTAGTGTTACATTAAAAATATAAAATTACACCATAATAATTATGTTTAAATTCAATAGTGATGTAACAAAAAATAGGATTACACTATTTTAACACAAATGATACATTGAGCAACACTAGTTACATTAATGTACTAATGTAACATTATGTAATTTGTTAATGTTACTTAGTGTTACGTTAAAATAAACAAGTGTAACAATAGTATAAGAAGGTGTAACGTCATGTAAAAAGGTGTAACATAAATGTAAATAGAGCGTTTAGCGATACATCTTGTAATTCATCTCATAATTATAATCTTGCACTACTTTGCCAAACTTTTACACCCGATATTACACTACTACAACTAACAGTAACAACCTCATTATGACAACCTAACCACCAAACGACATTACACCATGTAAATACAACACTGTAATGACTTTTCAACACTTTAACAAAACCAAAATAATAAAACTACAGCAACGTAAACAAAGTTAAACCGATGTAAACAATCTGTAAAACATTGTAAATCAAAGTAAGATAATGTAAACTAAATAAAAATAACATTTTTTTGTGAGGTATACTATTACTCGATAAACATGCCTGAAAACCATCAAATCTAGAGTTAAACCATCTTGAACCGGATAGAATCGAAGATGAAAAACAAATAAAACATAATACGACAACCTAACAACTAAACAACATTACACCATGTAACTTCAACATTGTAATGAAATTCAACACTATAACAAAACCAAAATAACAAAACTACAGCAATGTAAACAAAGTTAAACCGATGTAACAAAGAAGATACATTGATGTAATATGATATTCCATAGCTTAACAATATTTTATAAGGTTATTAAAGAGTGCTACATTAATAGAATATACAAACAATATCCGAATTAAAAAACACATGAACCAAGTGTCTTCCAAATTTAATCCATATCTAAATAAAATGATGACCATCCATTCATTAATGGCATTCTTAAATCACAACTTACTTACTAATGTTAGTAACAATTTTTAATTAGGTATAAGTTGCATATACAAAATGAACTAATAACAAAATAATAATATACTATTAAAAAACTTCAACTTAACAACAAGAAATCTATAAACAAAACCAAAGTTCTACTAATTTATAAATTACAATCCCCATTTTGCCCCTTTCAAAAATGACGAACACCGTACAAACATAAACTGTTAAAATTGTCCACTTATCCCAATATAGATCGATGGAATCACCTGAACACCACCTTCATCAGCAAACACGCGACTATTGTTCGACTGTTCAATAAAGACACATTCCTCGGTGAAGGCACCATTGTTTTGAACAAGATCTGGATCACCGTTATCGGTTGTGTTTAGTCGCTGTTAGGTGACGAGTTACATGTTGTGTAACACCCCAATTTTTTATTAAAACGAAAGAAAATGAAAAGTAAATAGAAAGCATGGATAATGAGTACAAGTGGAGGTGGATAAAGTGTACAAAGTACAAAACCTTTTTACTTTGAGGTTTAAAGGGGCATGGTCGCCCATTTCCTCTTCATCTTCTTCATTCGGCTGAAAGGAAGAAGGAAGAAAGAGAAAGCTCTCGGTTCTAGAGAGAGAAGGAGAAAGAAGCAGCTGCAAAAGTGTTTGTTTTTCGGGATTCAAGGTTGAATCGAAGGTGGGTCTTGAACTGGAAGAGTGTTGCTCAAAGACTGCTCAAAGTGAGTTTCTAGAACCCCTCTTTTACTGATTTTCAACTTGTTTGGGGCTATTATGCATACTAAGTAAAAATATTGAAAGTAACCATGGGTCTACAGCCTTAGGTTAGAAATGATGTATCTATGTATGTATGTATGTTTTAGTGTTGATTATGGGTTAGTGATGATGTGTAGCATGCTTAGATGCCCTTAGTATGTTAGATCTATGCTTGGGTATCATTAGAATGATAATCGGGTGATGTTGGTAGCATAGAAAATATTTCAAAATGTTCTGATGAACATGAACAGTGGTCCATGCGCCCAGAGGTGGCTCATGCGCCCAGAGGTGGCTCATGCGCCTAAACAGTGGCCATGCGCCTAAGTGTTGGCCATGCACCCAAGTGTTGGCCATGCGCCTAAATAGTGGTCGTGCGCCCAAGTGTTGAAACGGCTAAGTGTTGGTGATGCGCCTGAACATGTGCCATGCGCCGGCATAGTGGCAAAGCGCCTGAACAGGGCTGAAGCGCTAAAATAGTGCCCATGCGCCCAGACTGTTTTACACTTAGAATTTTTTTGCTCATGCACCTGGAAGGTCCCATACGCCTAATTTGGACTTAAGGTTTTCTAAGTGGTTTTTAAGGGGTCATATGGGGAGATAGGCCTGGTTATGATGTGATGGCTTATGTAGGTATGATGTTGCCTGTATGGTGATGGTGTATGTTTATGATTATGTGTATGTTTCTTATTATGTATGTATGTCTTCCCTTGGCTTTGCGTTGAACGTTAATGAATGTAATGAAGTATTATGTAACGTAAAGTGGAAGATAATAAAAAGAGGAACGTACTGAATGAATGCATGCATTAATGAATGAACGAGAACGTGTGAGGTTTGCAAGCGAAGTATAGTGAAGTGCACGGCTCTAAATGCCTTAAGCTCAACTGCGTGAGGTTCAGCTAATCCTAAAGTGTGCACGCAAGGGTTCCAGTCTGTGTGGCTGACCTTCGGTGTCGTTACCCATTTCGATGGGGGTGTTGTTACCCCTTTCGATGGGGGTGTTGTTACCCATTTCGATGGGGGTGTTGTTACCCATTTTGATGGGGTGTTGTTACCCATTTCTATAGGGGTGTTGTTACCCATTTCTATAGGGGTGTTGTTACCCATTTCGATGGGGGTGTTGTTACCTATTTCGATGGGGGTTGTTACCCATTTCGATGGGGTATAGGTACCCATTTTGATGGGGGTGTAGTTACCCATAATATTGGGGGTGAAATATATGATGGTTACCCAAGTTACGTATAACTTCGGGGGTGTGGCATAAAGCCAAGCATATGTATGAGGTGAGCGACTTTGTGTTGCAACAGAATCGGATAGAGTTCAATCCTTGTGATTGACTCGTATGGGATCTTTGTCGCGTATCCTGGTGCTGTGTCAGTCTTCGGACATGAGTCGGGGGTTTGTGTACAGGCCCCGGCACAGCATCAGCTTTCGAGCATGAGTCGGGGATATTGCATGAGACAAGATTCGAGTAATGAAGAGTAATGAACGAAAGATAATGATGGAAAGAACGAACGTACGAAATGAATGTCAACGAATTATCATAATAATGTACGATATAGACCCTTGTCATTCGACCTTAGTAATCGTGGCTGAGTGCCACAAAGAGGGTAAAGTCTGACCGAATTTTCGGATATTTTTAAACACCCCTACTCAAAAGAACCAAATCCTATATATATATATATATATTATACAACCAAACACAAAATTAGTAAAATAATAATATTAACAATAATGATAATAATAATAGTATTCCTCGTAATAACACTAAGCACTCAACACATATCACCAATATATATGTATATGTACGGTCCATATTCATACACATTTTGCACCCACACACATAACCTACATATACATATATTATATATAGCACACACCACACATACTTACACACACAGTTCAACACACAAACACATTGTTACACACACGGTTCATGCACCAAAACACACACAAACACATTCATATACACACGGCACTAACCACACACACAAACACATTCACAATCACCACCTATTGAGGTTTATTCATACACATACACACATCACATACGCACACACACATCACAACACACACACATTACACCAGTACACACACATTACATATGCACACACACTACACAACACACACATGGTTAAGAAAACACACACACACACACCCACAACAAACGCACACCCTCGGGTATTCAAACCCACACCCTATCACACGCATTCATATATATATATATATATATATGTATATATATATATGTATATGTTTATCTGTATATATATATGTATATGTATATGTATATG
Organism: Flaveria trinervia; assembly: GCA_025506515.1. NCBI lineage: Eukaryota > Viridiplantae > Streptophyta > Magnoliopsida > Asterales > Asteraceae > Flaveria > Flaveria trinervia. The sequence goes on along the minus strand of CM046450.1, from coordinate 15,442,742 downwards.
TATATGTATATGTATACGTATATGTATACGTATACGTATATACGTATACGTACATATACATATACATCTACATTATACATGTACATATACATGTACATATACATATACATATACATGTACATATACATGTACATATACATATACATATACATGTACATATACATATACATGTACATGTACATATACATGTACATGTACATATACATCTACATGTACGTATACATATACATGTACATGTACATATACATGTACATATACGTATACATGTACATATACGTATACGTATACGTATACGTATACGTATACGTATACGTATACGTATACGTATACGTCCATGTATACGTACATGTACATGTACATGTATACGTACATGTACATGTAGATGTACATGAAGATGTACATGTATATGTACATGTATATGTACATGTATATGTACATGTATAATGTACATGTATATGTACATGTATATGTACATGTATATGTACATGTATATGTATATGTATATGTATATGTTATAGATTGTATATGTATATGTATATGTATATGTATATGTATATGTATATGTATATGTATATGTATATGTATATGTATATGTATATTATATGTATATGTATATGTATGTATATGTATATGATATGTATATGTATATGTATATGTATATGTATATGTATATGTATATGTATATGTATATGTATATGTATATGTATATGTATATGTATATGTATATGTATAGTATATGTATATGTATATGTATAGTATATGTATATGTAATGTATATGTATATGTATATGTATATGTATATGTATATGTATATGTATATGTATATGTATGTATGTGTATGTATATGTATATGTATATGTATATGTATATGTATGTATATGTATATGTATATGTATATGTATATGTATATGTATATGTATATGTATGTATATGTATATGTATATGTATATGTATATGTATATGTATTGTATATGTATATGTATATGTATTGTATATGATATGTATATGTATATTGTATATGTATATGTATATGTATATGTATATGTATATGTATATGTATATGTATATGTATTGTATATGTATATGTATATGTATATGTATATGTATATGTATATGTATATGTATATGTATATGTATATGTATATGTATATGTATATGTATATGTATATGTATATGTATATGTATATGTATATGTATATGTATATGTATATGTATATGTATATGTAGTTATGTATAGTATATGTATATGTATATGTATATGTATATGTATATGTATATGTATATGTATATGTATATGTATATGTATATGTATATGTATATGTATATGTATATGTATATGTATATGTATATGTATATGTATATGTATATGTATATGTATATGTATATGTATATGTATATGTATATGTATATGTATATGTTATGTATATGTATATGATATGTATATGTATATGTATAGTATTGTATATGTATATGTATATGTATATGTATATGTATATGTATATGTATATGTATATGTATATGTATATGTATATGTATATGTATATGTATATGTATATATACAACCAATACACAACATTTACACACACACATCGTCGCACCCACACACAACACACACATACACACATACACACATACAAACTAATACACACCATCGCATACATATATACACACACATGGTGCACACACAACAGCCGAAGGCTGTTGTGTTTGTCTCCTTTCGACAATCGACACATGGTACGCACATACGCATACAACACGTATAAATCACGTGAATCAAACCGAAACAACTTAACCGATAATACGATTCAAACATAACGAAATGAAACAAGACAAAACGAGGTTCACGATGACCGATTACCTACGAAATGACTAAACAACAAGACAAATGAAACGACAGCAGCGAACGGTGGCGCACGATGGTGCAGCGACGGAGGTTTCACAGTGGTCGCACGATGGGGGGGGTCGCGGTTAGGGTTTGACCAAAAACGTTTTATTTATATAATAATAGAATTTACACTTAGGACCATTTACTTTAGATTATTTATTCTCTTAAGTTTAATTAAATTACACTTTAAATCCTGAACTTAATATTAATAATAATAATAATTACGCTAATAATAATTAATTTAATTAATTATTATTTATATAATATTTTTCAAATTTTAGATTATATAATATTAGGGTTGACATGTAACGGATATACGAAGAGATTCGATTAGAAAATGGATTAATTATGCAAAATAATAAATGCAAGAGGAAAGTTAACGAGTTTCGAGTCAATTGACGGACCTGATAGTGACGGATGTCACATAAACATAAGATAAACATGATAGTGATAAGTAATAGACGTCAAGAATACGTTATGGTTGGACCTTAGTTTATAAGACGAATGTGTTATCATTCGTATATTTTCTATGAAAATAAATAAACTTTTATGAGAAATTGACCTAAATATTTTAATATGATAAAAAAGTTTTATTCTAAAAAAATAACTAAATAAGTTGGGTGAAATATATTCTGATAAGCATGAATTATCATATATTGACCAAGATGCATATATTTAGGGTTTTGATAAATCAAGAGCAAAACATATTGACTTTATCCTTTGATCGTATCCAAGGTGAGTCATTCGGCCCCATTTTAAATATTGCAATTATTTGAATTGTTTTGTGGGAAAAGCATGATAAAATTTATAAATATATATATATATATATATATATATATAATATATATATATATATATATATATGATGGATAAAACGGATTGATAATGTTATGGAGGCATAAGTTGGGTCAAAAGTATTGATATATACTATTGTGCCCCTAAATCCATAATCATTAACCTCAGGAGGCTACAGACTATATTGGTAGATCTATCGGGTTAGAATGGCCCGCTCACGCGACCAGTCACACCGGTCAAGTTGTTGCGAGGGAATTATTGTTTGGACTATTATGGGGCAACGACGTGTTTCTTGGTTTGATTATGGACTTATGACCTAAATTAATCATAGTACCTAGCTAGTCTATGCTGAATATATATCTCGTTACATCATATAATTTGAAACCGAATGTTTATAAGACTTAAGCCCCGATCGCTCACCAACTTTATATTGATTTTATTACCCTTCATGTTTTTTAGGGTCATAGGTAAGCTCTTGTGAAAATTTGGACCAAGTCTTTGGAGGGTCAAACGTGCCAAATGTTTTCATGTTGTAATATTTGATAAAAAGGATGTTGATCTATGACTAATCATGAGACTGTAAAAGTTCGAACTGTTGCTACAATATTATGTTTTAAATGTGTCTAATGGATGGTTCTTACTATTCGCGTTTGACTATAATCGTTGGATTAACTCCAACTTTCGTTAACGCTACATTTGGTGATCTTCCACTATGATTCTCGGGGTGTGACATCGATGGTGATTAGTTATTGTTACAGAAAGGAAGAAGATTGGTTGGGGGTGTTAGGGGATTTCCTCTGTTTTGAATTGGTTTTTAAATTATTCATTTTTAAAGAAAGGGTAGAAAGGAATAAGCGTGATGGATGATTCAACACCATGCGGCATAAAAAGGGGATCCGCACATTGTTGAGGGGCCACGCCGAGGCGCGTAATGCCTAGTTGCGTGGGAGCCCCCTCCTTAAGGGGTGATTATTTCCAGGTGGATAGTTCAGGAATAAGCATGATGGATCATTTGAAACACTGGAAGTTAGCACGCATTTTGGTTTCTGTTTCAAATTCTTTTACTTCTAACACAACACACTTTTACAATCAAAATTGTTGTTCCTTTATGTATTATAAATCGTTGTTCTTGATTATATTCTAGCATAACATGTGATATAAGTAGCGAAGTTGGGCCCATAAGTCTGTGATTGTTAAGTGCATATGTTTTTAGTGTCTTGTAGGCATGTAAATGAACCGAACAAACACGAACATTAGCATGTTCATGTTTGTTCATTTAACTTTAACCAAACACGAACACATAATCGAACACGCTTTTTGTGTTCATGTTTGTTCATTAAGAAACGAAACTGTTCATGTTCCTTTATGTTCATTTGTTAATAAGCTAACTGAACGGTTCATGAACGTAAATGAACACAAATAAACAAACATAATTGAACAATCATAAATGGACATACACTAATGAACACATACGAACAAGTCTAATACATCATATTTTATTAAAAAACACATCTACATTAATGGTTTAATGGAGATGATTCATTCAAAAATATAATCTATAAAAATGCATAATTATCTATCAAAAACACATCCATTTGTCATCCTTGTTTCATAAAAATCCATCGTCCATGTTCATTTATGTGTTCGTGTTTGGTGCCTCGACATACTCATTAAATAAATCCTGACTTCTCGATTCGATAAGAGTCTAAAATTAGGTAGCGTCAAGTATGCACATCATATTAGAAGTGTTGATATTGTTAAACGTGTGCAGTCAGAGTTAGCAACGTGTTTAGATGAAGGAGTGTATGTTTCTGAGACAGGTGTAAGTTTTGATGCTTTGGGCTGGTGAAAGAAGAATAGACTTAAGTATAATTTTTTTTCCAAAATGGCAACTAATATCTTATCTACTCCAATAATAACCGTTGCTTCTGAATAAGCTTTTAGCGCTGGTGGGAGGGTAATTAGCCCATATCGTTCATGTTTAGGAACGAAGATAGTTGATATGCTTATTTGTAGAGTTGATTGGTATCGTCATTATTATGTGCTACACAAAAAGAAAATCAAGGTATTGCTTATTTTTAACTATAATATATTTTTCTGTTACAATTGGTCTACTACTAATATATCTATTTTCATTGTTAATTCTAGAAAAATAAGGATATTACATACATTGAGCTTGAATAAAAACTATGAATTGAGTTAAGTACTTTGACATATTGATTTTGTATAAGTAATATGTAAATTTGAACCTCTAATTTAAGATTACGTATTTTCTTACAGGGTTTGAACATGGATGATGGATTTTTTTTTATGAAACAAGGATGACAAATGGATGTGTTTTGAGAAGTCATGAAGCTAGATGAACTCTTAGAATAACATTGGAATACTTCTAATATGTTGTGAATACTTGACGCTACCTAATCCATCATCCATGTTCATTTAACAATCCTGCTTTCACTCTTAATAGTTGAACTACTAGATTGAACAACATTGGAATATTTATGTGCCTCGACATACTCATTAAATAAATCCTCTCTAAAGTATCCTTAACAATTTGAACTTCTTCATTAGCCTTATCAATAGAATAAATTGTCTTGAAAGATAATTTAATTAATTCTATTTTATATCTAGGACCCATAACAACATCAATAGAGATCAACAAATTGTATGAACAAATTATACTTATCAAATATTTCTTTCATTTTACATGCCATAGATCGCATGCAATCATTCCCCGCCAAAGCTACAATATCAATGCTTCCTTTATAACATATAACTCAATGAGAAATAAGTTAGAAGTTAGATACTCAAACCTACAAATTGAAAATATATAAAGGCAAGTCACTTATAATTAAAATTGTATAACAAGTATATAGAGATAAAGTAGAGTAAACTATAGTTGTATAACAAGTATATGGAGATAAAAGTAAACTAATACCTGAAATTACTTTGGTAGCCTCGTTGAAAAGTGATAGGAAATAGCAAACATCTTCGACTTTTTTCCAATCATTACCACTTGGTAATCTGTGGTATGTGCTTTCCCGGTCGGCATAATTCTCAAAAACTTCTTTGAACTCCAAAGCCGTAGACAACATAGCATATGTTGCATTCCACCGAGTAGTAACATCCAAGATAAGATGCCTTTTTTCAATTGTATTGTTTGGTAAGATCACTAAAGGGATGCAATCGACCTGGAGAGGCATCCACATGCTTTACACTCTCACTAACATTATGAATATATATTGTATTTTTGATAGACCATCTTGAACCAACAAGTTAAGAATATGCCAACAACACCGCACATGAAACAACTTTCCATCGAGAGGAAGTTTCTTTTGTAAATTTAAATTTACCATCACCTTTCGAGCCACCACATCATTAGTGTTGATACATATGTCCTTAGTTAATGTGCCTAATGTAAAATTCTGTCATGGCTTACATATGTGTAATGAAACAATGTAATAATATATGATTTGTGTTTTGATGTTTACTTATATCTGATTCATATATAAACTTATTATATAGGTTTGAAGTTTTTATATGATGAGTCATGCTAATGGACCATACACATGAATACATCATGCTAATAAGCCAGTCGCACGATTGAACCAGACGACTAGATCAGTCGTACGAGTGAGACATGATATTGACTCAGTCGCACGACTGAACTTTCAGTCGTGCGTATGAATCAGTCGCATGGGTCAGTCGCACGAATGAAGACTGCAAACCTATAAATACCACCTAATTTGTGGAAAAACGTAACACTTGAAGACTTTAGACACATACTCATAACCAATCGGTCCAGAGCGTCCAGAAAACCTATTCCAAGTTCATAGTTCGCATCTGATCTGTTTCTACTCGTTCTTAACGTTTCTTTAATCGTTAGATTGATCGGGATTGCGTTTCACTAATTGGATCACCAATCAAATAGGATTCCGCACTATTTGATCTAGTTTCACGCATAATCATTTAGTACTTCGTACGTACACGGTCCCTAACAATTAGTTTTAGCATTGTCAACTGTTAAAGTAGCCACCTGCATCTCAATATTCCAATCTTTTAAACACTTGAAGAAATAATCATAGATACGTACTCCAGAATATGATGGAGGTACATACAAAACTTAAAAAAAAACTTGTGAATGTTAATCTTCGAGCCTACAAAGTGGCATGTAACAACCATACAATGAATATTTTGAATGGATGTGCACATTTCAGTTGTGATGCTCACACGGTTAACGTTATTCAACAATTTTTTATTTTTTACTTTCCAAGTTCGTAACCAGAAACATAGTCTTGTCGAATTGATGCACGTGAGATCTTGTCAATTCTGGATTAGCTTCCTTCATCATCTCATTAAACAACTCATGCTCAAAAAAATTAAATGGCAATTCATGCATCATGATCATATGAGAAATAACCTCTCGCATCCTAGCATTACTAAACTTCTAGTTTTGCACCATCGATGAAGAACCTAATGCTATTCAAGAAAAACCTATAACTATAATACTAATGATATAATATTTTATAATTATTAAAATCACTAAATAAAAAGAAAATTTAAATAAAATAGAAAAAAAGAACCTGATGTTTTTCTAGAAGACAGATTTGTCCTTTATTAACGACTTTTACTTTCGGACAATACTTTGTGATATGTCTATTTAATGGGTGGTGGTTCCATCCTCAAACTTATTAAATTTCTCATCACAATATATACATTGATGAACCCAAGCGCTTGATGTCTTATTTCCTTTCTTTTTATTGTAATATGCGTTCATCATTGTTTACTTCTTCATCATTAGCATTATTTTCTTCATCATTAGCAATATCTTCTTCATCATTAACTACAATAACATCATCGCTATTAGGTGCCTTTTCCGACATTAGAGTATATGTGCTTACATGAAATTTGGTACCATTCGAACTGGCTAGAGACATCTCTTAATCATTAGCCTAACGGAAAAACAGTTTATGGTCAATATAATTTAACAACCACATAATACACATTAATATAAGGATCTATTATATTAACATTCAATATGATATTTAGCACAAAAATCTCAAAACTTCACCGAGAAGAACATAAGGAGTGAAGGATTACTAACCTTCGATTAACACAAATTAGAAGGAATGAGTAATGACGACAGCACTAGAGCAATTAGGAATCCTTTTTCACAATTGTAAAAGAATAATTATGTTGACCATTATTTTATAAAGAAGTAAATCCTGATTTTTTAGGTAACTTAGTAAGTGGGTTGAGGTTCTTGATAAGTATAAAATATTAAAATATAACAAAATAAAAAAGAATCAGAAACGTATTTGACTGCCTTCATCTACACCTAATTAGCTAAAAGTTTTAAATGTATTTGATAATAATATAAAGTAAAATTGATAATAATATAATATACTTTGTATATAATATATTTATATTCAGAAATAAACGTACATATATGATCATACGAACGAACATAAATAAAGAACATAAACGAACTTATATGAACAAACATAAATGAAAGAACAAAACAAATGTTCATGTTTATTTGTTTAACTAAACGAACAAAAATTTTTTATGTTTGTTCATTTAGTTAAATGAACGAACATAAACGAACTTTCCGCAAACAGTTCATGAACGTTTGGTTTATTTCTAGACATTATCTTTAGTTAAGCATTTAGATGTGTATTGAGTGGTTTTCTATGTAATTTAAATGTAATTGTCATTTATCATGATAATAATTTAGTATGGGGTATCTAAAAAAAATTAGGGATATTAGCTAGAGAAACATTTCTAGCGACACAATCTAAGGTAATAATGCAAAAGAATAAGCCTATAATGAGTTGCAATATATTTTATATGTAATATATATATATATATATATATATATATATATATATTATTGAATTCACTTGTGAAATAGTTTTTTTAATATGTTTTGAGTGCGGAACAACAGAAGCAAATTGACTCGGTTTTTTTTTAATAGAATATTTGTTCTTGATTTTTAGCTCAAATGATGGCTAAATTTAGAAAGGAGGTTAACCAGGGTGTATTCTTGATTAGATCGATGAGATGTTTGCTTAACCTACCCGCACCACACCACGCCAAATTAGTGGGTCTGGGTAACAGTCGGATTCAATGGTCAAAAACTTGTGGGTGAGGCACGATGAGTACATGCCGTGTGGTGTGAGGAGAACGTGGCGTAGGGGTGGCGATGTTGTCGCCCGGCGCTGTCTCCTGCAGCGGGCATTTGGCGTGTGCGTCCTCACCCCCTATAAATTGTTGTAGTTAGATACCTCAAATAGTATATTTTTGCTTGGGGTGCAGAATCTAAAGGATCCCTACTATGCAAGCTTTAAAGATGAAAAATGTCAATATTATCCCAATTATGCCCATTGTGATTTCAAATCCCAGAAACAATTGACCATCCCTTCACCACATGTCACTATGCAAGTATATAATGGTCATATGTAAGCGCATATGATATCATCTTCCGCCAGTATATGCTCCTTGATAGGATGGTGGGTGGTGTTTTATGTTAATAAAATCAAGTGGCCTTTCAATAAACATCCTCCTTTAATCCATAAAACATACCAAATCCCTATAAAGACATAAACTGTGTAATTTAATCTTTGACTCTTATCAAGTACCAAATGTGATACAATTTTTCAAACAATTAATGTCATCCTAACTTTTTGAATTTAGAGACAAAAATTGAAACTTGAGCAAATAAGGAGCAACATCCGATTAACTTATTCTTATTCCTACTTTTAAATTTATCAAACCAACCCATTTTTTTCCAATCTAAATAGCAAATACTCACAAAACTTTCACCTACTCCATTGACATTGTGACACTTGCAAAACTATTACACATGGATCTTTACCCATTTAGCCACTTCACCCCAAACCAACATATACTAAAAACCAAACAAGAAACACCACACTACTCCAATCTCCCAACCTCAATCCTTCACATGTGAACTTCACCGAGTCTCACTCATTCTAATCACAACTCGGTCACCATACCGAGTCGACTCACTCCCACCACCTCTTCATCCAATTTTCTTAACCTTTACAATCCCATTTTCATCATTCAACTCTTCAACCATCTCCCAAAGGGTCTCAACCAACATCTTTTTAACCGAAAATAACTGCAACAATCTCTCTTTACAAGCAATTAACCGATTCAACCAGAAGCCAACTCAACCGAGTCGCTATAACTCAGCGAGTCAACCCGTTCTTTCAACTCACTAACTCGGACCATGATCCCATTAACCATTGATATATAATCATTCACCACCAACTCCATCACACCATGAACCAATAACCTATCTTTTTCCACATGTAATTCATCAGGAACTTCGCATATTTCTTTAATCACACCAACTAACAATCCAAATTCTCTGACCAAATCACTGTTCATCAACAAAGATATTGATTCTTGGTTCTTTTCTTTCTCACAAGACGATGAACATGTAACAATATCGACGTTTTCGACGCGAAAACGATCGTTTCGATGTAGCGAGCGTACCACCGGACCCAACCGGAGAGGACCCACGTGGCGGCGGACGCGCCATCGCGGAAGGCGGAGAGATTGAGGTGGTTCCGGCCGCCGGCGGTGGCGGTGATGACGGAGATCAGGTGGTCTTTGAGGATAAATGGGCCACGTGTGATGATGTGGTGGATGGTGTAGAGGCACTTGAGGGCGACGGTGGCGTTGGTGGTGCGGTGGAGACGGTGGATTAAGGAGGTGATGATGACGGAAGCGGTGGCGCGTGAGCTGTCGCCGAGGGAGAGTACGGTGGCGATGCGGTGGTCGTTGGGCGGCGAAGGTGAATGGGTGGTGGTGCGGACGACGGCGATGTGGAGGTGTAGGGTGGTGGGGTGTGAGAGGAGTGTGAGTTTTGTTAGTGTGATTTTATCTTTAATTATGTTGATAAAATCTTTCATTTTTGGTATGATGAATTGATTGTTAATGATAAGCTATTGGTGAAGTTGATGAAAATGGAGGTTTTAAGAGATGGAGAATTTGACCGTTTGGTGAAATATCGGTATATAATAATAATGGATGTTTGGAGAAAGTTTTATGAAAAGAAGAGACGTGTGAGTTATTATTATTTAAAGGTTAAAAGTAATGTTTTTCTTTGGCGCTCGATTTAAATATTGGAGTGGACTAATGTTAATTATTGCTGTTTGTTAGTTTAATTAGAAGAATAAATTACGCGAATGGTTTAATATGAGGTACGTGATCATAAAATTAACTTTCTTTTGAACAGCGAAATTCATTTTCAAAAAGAAAAATAAGGGGTTATATTAGCAAAGAGAAACCATGTTTTCAACCATAAGTGACTCGTTATTTTTATCTCTTGTTTTAGCCGATTAAATGTTGTTCTCTTTGAAATAAAAACTATGTCATTCCTTGCCTTTCACACACACCATAATCTTGTTTAAACCATTGCATGTACAACTTCTTTTTTAGTAACCCCCAAGTCGATATGCTTATACACTTCTTGCAGCTCCGTACAGAGAAAGCGAAATGGGTGATACTAGTATGGGAGATTATAGGTTTAATTGAGTATAGTATTTTCTAATTTCAACTTATTGTACTCTTTCATCTTATAGTATACTAACATTGGAGAATAAAATAAACAACATAGTAGAAAATATATGTTTATATCGATTAGGAAACTTTTAAGTTATTATGGGTTTGTACCTGATTGTTTTAAAAATAATTTCCTTAACGAAAATCTTTTCTATAAGTTTATATTAATTAACGGAAATGTCAGTAGTAGTGGTTTGTGGCAGTCGTGATTCGTGGAAAGGTTTTACAACCCCGGCGTTGGCAACACGAATAGGTTTAATTCTAATTTTTTTCTAAACATCAAAGATGTGAAAGTTGAATATTATTAATAAAGCGGTTTATTGAATTTTTTTTGGGCAGTTTAGAAACCGCTTTAAAAGATATTATGATTATTTAGAGCATTGTTTTTTGAGGCGGTCGAAAACCGCCTGCCTCATAAAATCAATTATGTACTAGTGAATGTTTAATTAAATAGGTTATTATAATATATATATATATATTATATATATATATATATATATATATATATATATATATATATTAAAACCCTTGGTCGGTTGTTACAATGACCAAGGGTATTTTTGGTATTTTATATGCAAGCGATACGTGTTGCAACCCTAATCTTCCATTGCTTTATGTTCTATTTTCTTTCAACATTTGTGCTCATCGATTGAAGAAGGTAACAAGAATTCATGGGTAATCGGTTTTCAATCTATATCTTGCCCAGATTCATCATTTGTACTTGATCAATTGAAGAGGTTAACGACCGAGGTGATTATTTTTTCTCGAAGACGCATACTCTCAACGGCTTCTAATAGCATCGAGCAGATAAGGAGTTTTCGGGGTGAAATTCGTATTTTTTTGTTCGTTTTGTGTCTTTTTATCGTATTTTGTTGACCCATCTGTTATAGAAGATACTATAAAGTTTGTTTGTTTGTTTCTGCATTTGGTTGTTCAATCGTTTGATTTAAAATTGTTCGTGTTTCTAGGTGTTGAAGTTACCTAACGAAAGCCTTAAGGTCGTAGTTGAAGATTTTTTGGCTTCTTCATAGTTCACAGGCATCAAGTGTTTAGATTGTTATTTTTTATGGTTTGTGATTTGAAGCTTCTTCATATTTGTTGCTGTTGCGATGGAAGGTAATGCATATGCCGATGAAAACTGAAATTTCATGGGGAATTTTTTAAGTAGAAAAGGCTTAACGTAAGAAGGCTGCAAGAGATTTAATGGTGAGGAACTAATCAATCCTACAATCCTTTCGTTTGTCAATTAAATATCCTGCTAGGTAAGGTTTATCATTTAAATAGGTGTAGTGTATCAATAAATACATTTATGGTATTGTGTTTGTACAGTGGATGATACTAATGTAAGTGAATGTGATGTGCGTGTTTGCAAGAGGAGATTTTAATGGATCAAACACAGTTTTTATAGCTAAATTTTTCAAAGCTCAAGCATATTCTACTTCATATAGTGGAAAGGTGAGTACTAAACATGTAGTAAACTATATTCAAAGGTGTTTAGAGCAAACAACAATATAGTAGTAAATATGAACTTGAGCAAACAACAATATAGTAGCAATATGGACGTGAATGCCTAAATATGAGGGTGTTTGGCATTGATAATCAGTGTCATTTAGGTATTGTGAAATTTGGGAATACATAACTGTTTAAGTATAGTACAGGCAACCAAAATGATTGTGCAATTGATTTTTATGGGTTATCTTACAAATATATGTTTAGGATGTTCAAGATCTGCTAATCTTATAAGCAATATGGGAGTTTTGGATGTTTTATATTGCTTATTATTACTTGCTTCACGTTGCTTTCTCTATTCTAAATTTTTAATAAACTTCATCATCCTTAACTTAGTTTAATATAGGATTGAATTTGCATAATCATGCTATATACCTTAAATGTAATAAGGCTCCTCGAATAAGCCATTTCAGGTGTTATATTATTAAGAGTATGTATTTGCTAATAAGACAACAAAGATAGAGATGAGCAGGAAGCAACTAATTCCTTAGATTAACTTTGACTGCATATTGATGGGCTTTTGCTTAATTGATCATGATTACAACTGAATTAAATGGTTTCACTAACTCATGATTACAATGAATGAATACTAAGATTTGTTTGCTTCCGTTGATTAGAATCGATTTGTGGGGATCTATTTGAACTTATGGTTTTAATCAATTTGTGGGGATTTACTTAAGAAAGCCAAATTGAGAGCACAATTGTTTTGGTTTAAATGTACTTTTTGAAAACAACAAACTTTATTCGGTTAAAAGGTAAATTATATTAAATATATTGCCATCAACAAAAAAATCAACTTTGGTAACAGAACGAAACTAGGTACATATCAAGTGACTAAAAGATTTAAAAATATTCATGAATAATAATGTTTTCAAATGGTTGCAAAAATATAAGAGACGAATAAAGAGAAATGCCTATGATGCTATTTCAACATTTCTTGCTATTATCTTAAGCCACAGATTTGTTTAGTCATAAGCTCTGGATGTGAAAATTCGATGTTTGTAATGATAAATGATTATGTTTGAGATTCAAAGCTGAACTCTTTTTATTCTTTGATCATCAGGTGAGGAAAGTCAGAGACAATTAGAGCACAGTACATTGATGCAAAAAGACTTAAATATGATGACATTCCCTCTCAAACATGTTGATTGATATTATGGCAATAGGTATTACATGTGGTGGTGTTACGTCTGAAGAAAATATATAGGATAGTATTGGACATAAAATATACTTATACATGTATATGGGTCTCCCGCGGCAACGCGCGGGCCAACCTTTTAGTTGTTATTAAAAACCAAAAGATACCAATGGAGTGCAGTTTATGGATTTGACATTGAATCAGTGGATCATATTCTAGTCACATATGTGCTTTTGGATAGAAAATTTGAGCTGTTATGACAAGTTGGTGTAAGATCCTAATGCGGAATTTTTCCTTGGCCCCTAAAGTCTTGTCATTGGCAAAAGTGGTCTCGGGTTCCTCCAAGCTATAAAATATAATCCATTGCGTACTTATGGTATTGTTGTGGTATATTTGGCCTATCAGAAATGCACTATTTTTTATGAGAGAAGTCTTCAAGTGGTAGAGACTGTGGATGAGAATAAAGTCAACTCATGTGGTGATATAAAATTTAAGAGTTAATTACATGATTGGGTCCTTGGTTTGCTAGTATTATAATATTGGTCTCAACTTTATAAAATTACAGGTTTGGTCTTTACTGTTTGCTAAATTGTAACACGATTGGTCTCTGACATTAACTTATGTTAAGTTTTGCAGCTAAGTGGATGTGAAAAGAGTAAAGACCCTCGCATTAAAAGACTTTAATCTTCTGATGATATGTGATTCAAATATTACGTCTCCATGGAAGCTCAAGTTCGCATGTGTGTAAAGCTGATCAATTGAATAAAGTCACGTGATACATGTTTCCTATGTTCGTTCGTAGTTTGTTGAATAAGAATGAGTCCACGAGTATCCAGTGGTTCATAGTTTACGTTAGTTTGTTGAGCTTTTCTTGTGTTTACTATTTAAAAATCTGTGTAATCAGCTTTATGTATCTCTTTTAAAAGTAATCAAAATTGCTTGAGCTTTCTATTATCTTGTGTGTTCTATAAGTTATCAATACCAACAGTTACTATCCTTGTGTTCAAGGAGAAGGTTACAAAAAAAGTATTTGCATGAGGATGATACTCAAGTCATCAGATCTATGGGAAGTCGTGTACTTGGGAGTTACTGTTGTGAACGATGGAACCGAAGATCACCATGAAGCCAAAAGAAAGGATGCGCTAGCTATGTCTATCATTCAACATGGGGTCAATGACCAATTATTTTCACGAATTGTTGATGCTACTTCGGCCAATGAGCCATGGGATACATTAAGGGTTGAATTTCAGGGGGACTCACAAGTTCAATATGTGAAACTTCAAAGGTTGCGATAAGATTTTAATAATCTCACGATGAAATAAGATGAAGCCATAAGGAACTACTTCTCTAGGGTTATGGACAATGTAGGAAGGCAATGGTCCTACGAAGAAGAACTGACCGATCAGAAAGTCGTGGAGAAGATCTTATGATGTTTATCAACCAAATATGATTATGTTATCTCGTCCATTGAAGTGGTATTTGACCTTGCTGATGTTACGCCGCTAAATTTAATAGGACTACTCTAGTCCCAAGAGGAGCGGATAAATAGTAGAGTTTAGTTGTAAAGTCGGGTGAAGAAGGTTGAATCTTTTGAAGAACATGTTCTACAAATTCTTATAGAACATTCGAAGGCTATACGCGGTCGAGGCAGAGGCCGTGGTGCTCCGAGAGGTCGACGTTTCGGTTGGGGATGAGGATCCCTTCATCGCAATAAAGTACCCTAATGCTATGTCTACAAAAACTTTGGCCACATGGAGAAAGGTTACCGATACAATGATGACCCACAAGTAAATGGCGGAAAATAAGTATCAGGACGAAGATGCTGATGAAAATGCTCACACTTGCTACTTGCCTTTAATGATTCACCCCTAAACAACATGCTCTAATGATCCACGAAGACAGCATTTATGAAAATTCACGCAGGTGGTTTGTGGGCTCCAGTTTCTCAAACTATATGACCGGGTTGAAGTCAAGCTTCTCAACCCTTGATGAAAGCTTTAAGATGAGAGTTAAACTTGGTGATAAGAAACAACTCACCATTGAAGGAAAATGTATGGTACGCATCTGGACCGGTTTTGGGATGTACAAGCTTCTCGAGGATGTACAGTACGCCCCTCGATTGAAATACCACATGTTGAGTGTGGGGCAACTCATGAAAAAAAGGTATTCTATTCTCTTTAATAAAGACAAATGCTTGGTTCGAAACGAATCACCAGGTCAAGTCCTTATGGAGATTCTAGTTGTGGTTAATAACATGTTTGTAGTAGACACCTCTTGTCTAATCTTAACCATAAATACTCAACCAAGCAAACTCGAAGTGGAAGCCATGCGATGGCACTGCATGTATGCCCACCTTCACTTTGACAGTCTTAAACAATTATATGAAAAGGACATGGTTGATGGGTTATCTAAACTCAAAACAAATATGAGGTGTGAGTCATGTGTTGTTGGGAAATTAGCACGTACATCTTTTAAATCCACATCATGGAGAGCTAAGTCCTAGCTAGGACTTGTGAATATCGATCTATGTGGTCCCATGCATGGTGCTAGCCTTGGAAATAGCAATATTACTTATTGTTTGTTTATTATTGCACTAGGATGTGTTGGGTCTATTTCCTTACTCATAAGAGTCAAGCTTTTAGGAAATTTAAAAGCTTCAAGGCCCTCGTGGAAAATGAATACGGTAATTAATTAGAGTTCTTCGCTTCGATAGGGGCGGAGAATTCTACTCCATAGAATTCAATAACTTTTGTGAACAAGCTGGCATAAAAAGAGAAGTCATAATTCCATTTACTCCTCAAAATAATAGTGTCATTGAACGGAAAAATTGAACCGCGATGAACCTTGCGAGGAGCATGCTGTATGGAAAGAACCTTCTGAACTTCCTTGGGCCAAAGCTGTGGCCACTGCTATTTATATTATAAACAACTTACCAACCAAGGCCCTTGCAAATCAAACACCGTTCCATGCATGGTCTGGCGTTAAACCATCTGTGAAACACATACGTACCTTTGGTTATATTGCATATGGTGTTGTTCCCACCCAACTATGAATGAAGCTTGATAATCATCAGAGAAAGCCATTTTTATAAGATACCAGGATACAACCAATGGTGTTTATAGGTTGTGTAACCCTGAACAAAGAAATTTAGTACCAAGCATGAGGTGGAGTTTCTTTTAAAAGAAACTTGGACTAGAAAACTTAGGTTAGAAGCTCTCCTGATGCACAAGCCCTTATGTTCATTGATCATTTTCCTGTGAAGATAGTGGCAATAGTACAATTAAGATAGACAACTTATCTGCTGAAGTACCTCATGTTCCCTCTAACAGAACACAACCTACTTTATCACCTACCTCCAGTACTTCTTTCCCACTTGACTCACTCCCTCATCAAAACCAAAATAATGATTCTTCTGAACCCGAACCATCCAACCTGACAACACCTGGCCCCTCAAAACGTGTTACACGACTACTTTCATTGTTACAAGATTACCATAGTGGGCAAGGATTGTTGGATAGTGATAATGAGCTCCTTACTTGTCATTTTGCCTTAAGTGTTTCTGACCCCATTACCTACTCCCAAGCCATGCACTCTCTTAAATGGATGAAGCTATGCAAACCGAACTATATGTTATAGAATGAAACAATACTTGGTAACTTGTACCTCTTCCCTCTGATCGAAAGGGTGTTGGTGTAAAGTGGTTATTTAAAAACAAAGTTGGAATGGACGGGCAAAATACTCAAACACAAGGCGAGGTTGGTAGCTAAAGGATATTTGAACAGACTGGAATAGACTTTCAGAAACTTTCGCACCAGTGGCTCGGTTCGAAACTATCCAACTATTCGTGGTTGTTGCAGCTCAAAGAGGGTGGAAGATACATCAGTTGGATGTTAAATCCTCCTATTTAAATGTTGAACTTACTAAGGAGATTTATATTAAACAACCTAAAGGGTTTATGTCCAAAGCTCATCCTGAGATGGTACAAACAAAATAAAGCTCTTTATGGATTGAAGCAGTCACCTTAAGCCTGGTACTCGAAGATAGATGTGTATTTCAATGAGCATGAGTACAAGAGGTGCACCAGCAAACCCACCTTGTATATCAAACAAACTGCTAATGGTAACATTATTTATGTTTGTTTATATGTTGATGATATTATATGTACTTCTTCATGTGATGAGTTAGTGAGAAATTAAAGGAAGGAATGAAGCAAACTTTTGAGATGACTAATCTGGGTCAACTTCAAGTGTTTTTGGGAGTTCAAGTTGATGGTGGTATCTTTTTACATCAAGAAAATTATGCGAAAGGGTTGATTAAACGATATATTATCCACACTATTAAACCTGATGACACTCCTATGAATTCAAATGAAAAAATTTCCACTCAAGATGGTGTTGAATCTGTAGATTGAGAATTATTTCGTAGCATGGTTGGTGGCCTTATCTATTAGACTCACTCAAGACCAGACTCGGCCTATGTTGTGAGTTTGGTCTCACGATTTATGACCAGTGTATCTAAGATACATCTGGGTGTTCTTCGAAGAATACTAAAGTATGTGACTGGTACAACTAGTCTCGACATATGGTACTCTAAAGGTGGGACGATTTCTCTTCATGGATTCACTAAGAGTGATTGGGCGAGCTGCATTGATGATCGCAAGAGCATCTCGGCCTATTTGTTCTCTATTGGAAGTGGTGCAGTAGCATGGTGTTTAAAGAAGCAACTTACAATTTCATTATCTAGTACCGAAGCGGAGTATATTATAGCTACTGGGGCAACCTGTCAACCTATTTGACTCAGGGAAATTTTAGAAGATATGGGGATAACACAGGAGTATCCAACCCTAATTTATTATGATAGCAAGTCTACCATCAGCTTGTCAAAAAATCCTTCTCATCATGGCAGGTCTAAACACATTGAGTTGTGATATCATTTTATTTGTGACATGGTGGATCGGAAGTTGGTTTTGTTGGAATATTGTTGCACTCATGATTAAGTAGCAAATGTGCTTACAAAGTCCTTGTCAAAAGAAAATTTTGTTTACTTTAGGTGGCTGATGGGAATTTGCAAGTTTGAATCATGGGAGGGTGATAAAGTTTGATTCAAATATTACGTCTACATGGAAGCAGAAGTTTGCATGTGCGTAAAGCTGATCAATTGAATAAAGTCACATGATACATGTTTCATATGTTCATGCATAGTTTGTTGAATAAGAATGAGTCCACCTGAGTATCCGGTTGTTCATAGTTTACATTAGTTTATTGAGCTTTTCTTGTTAGTTGTTTACTATTTAAAGACCTGTGTAATCATCATTATGTATCTCTTTCAAAAGTAATCAAAATCACTTGAGCTTTCTATTATCTTGTGTGTTCTATAAGTTATCAATACCAACCTCTTCACTGTCATCACTATCTTCACCTTCTTCTTCACTGTCTTCATGGCTTGTATCTCCTTAGATCCAAAACCTTCTAAATTGCCTCTTGTACATACCAATTGTGTCCTCTAGTCTCTACCGAAAACAACCACAGAAGATTCAATTTCGAATGTTGTTGTTCTACCGACAGAGAGATACAAATCTGATGGAGGCGATGATCGTATGCAGAAATCAGAAAAATATCGGTTGTTTTGAGTTGATCTAATGCTGCGGTCGGATTTCACTAGATTCCACACGATCAACTAGCAGTTCTACGATTAACCTTTCCATTTCGACCACCGAATTTTCGAGAATCCATTCGTGATTTCGCGATCTGAGAGCATGAAATTTTCACCGATGTGGTCCGGTGACACGGTTGAAGGTTATCGCACGATTACAGACACCATCACCGCCACCAGCACCACCACAACAACAACGATGTTTCAATGCGAAAGCGGATTGCAATTGGGAATGATCCAACATAATGCTTAGAGACCCCAAAGAGGATTGCAATGGTTCATCAATGCTTGAGTGAGTCTATGGAAGCCTATGATGGAGGAGGTGTACCTTAAGGAAATCAATGGTCAAGAACATAACAGAATTGAAGACGATAACACGAACACGAACAATCAAAACGACGACGATTCATCGTCGAGACGATGATGGTGCCGCGGCGCCGTAGATGGTTTGAGACTGTGTGTGTATATCTCTCTACTCTAATAAAAGGGTAAATGTGGATGACACGTGTCAACACGACAATCATACTCACCAAAAATTTCCCGCATCTCTCTTTTATTAAATAATTACCTTAATTACTAATAATATTATTCTAATACTTTTTGATATTTAATAGATTAAGAAATAAATCTCTTTCTTAATGTTATTTCTAAATAAATTATTATTATTATAATTAAGTCATTTTTAAAAAAACAAAAAGTAATCAAATTTGAGAGTTGTAATTAAAAACTTTTTAAAATAACATTTTTTTACAGTTTGTTTTAGAACAAAATATATATTTTTAAAAATAAAAATAAAAATAAAATTTTAAAAAGTTGATATCACTTTTTTATTATTCATAATCATTTTTCATACGTAATTTCAGTCATATTACATCTTAAAATATTATTTTATAATTGATAAAATTATTATATAAATATTTTATTTATTCAACCCGTGTAATACACAGGTTTACTAAAGCTTAATATAATTAATTAAAAAAGTGGGTCGTACATGAATTAATATATAGAGTTTATTATATATTTTAATAATCAGGGGTATTTGGTTTTTCACGTTCAATTACTAGAGAAAGTTAACAAAATTTAATATCAGGGACTAATTATGTTACGGTTTAGTAACAGTAAAAATCAAACATGTAATTTCTCAAAAGTTGGAACCAATATTGTAATTTGAGCAAACCACGTGAACCAATCGTGTAATTAACTCAAATTTAAAGTAGAACTTGATGACGTTGACGGGCAAACATGATGTCATTTTAATCTCTACTAAGTTTATTGGTGTATGATGCGTATCCCCTAATATCTTGCTGGTGGCAGATCATATTTTGCTTAAAAAAGTTTTAGAGTAAATTACCATTTGCATCACTGACTTTTGTTTATTTTAACCATTTGCATTCCTGCGGTTTGAAATTAACATCTCCCCCCTGAAGTTTCATTTTTATTTCCATTTGAGTCCAACAGACTAACGACGTTAGATTTTTCTGTTAAGTTTAATAAAATGATGAAAGTACCCTTATTTAATACCCCTCATCTACTCACACCCCACCCTTTTCATCTTCTCTTTATGTCTCTTTCTCTTCTCCCTCTTTGTGTCCACCATTACGACCACAACCATCGTGGTCGCCGGACCACCGCGGTTGTCGCACCGCGATTGGTGGTGATAGGGTTGCGATGCTGGTGATGGGACTATGGTGGTGGTGATGGGTTTGTGTGGTGGTGATGGGGCTGCGGTGGTGGTGATGGGGCTGCGGTGGTGGTGATGGGGCTGCGGTGGTGGTGATGGGGCTGCGGTGGTGGTGATGGGGCTGCGGTGGTGGTGATGGGGCTGCGGTGGTGGTGATGGGGATGCGATTGGTGGTGATGGGGTTGCGATTGGTGGTGATGGGGTTGTGGTGGTGGTGATGGGGTTGCGGTGGTGGTGATGGGGTTGCGATGGTGGTGATGGGGCTGCGGTGGTGGTGATGGGGTTGGGGTAGTGGTGGTGATGGAGTTGCGATGGTGGTGATGATGGTTGTGAAAACGGTGATGGTTAGTTGTCATGGTGGTGATGAAGGATAGTTTAGTCTTTTAACAATAATTTTAACAGGAAAACTAACGGTGTTAGTATTCTGTACTCAAATGAAAATAAAAATAAAACAATATAGACTCAAATAAAGATAACATGAAACGTCAGGGGTCAGATGGGAATTTTCAAACTGCAAGAATGCAAATGATTAAAATGAACAAACGTCAGGGATGCAAATGATAATTTACTTAAAGTTTTATCTTTGTCCGGTAAAAAATTAGATTATGTAAAAAAAGCTGAGGTGCAAATGAAAAAGGGTGGAAAACCAAAAGCTAACCCTTTAAAATTCAGAACTTCTTCTTCAACGTAGAAACTACTTGCAATTCTCATTTCCTCATATTTTTATATGAATTATGACCGTTGCATTTAACTATTAAATCATTATATATGTTTTTAGTGATACCCTGTAAAGGTTATATTTTTTATTTCTATTCATAATATTCAAAATTACAACCTAACTCTCTCTAATCCATTCATCTCCTTAGCGATATCCTCTTCTAGGTTTTCACAGAGTGTATGTTGTATAAATTTCACTTGTATTAAGGGGTTTCTTCGGGACGTTTGGACGTTGTATTAGATCGTTTGTCTTCTCCGTGTTATGGATGTACATTGTGAGAGGTTTTACTTTCTGTTTACAGAATGATTGCCTTTTATTCGGTTTCTTGGACTTTTGTTGTTGTTATTGCGGATTTCAGTTGGTATACTTTGTATTTCTTGTAATTGGATTGAGTTGTATAGACAATGAGTACAAACAAAATTAGGTAGAAAAAGAAATGAATCAGGTGCCACTTGAAATATACATAGTGTAATGTATGAATTGAAATCATCAATTAAAATTGTTAGATACAATCATACAATGATACAAACTACCTCCTCTCATTAAAGACCTTATTTGATAGCCCACTAAGGAGATAAATAGATAATAGCTCCCAATTTTCGATTATTTTAGTGCTATCAAAGTAATTTAGTAAGTTTGGTATAATTGGGTTTACCTAAAATCAAACCACACATTAAATAGATATATATGTGTAAGAATGTGTGTAGCGCATGTTAAATTAAAAAGTTCCAATTCACCAAAAAACCTCAGTAGTTCGAGGGTTCTGAAGCCACTTGGACCAAAGAGGGTTTAGCGACACCGATAACAAGGATGAGAGTTACGGCTATAGCAAGGTCCAAAGGGCAAAGGCCCGGTGACGGTCAGGCTAATTGGCGAAAAGTTAACTATATATGATGCAAACAAAAAGTTGACAAAATGAATAAAAAGGTACTACCGGTCTTCTAGAAATTTTGACCAACAACAACCTCAGTCTCTTTGTTCTAGTTTATACAACAATAGCAACAAGGTTCTTCAGTAATAATTGAGATCGGTAGCATGTTTATTTGTAGTGTATGAACGTGGTGGTTTTCTGATCGTTGATGGTCATTATGGTCAGTATGGTGGTGAGTGGTGGTAGGGTTGACGATTGGTCCTCATGGTATGTCTTGTTTTCACCTATGGTCCTCAGCGACAATTTGGTCATTTCATAGCAACCTAACTGAAAAACTTAACAACTATCAGGTCGACAGACCATCTGTGTTACGGTTGAGTGAACAAAACCAACCACTAGCGTAATATCTCAAACCCGTGGACAAAAGTTGCTATAAGAGTAAACCATAAGAACAATGCATGTAATCAACTACTACAATAGAACATAACTCTTATAGAACATAACTATTATGTTATTTCCAATATTCTCTTCGTCTATTTGATGTATGTTCATATGTTCATGTTAACATCTCTCCGTCTTCATAAGCGCTCACATGAAACAATATTGAATGTTGCCGTGTTCATGCTAATAATTTAGGTTTTTTGTTGAATCCATTCAAATGTTTGGTTTGGTATCTTGTTTGATATATCTGTTTTGTGCAACATATTGTAAAGTACTTTGATTTTGCTTATGTTTAGTTAGCAAAATCTGATATCAATTTGTGCGATGTCACAATCAAACTAGATGGCACATGCAATGCGACAAAACAACATGGTAGAAAAAAACAAATATACAAAAAATAAACTAACCTTGATTGCAAAATTACCAATTTTGCCATGGTTACATGTGAAACACTATAATAATAAATATAATTGATTAGATGCTAGAACAAGAAGCGATTTGCACCAGATTTTTGGTGAAGCACATGAGATAGGAACTTGTCATCTTCAATGCACAACCGCCCACTTCTTTACATGTGTACTTGCTTTTTGTGCCTGCAAGATTTTACCAATCAAATTTTGGTAACTAAGATCATTGATCAAGTATATAACAGTAAATAAAAACTGATTTTCAGTTAAATTGCGACAAAAGTGGTGTGATTTCAAGTTCTTATTTAATTAGTTGGTTTTTAGGAGTTGATGATCAGAACTAAGTTTAAAGTTAATTTGGATGAACTAACCTCCAATTCCCAATCACAACGACTTGTAATGACAGCTAATACAACGGTTTGAATTGCAGTTCCTCCGAAGATCATCCCGGCCCAAATGCCCTGAAAGTATTTGTTCGTTAAATCTTTTGTAAATTGAAAAAAGATGAAAAGGAAGTAACATGTCGATTTGAGTTGTACTTCATCTATAACAAGTCAAAAAGGAATACATATTAATGTTACCCGTAATGAAAAAAATGCAACACATTAAGTTCATCCAAAATGTAGTTAAAATGCATTAACATTGTCTATTTGCATCTTGAGACATTAATTACTTAAAAAACTATATATATGAAAATAATTCTTCTCGATCGAGCTTGCCTAACTCGATGTACTTTTACGAGTACTAAAAATTAATATTTTTATAAGTTACTTGACTCGTCCAGTTTACTAAGTTTAATATAACTATTATAGCTTTAATGAAATTGAAAGAAAGAGGATAATAATTTACCATGACCCCAAGATGAAAAACCCATCCCATGGCAAGTCCCATTGGGACTCCTATTATATAGTAACATCCTAAGTTGATGTATGCTACATATGACTGCCATCCGGATCCAACCGCAACACCTATTACATTAAACCATTTACATGTTAGAAAGTGTAGAGAAACACGAGTAAAAAAATTATAAATGTTTATGATCACATTGTGAGTGGCACCTGAAAGAACGGGTTGAACGCTGTTTAGAAGAATAGTGAAAGCCAAAAGAAGCGAAAGTTTGCTTACAGCTTCCAACACAGGTTCGCTATTTGTGAATATTAACGCCAGCTCGTTGTGGAATAACATGATTAAGAGCCAGAAGACAAGGCCTATGATCGTGGACGTGGTAACCGAAACGATGGTAGCGAATTTAGCGCCTTTGCCATTTCCTGCTCCTAACTCGTTTGCAACCCGGACTCTGAATCACATAATCACATAAATATTACATGTAAGTGACAGATACACTATCAATAATATGCATTTGTATCAACATTATTTTTTGTCAAGTTATTCATACACATATAAAAAGTAAAATATGTTTACAAAGAAATAAGATGTTAATCCAAACACAATTTTTTTAGTAATACATACCCGGTTCCAGCAAAGAATCCAAGAGGAATCATGAGTTCAAATCCGTTGATAGACATGCTACATAAACAAGAATGTATATTAATTAATCGGTCATGTGAATAACATAATAATCATAAGTTTGAACCTTATAACTAAATCATATTGCTTTATGTTTTATGCAATAAAGAAATATTTTGAATTTGTAAAGTGGTAATAAATAATTATTAATTTAAAAGAACAGAGACAACATTTTATAACTTTTGAAGAATATAAATACAGATTAACTGTAGCAAAGTATGACATTATTACTATCACAATTCTAGAATACAGAATTAGATAACTTTTTTTGGTCCAGATAAAACCAAAAAAGGTTGTAACATGTAATAAAGGCTGTAAATGGACAACACATACAAAGACACTTCTAGCGAGAGAAAAGATGATATGATAGACATGTTTTTGTATTTATCTTTGCATATTGATGAATACAACAGAAAAAGAAAACACTATTCGTAGTTATATATAAGGAAATCATCATTTGCTTATTATTATTTAATATACAAAAAGTAGAAGAAGATAAAATAAAAGATAAATGGCGTTACCATATGGACAAGGCATCAACTGCAATTTTTGCGTTCTCCAAGTTTCCTGTCATCACTATCAATATTCTGTAGTACCAATTCTCCAAACTGCATTATCATTATTATTTTTTATTATTATTTATTATTATTATTATTTACAATTTAAATAACTGGAAAATGCCAAAGCCGAAAAAATAGAACGTGGATTGGATAATATAATTATGTAAACGTCGTCGGCCTTTAAAATAATATGTGAATAATATTCAACCTTTTGTGACACTATCATACTTTAACAAAAGAAACACGGAAGTTTACCATAAGTTTTTTTTGTTGGTTTTTACGTATAAGTTATGGTAAATAACAACAAAATTGGTCAAGTTAAATGGATCAATCAGAACGGGTTGTTTTTAACCGTCTATTGATTAGGTTTTCTCAGTTTGATTGTTTAATCTGTTAATCTTTCTGTTTGAAATTCCACAAGATATACCACAATTAGGTATTGTGCCATCAATTGAATTGTTAAACCATCAAAGCCGAAGAGTATAAAACTTGAACTAATGAATTACTTTCTTTTAATAACCATTGGTTGGGGCGAGAGAAATACCGATAAACTGAACCAAATTGTAAAAGCCAATAGAGAAAACACAAATAAAAATCAACTTTTGTGGCTTAGTTTCGATTATGAGGTTTATAATATCTGAAAAATGAAACGTTTGAATGGTTGTTTATGAATATAAATATATAAGGGTTATAATTTTCTCTTGTGAAGATGAAAGAATATAAAAAAATTGATAAAACACAAAATGGTTAGCCCCAAATGTTTGACCATAATAGAAACTTGTTAAAGTTTACCTTTCCTAGAAGAAAATTAAAATGTTAAAAAGTCCATGATCTAAACTATTCAACCATAAAATCCAAAACCGAAAAAATTAAACCAAACCCATTTATGAACCGAAAACGTACGATAAAACCAAAACCCAAAACCTTTATAAAACCAATTTGAACCGACTCATACACACCCTTAACGTAAAACATACAACGAATAACTTACCACAACATGACGCCCGAAGCAGCCGAGAGTTTAACAAACGACCACAACCCCGCAAAAGCTTCCATCGAGAACCCGCCCCAACTCTCGGGACACGCACCGCACACCGTGTAAACAAACAGCCCCACAACGATCAACCACCACGAGACATTCAACGTGACCACAGTCCCCACGAGCCCCAACTGAAGCCTCGATACCACGAGCCAACTCATCGCCGAATGCACCACCAGCGCCGCCAACGACACCCACGCGATCACATAAGTTTTGAGCTGACTTTGGAGAAACCTTTGCAAGGGGAACTGGAAGCACAGGCTGAAGTGAAGTGGGATCAGACTCATGGACACGATGCCCGAGAGCTCCGCGATGTCCGCGGGTTGCCCGAGGAGCTTTAGCACGGGCGAAGCGAAGATGTATAAGGGGAGAAGGAGTATGCAGCATAGGAACAGAACGATCCATGAGCGTTGGAGATAAACTCCTAACATTCGATAGTTTTTGGCTCCGTACGCTTGTCCGCATAACGTCTCCAATGCGCTCGCCATCCCTAACTGGATCGAATCGAATCGAAAATCATATAGAAATTAGCGGGTCAGTCGTAGTGGGTTGACGAGTTGACTTGTTTAACTGAATATTAACTATATTTTTATTTTAGTTAAAAACATTAATCCTAACCTGTATTCACTAAAGATTGCGTAACCTAAACACGATCTTTTTACTCCATTTATTTAAACAAAACTTGATTGGAGTAATAGAAAATTATAAACATGCTAATTGGCTTGTGAGTTTTGTCGAGGGCCGACTTGTTTAACTAAACAGGTTAAACAAGTCGACTCATACACTACGGGTTTCTAATACGGTCCGTAAACGTTACTTGTAGATAAAAAGGTTAAACAAACTATAAACAGGTTAATGGGTCAAGAGCCTGACTTGTTTAACTATACAGGTTAAACAAGCAAATAAAACACGGCCTGTGTTTTTCAACAGGGTTAGACATGACAATCCAAAACCTTATATTTTTCTTATAGCTTTCATACAGGTCGTGTCAGAAATTATCAGTATAAAGCAGATTAGTTGTTTTATTAGGTAAAGATTATGTACCAAGAGGCCGAAGTCGAATCCGACGATGACACTTGTGGCAATGGAGATAGCAGCAAGTTCAAGATCACCAAGATGTCCGGCGAAGGCTTGCGTGATGACGAACATCGAATACGAAGCGATGCGGCTGAAGATGGCGGGGCCGACTATGTGCCATAGCTTCTTGGATTCGATCAAGAATCGTTGGTGAAAGGGGGGCTCGAGTGCTTCATCGGTGGTTTTGGGGATCACATCAGTGTTTGAAGATGCATGATCCAACAAGGGTACGAGTGTTGGTTCATCCACTCGTTCACTAGAGCCATTGATGGCCATTTTTTAAGGTTGTATCTTCCCCACTTTCGAGAAGGAGATGTGTATGTATGTGTATATATAGAGAAAGAGATAAAAAGAGAGAGAGAATGTGGGTCGTAGGAACAGAGATCTTATAGATGTGGTTGAAATGGGGAGTTTGGATTGTATACCTTTTTGAGTTCAAGTTACAATAGGTATCCTTGATGTATGCTTGTGATACGGTTTCGGTCACCCGAGTTTGGGTTTTGCGGTTTTATATCAAGATTGAAGCCAAGCTAGAGCTTTTTAGTCAGTGTTGTTATAAGATTCTTCTTTTTACCGACTAAACCCAAGGGTGTAACTTACGTTTTTGTTTTAAAACTAACTTCTATGTACAAAAACCAGAAATTTAGGTCATAAAGGGGTCGGGGACTCTCTTGACTTTCACTGACCTAAACCAAGATGTCAAAATCATGAGAAATTCAAAACTCTGGTTGGATTTTTTCTAAACGTATCATTTATTTTAACTCATTTATTAGACCCGTAAGATTTGATGTTTCACAATTTTCACTTGCCGAAACCTCTAGTCCCATAACTAGTCGGGCTTCGACACCCGAGTAGCTAAAATCTCTGGTTCCCGTGGACTAAGAGTCCGTTGGGTTGCCCTTGCACGATAGATATTAATGATGGCTTTTATGTGCTAATGGATACACATTGCCTTTTGATTGGAAAAAAAACAAAATAAAAAACACATTGGTAATGTAATGGGTAACCGTCACAAAGATATAGCCCAACAGTATGTCCCTTTGATTTATTCAGGAAGACCCATGTTCGATCCTTCTTGCGTGTATCTTGTGGTGGCTACACACAAGTGATGACCCTAGCATTTAAACCATATGTAAGTAGCGTAATAGCGTAACGTGAATATGCGTGTATCTTGACAACGTAATAGGTAAAGTACTAGGAGAGTTGTGTAGTTTGTGTCAATGATACTAGTCATATAAATACAATGGTACATTGTTTCTTGTGTTATTCATTAAGGTGGGCATAGTTACGTACGTGTGTTGTCGGAAATTAAGTAGCGACGAACACAGTTGAGATGATGCTTTCGTGTAATTTATGTATTAGAAAAGTAAATTAGAATAGAATGAACATGAGACCTAAAAAAGAAGAATAAGGTTAGGAAAAAAAACAAAAGTTATTATGCATGTTGGCTTTAAACTAGTATGTTTTTTACTTATAGTACAAATAAACACTAAATAAATATAAAGAACCAACTAACAGTCATTTAAGAATAATGATTTTAAATAACACCAAATATCAAACCAATCCACTAGTCTACTTGTTCGAGCCGTAGAACCGATAAGAACCGGATAAGGTAATAAATAATAGAAAAATATTTATTTTTTAGATAACACTATTTTATAAAAAATGATATTAGTATAAGGTTTAGCGTAGATTTTCATTTTTATTAAACTATGAGAATTTAAACATATAAAATATGGATTTTACAATACTAAAATATATTCAAGAGTTATTACATCCTCATGTGAAAATAATAAATCGAAAAATAAATAAGAATAAAAATGCGTTGTATGAACCACGATACTTAAAAAACAGAAACAAAAGCCAAATCGACATTTAATTATGAAACAAAATGAGGAGATCCAAACGTAAAAGGTGACGTGTATGTTTGTCTTTGGGGTCAATCGTACAATTTATGAGTGGATGATAGCGGCTGAGGCATGATGTAAGCCATTACGACCACCATTTGGCATCATCTGATGCGTTTGTATACTAGAGAGTAAAGACTCACAAAAACTTATTTAATTATGATTTGATCAGGAAGTAAGATACTAATCAATAAAATTAAGTAAAAAACGTCTTGTGTGAGAGAGACTGACTTGAGGATGAATACTTTTACGATGTTGATGTGCACTCACAATAACAATATGTTACGAAATATTTATATGGTTTTTTGATCATTTGATATTTATTTATTTATACGTGGTTTTAATCAATAGTTTTAGAACCAAACTGGATAGTGAATTGTAGGTTTTACTGGTCCGATCATCAGACCGGTTCGACCGATTGGACCAAACATAAGAACCGGATAAATTTTTAAGTATTTTAGTGAATAATGTAAAAAATAACTAAAATTTTTGAAAAAATATATAAAAAACTGGATTGACCGATTTAGTTCCCGAATTTACCACTAGTTCAATGTTAGAATGATTTTAATAACCTAAAGTACTAATATGTAAATTTGGTTGTTAAAATGACTTATAAGTTTGTTTGTCGAATTCTCATTCGATTCTTATTTAGTGTTCTCTTTGCCTTTTATTTATAAGGTAGTGTTTGGTATGCAGGAATAAGGGGCGGAATAGAATGAACCATTGAGGGTGAATTAATAAAGACATGTTTGTTCGGTGAAAGTAATGGAATGAACCATTACGTAGTTGATTCCATTCCCTCAAATTCATTCCATCCACTCCCCTTTCTTTT
Organism: Flaveria trinervia; assembly: GCA_025506515.1. NCBI lineage: Eukaryota > Viridiplantae > Streptophyta > Magnoliopsida > Asterales > Asteraceae > Flaveria > Flaveria trinervia. The sequence continues at coordinate 15,412,108 of CM046450.1, read as the reverse complement.
TTTTCATTCCATACCTTCTTTCATCATTAGTCACCAACACCACTACCACCACCGACCACCAAGTCACTCGTCACCAGCAACCACCACCGGCCACCACTACCCCGGGAACACTATCTCCGGACACCGCCACCGCCACCGCCGCCGCCACCGGAAACCACTAAAGGCCACCACCACAGGCCACGGCCGGCACCGGAAACCACCTCCGAAGGCCACCGCCGCCGCCGGGAACCACCACCGCAAGAAACCACCTCCGAAGGCCACCACCGCCATCGCAAGAAACCACCTCCGAAGGCCACCACCGACATTGCAAGAAACCACCTAAGGCCACTACTGCCTCTTGAAACCACCTCCGGCCACCACCACCGTCGAAAACCACCGCCAGCCACCACCATCGCTAGAAACCGCCGCCGTCGGCCACCACTTGTAACATCCGTCGAATTTCAAAATTATAAAACCAAACCCGAACTCACTTTAAACTTTCATACAATGGAAATTTTAATATTTAAAAATTTTTATTATTTATTTTATTGAATCAAACGCGTTAAATGTGCAATTTAAGCAATATTGAAAATTGTTTTATTCATTTTATCATTTAAACAAAGAATAATAATTTATTTATTTTATAAATAAATCTTTTTCATAAAAATATAAATCTTTATTTATCATTTTATAATAAATAAATAAATGGAAAAGACTTATTAAAACTTATAAAGTTATAAAATAAATTTTAATAAACTTATAAAGTTACAAGTCTTATAAAGTTATAAAGATTTTATAAGAAAATAAATGGTAATTACTCTTTTATCTATTTTTTTTAATTTTATATTTATTTCAAAATCATAACCCCCTTTTAAAAGACTTATAAATCACCATTAACACCATTCATAACCTCCTCCTAACCTCAAGTATAAAAGCAAGGCTTAGGCCTCACTTTTTATTTACTTATTCTTTAAAAATCTCAATATTATATCTTTCTATCATTCATTGGTTATGATCAATTTGAAGAATTTTATTTTACAAGAAATTTCAAGAATTCTTAATACTAAGGTAATCTTTTATTGCTTTTATATTATACATTTTAATCATCCTAACATCCAAATGTTCTTATGACTTTATATTCTTACTATTGTTCTTTCTTCTACCAAATCTCTTTTTATTTTAATCATCATCATTTGATCATTAAAATTTTAATAATCACTAACCTTATAACAATCACTAACATTCCTAAATCAAGCTAACAACACATTAACATAAACAAAGAATCTTGTTTGCATATGGACGGCTATGTCACCGCATTCGGTTATTCCACAAGATTATTGTTCTAAATGATGGCTATGCCAAAATCTTAGAATATTTTTATAACTCAAATAAAGACTAATATACCATATATTTACATAATAAAATGTTCTAACCCGTTTCATGCTTTAATGATTTTAAAAGTGCACATAAGTGCCTTATTACAATTCTGGCAGAATATAATCTTACTTTAACCGACCAAAACTTGGTCATAACAAAATAAATTTGAGTAAACTCAGACTCCAATGTTAATGTATTTGAATTACCTTTTCAACGACAGTTTATAAGTCTTCAAACTCAATCAGACGACTCAACAATAGCCTTCACAAGATAAGTGCACATTTCAGCACCTTCTGTCTTGTGATACTTGTTTGACCTATTTAAAGATCTTTTCCTAAAATTGTTTCTGAATGAAAGTTATCCAGGATACTTTAAACTAATCAAGTACAAATTTTTATAATTTTATGAAACTGTTTTCTATTTTTAAAACCTGTCCAACACATACCAAACATTTTGTCAAAAATCTAAAATTGATGCAATAATCCTTTTTCAACCTACCTTTCATTTTTAGTATTTTTTAAACGTCCTAATTTCTTGTAATGAATTCCAACCTCAAGTTATTGTTCTTTTTATCATTTAGGACATCACCTTTGACTTTTGACATTCAAGTTTTTTATGTACTTTACAACCATCGGTATACTTGTGAGTTTTCCATGTGAGTATTTCTATACCCTTTTTTCATATTTTCACACTTTGGGATGAAACATATTACCTTATACCGTTGCACTTATAAAACATTTGATTCTTGTAAACTTATGGCAATTCACTTGTATGCTGTGGTTAGTTAATTTTTGTAGCTACCATGTAATGTCGATTATATGTATAATCATTAACTAGTGCTAGCCTGGTGTAACATTTCGTATTTTTTTGTTAATTAAAAGTTAATTTTTGGTTAATTCCTCTAAGACCTATTTATGCTATTTATGTAACTTGGTGGGCTATTTATGTATATTTCCTTATTTAATTTAAAGTTTTTAATTTATCTAAACAATAATAATAACTTAATAATAATAATAATAACAATTTTGGTAATAATAATAGAATAATAATAACAATAATAACATTAATAATAATAAATAAAATAAATTGTATAGTTACTAAACTTAACAATGTTTAAAACTTTAAGCAGTTAAAGTTTGGGGGTTTAATTGCAAAATTTGAAACTTTAATTAATAGGTTTATACATAAAATGATAAATAATAAACTAGAGGGACCATTTGTGTAAATAATGAAAACTCAAACCCTTTTCCCCCATTCTCTCCCGTTTTTCTGGTGATCTCGCCGGCCGGACTCCGGCCAAGTCCGGCGAGACTCTAAACCGACTAAAACCACTCGAATTTGATCCCAAATCGTTAACAATCGGTTAACGAGCAAAACTCGACCCCTTTAATACACTTTAATTGAAGTTTAAGCCGGTAATCGACGATTGAACTTGGTAACCGATTCACATTAAACCTCCAAGCCGTTCGAACATTAAAACTCCATAACAATCGAATTAATTGAACCTAATAGATCCTCCATCTAACTCAAACCATCTGCTATTTCCAATTACATCCGAAACACACACAAATTACACCCCGATTACCCTTTGAAGCCGCGACCTGCATCTCAAACAAAAACTATCTTCTGAGCTTCATAAACGAAAATTGTTTGAGGGCTTTTAATCTTGTGCACCATTATAAGCTCTCTATGCAACGAATTTGGCTGGAACCATCGTTTGAACATCAAACAAGCTTCACAAGTTCGTGACTGTGCTTCGCCTTTTTCGCTAACAAAACGATCTCAAAACGGGTAATCAAACACATGGATTTGATCGGTTTTACTTGGGGATTAAAAGCCCCAAGGTTAATTTCATGTTCTGAATCAAATTGGGGATCGATTTGGAATCAACGATTCTAGGGTTCTTAAGGTTTGGGGAATTTTCTTTAAACGGGTTTATAATATTTAAAACCCAATATTTACCGCGGCTGAGAGCCTTTGGTTCACTGGTAAAACACATGACCTCTAAACAGGAGGTCCCCGGTTCGAATCCGGGGAACCTCAAGTATTTTTTTGAGGCCTTTTTGGCCTTCAAATTTAATGTTAAAAATTTCTAAAAATTATGAAAAATCATTTCATAAACTTTGTTTCTTTTAAAACTATTTAATCATTTTTCTGTAATTTATTTATAAAAATACCTTTATATTTTATTTAATATCCTAAAGTTAATAATATAGTTAGAATATTTTTATAAAAATTTAGACTTTAAATAGTAGTTTAATTTACACGAACTATTATTTCAAACATTGCCTTTAAATTATTGTTTAATTTGTGTTCATTTTATTTAATTATAAATTATCTAAACTTTATAAACATTATAAAATTATTATAAAAGTTATTCTTAATCCATATATTTATATAAAATATAAATAAAATCGTTCCCACGAAAATATAATTGAGTTCTTATTTGGCAAATATAATCAACAAAACCCCAAACATCAAGTTGATTCCTGGTCCTTGTTAATTCATTAAACTTATTGTAAAGCTTTAATCTTGTAAACATATATATTTAGGTGTCTTGTGACGATACATCTTGAAGCGACGCTTGTTATTATTCTTATTAATCTCCATTCTTGCACTTATTTAACATGTGAGTTTTCCTTGCCCCTTTTTCATATTTTCATACTAATTTGGGGTGAAACATGATAGCTTATACATGATACACTTATACACATTTGAGACTTGTAAATCACATGCAATTCAACTTATTATTTTGTCATGGTTATTTGTGTATTGTAAGTGATTATATGAGATACATAGTTTATTTACAATCATTAACTATTGCTAGACTGGCGACGTCTTAGATCTTTGGGCCTGACAAGCCTATTTGGTGCTAAAGCCGAGGTATTGCCGGCTCCTGATGACGTATGCTTGTTCGTCATGGGAACCAAATACACTTAGCCAATCTTTTATACTTGTAATCAAGTCGAGGTTTGGTTGTAACGATATGTGTTCTATAATCTTACTTGCTTATGACCTATGACATGAATTGCTACTTGTAAACTTTTTTTCATATTATGTATGAAAACCTTGGAAACTCACCAACTATTTTTAGTTGACTCTTATTTTTTATCATGTTTCAGGTCAACCTCAAGTTTAAAGTGATCCTTTGAAGCATGCAATAATCTAGGACTTGGACCTAGTTAATGAATAAAAGTTTACATTATGTTATGTTATGTTTGAACTTATTACTTATTTGAGACTTATGATTGTATTTCATTTCAAAATTTATGATAAAAATAATTACATTTTAATATAGCGTTATGTGGCTGTGAACAATCTTAACCCTCACATCTCGACGTTTCCACCGTCAAGGTTTGGGTGTGACACCTGGAGACGTCATAGATCTATGAGCCTGACAAGCCTGCTTGGTTGATCCAAGTACACTTAGCTAATCGTATATACTTGTAAACGTTTGATACTTGTAAAACTGTCAAGGTTTGATTGTGCATTCTGTCTTACATCCCTAGTTACTGTGTTCACTAATCTATGACATGAATTGTTATCTTTTATATATTTATGTATTGAAAATTATGGAAATCTCACCAACATTATTGTTGACTCTTTATTTTTAACATGTTTTAGGTTTAATACTTGAGTTTTCTCTTCGTGCTCACATAAGATTTGGACCTAGTTTCACTTAATATGTTATTTCTTTGTTTGAAGCTTTTGTGTTGTATGGACTTATTTGTCTTGTAATGTTCAATGATTAATAATATTTAATATCATTTCAACTTTATTAGTTCCATGTGCTATAAACAATCGTTTTACATTCGTCCACCCCGATGATTTCGCCGTCGGTCGGGGTGTGACACCACTGCTGCCGGAAACTGCCGCCAGCGAAAACCACCGTCAGCCACCACCACCACTGGAAACCACCGCCGACCACCACCGCCATCGGAAACTATCGTCGGCCACCACCGCCACCGGAAACCACCGCCGACCACCACCGCCGCCGTAAACAGCCGCCAGCCACCACCGCCTCCGGAAACCACCGCCGACCAACACCTCGCCGCCAGAAACCACCTCCGGCCACCACCGCCGCAGGAAACCACCTCCGGCCACCACCTCCGCTCGTCATCACCATCATAACTACTTTTATACTTCAGTGTTTCGATTTTTATACCTAACAAATAAAACAAAGATATAATTCATTTATTACTTCATTGTTTGTCGAATTCTCATTCGATTCTTATTTAGTGTTCTCTCTGCCTTTTATTTATAAGGGAATGAGAAAAATCTTGACACCATAAAAATTCAATCCATTAATATGGACACAAATATGCCTTGATCATCATGGCTTCGTCTTCATCACATACTCAGAAGATTGAATTGTCTCCTTCAAGTAAAATTAAAATTAAAAAAATCTTTTAAGTTTATTTAAAATTACAGGTATTATATTTTATATTTAAAAATTACTTTAAACATTTTATGTCAACATTTAGTAATAGAATTCATCATTTAGACTAACTGTCGTTAAGTTTTTCGAGTAAATTATATTTTTCATCCTTTAAATATATACAAAATTTTAGGTTTTGTCTTATACAAAAGAAATAATAAAAATCATCATTCATAACTAAATTTTGTTAAAATTTATGTCCCTTCCTCTTAAGGACGTTAATTTTGTTTGTTAAGTAAGATTATGTACCTTACACATGAGGATAGTTTGATCTTTTTATCCTTATTAATTGAAAATATATTATTAATAATTAATAAATATATGATTTATTAAACCCAATCCACCTCACCCCAAAAAAACCATCAACAACCAACACCCTTTTCAGCCATGGTTGCAGGGTTTTGGTGGTGTAGTGGTGGGTGGTGGAACTCTAGTTTCAAAAGCTTCTAGTAATGCAATGAAACTCCACCCAAATATCAATACCCAAGTGATTCCTATATTCTAAATATTCTACTTTTATTAGTAGAAATAAAATGGGGTAACTTTGTAAAATAGTAACCAACTTTCAAAAATGTTTCAATTAAGTAACTCAAGTTTTAAAAGTGTTCCAATCAGATCACTCATTTTTATATTTTATACAAATTAAAAGTCATAACATATTTTTTAATATGTTATACTTTTGGATTCAGTTAAAAAATAATTTTTTCTATCTTTTGATGCTGATATAGAACGTTGACGTAGATTTTAAGCACTTTTTTTTTATTTTTTTCATAAATAACATGTTTTTTTTTTATTTTTTAATATAGTTTTATATATTGAAAATTCTAACTCCCATATCTTTTTCATCATTACTTTCTTGTCATAATAAAATTTGGTAATGACTCGATTTGATCGTTTGGAGGTCCAATTTGAGAAAAATATGCATGAGTGACTAAATTAGAACACTTTTGAAACTTGGTTACTATTCTGTGATATTTTCCCAAATAAAATAACCAATTTTCCTCGTATGCAAACATGTAACCTAACTTAATGGATAAAATTAACGGGTTCGTTAAAGGAAATGACATAAATTGTTACAAATTTAATTATAAATGATTATTTTTGTTATTTATTTGTTTAAAGATGAACCATGAAATTCGGTATATATCTAAATAACGAAAAGTGTAATTTACTCAAGTTGTTCGGTATATATCTAATAATATATATTCTTTATTATTTTCATCCACGTATTATGCGTATAAGTAATTACTATAATAAATAAAACAACGATGTCAACTTCTTAAACTACTGATTTTAAACTTTTTTGTTTTTTTTCAAAAAAAAAATAAAAATATTGTTTCAAAACAAACCGTTTAAAAATGTCATTTTTCAAAAAAAAAATATTTTATAAAAAAGTATTTCTTTAGAAATAATAAAATTAATAAAAAGATTAAATAATATTATTAGTAATTAATGTAATTATTTAATATGAAAAACAACTAAAAAAATAAAAAATATAATGTTGCACGTTTTTATTTTAATTATTTTTTTATTGAACTAGACATATCTGAATTATTTAAATCTAAGACGGTATATGGATTGGTGAAGAAAAGTTTGTATGGTAAGAAGTAAAGAACAGATTGTAGTCAATCTATTTGGTCGTCCATCAACTTTAAGTAAATTACCATTAAAATATTGGGCAAACTAGATTTCGACAGATGGCCATTCATAGTTTCTTTTTTTTCTTTTATAATTTTTAAAATATGATTTTCTTATAAAATTCATAATATATTACTAAGACGTATTTATTTTTATGTCCGTTTAAGTATAGATTATATTTAAAACAGAGTTATGCATGACAATTTAAAAGCCATCAAAGCACAAACATATAGTGGTAAAAGCAGCTTCGAGGTTTCGTTTTGGTATAATTTGTATTTCTTCTACAATCTTTTAAAATTATAACGTTTTATAAACTTGTTGATCCATAGTTTTGATATGTTCACTATTATTAACTTTTCAACATTTATTTTCATTGGTAAATACTAGTATATAAGTTGTCCTAATCGATCCTTACAAATTATAACAACCCTGACCCTCTATGTAGCGTTTGGAAGGATGCTAAATGAGTCGTGTTTTTAGGTTGGCAAACCCAACCCTATACAAAGCATAAAATTTTACAAGAATTCAAACACGACTTTAACTCAAAAGTCATGTTAGACATGTGAATAATACAACATACAATTTACAAGTTGGCACAAACATGACCCATTCAACCCGATTTTTTGTACTTTTTGTATTTTTTTCACATATTAATACTTTGAAATTACCGGTTCACAACAAAAAAATACAAATACATATAACACAATTATAGTTTAAGTGTGAAATCTTATTTCAATTTCAAATTTTAGTTTTACATGTTGAAATAAAACACTCAAAAAATCTATCCTATGATGTAAAACACATAAAAAAATAAAATCAATAATAAATATGTTAAACGAGTCAAAATGTTTATCGGGTAAAACATAATTATCAGCATACAACAAATCATATGTAACCTTTAAAAACAATATTCCTATATTTTACGGCCCTTCAAAAATTATCCTATAGTCTCTAGAGATGTATGGTAGCGGGAAGTGGTGGTGTCCCCTATAATTGTGGTCTTCACACGTACATCACAAGACTCTCCATGCCTTATCATCTTCAAATTGTTTATGATTTTCTTTTAAAACAAACTGAGGAGTAGACTTTGACATTGGTTTAAGTTGTAGAGTTAATTAGATAAATGGTCTAAATATATATTTGGGTACTAAACAAAAACAATAATAGGTTTGAGTACTTACTTTTAATTTTGTAACAAATTTGAGTATTAACACTAACTGACATTAGAATTTCAGTTAAATATAAGGATATTTTGATCTTTTCATATTACAAGGCTATTTATGTAAATTAGAGGGACTAATTATATAATCTAATTATTTACATACAACACTCTACACACATGCATACATATATATATATATATTATATATATATATATATATATATATATGTACAATAATACTTTTACCGCCACTGGCGCCGACCATCGCCTGTCACCACCGTCAATCTCATTGCTAGTCATCACCTTCGACATCACTACTGGTCACCACCGCGCCAATACGCTCACACCACCGCACCCATCTTGAGTACCCTCATCGTCATCACCAAACCCAACACCAACCTATACCGCATTGTACTTAATGTTACCATCACAACCATCTACTCACCATGTACCACTCAATACCATGATTGAGATCTAAACCCAGCTACCTCACGACCTCCAAACACCCAAATTTTAGGGTTTTTATTTTAAAGAGTAAATTACTGTTTTGGCCCCTAGGGTTAGGGTCATTTAACCCTATCAGCCCAAAAAGAAATTTTTTGACATATCAACCCTTAACGTTTCGTTTCTTAACTATTTTGGCCCCTTACTGTTAACTTTTTTATGTTAAGTTTAAGGAAATTTTTGTCATTTTCATCATAAGGATTGTTTATGTAGATTTTAAAGCTTTAGGGTTATTATTCATATTTTTTAAATTACAAATACAACCACCACATACCACCACCACCGAAAACAACTACAACTAGATGGCATCAATCATAACACAAACGGTGTGCAAATCTAATTATCCCACTTGGCAAACTAATAACCATGAGAGCTGACCTCATATCCTTAGCCGCAACCCCCATGAACCACCACCACTGTCCCCGCCTTGGATACCCTAGATGTAGATCTATTGGGTTATGAAGGGGACGCCTTTGGTTGTGGATGTTACCGTGCATGATTTTTGCTGCTTTTGGTGACCCAATCGAACACCTCTTGGGGTCACGCAAGGGGTTACCGACGGTGATAGTCATCGTGACTGGCGGTGGGTGTCGATGAGAATAGATTTTTTTGTTTTCTGACGATTATGGTGACTATAGATGTTAGTCAATTGCTGTGGCGGTGGTGGTGGTCTGTTGCGCATTTGAGATGGTTGTAGGGTGGAACGGGGCGGTGGCGGAGGAGGTGATGCATGTGGTGGATGAAGATAACAATACGTGAAGAAATATGATGAAGAAACTGATTGTTGGCATGTGGTAATTGAAGGGTTGGAACTTCTTATAGGGGTTGAGGAGATGACAACCGACGGTGGAAAAGTTGGTGTTGTTGTAGGTGGAGGTAGGCGTATCACAGTGGTGGCGGTGCCAAATCCCTAAACTAATAAAAGATGTAGATCTGTTAGTTAGTGGTGTACTGGTTGTTTTAGGTTGTTGGTGGTAGTTGTGTTAGGTGGTGGTGTGGTGGTTGTATTGTTATTTTAAAAATGTACATAAATAACCTTAAAGCTATAAAATTTACATAAATAGTCTTTAAAGTGAAAATGACCTGAATGTCCTTACACTTAACAAAAAAAGTTAACAAAATTAGTGCAAGGGGGCCAAAACAGTTAAGAAACGAAACATTAGTGGTTGATATGTCAAAAGGTTCATTTTTTAGGCTGATAAGGTTAAATGGCCCTAACCCTAGTGGCAAAAATAATAATTTACTCTAATGTTAACAAGGTTAAGGAAAGGGAGATTTGGTGTGATGATGATGATGGTATGATGTTGGAGGTGGGGATGATGATGATGATGGTGATGTTGCGATGGTGGTGATGATGCGGTGATTGTTATGATGTGGCAATAATGATGACGCAATGATTATAGTGATGTTGCGATGGTGATAATGCGGTGATGGAGGGTAGATGGTGGTGACTATGGTATTCATGGGTGTTTAGTGATGTCTAGGGTTGTTCATGAGTCAAGCCGAACCGAGCAGACCTTGGCTTGTGCTTGACTCGTTTCTAAACCAAACCGAGCCAATCGGCTTGTTTACAATCGAGCGAAAAATCAAACGAGCATTTTTGGGCATTAATTTCGATCGAGCGTCAAGTGAGCACATACTAGCGTTGACAATTTCCGATCGTGTGTCATTCGATTTATATTGCAATACGAGATGGTGACAATGTTGGATCTTAGGTTTTAACAAATTAAAAAGCAGACACATTTCATAACATAACATTTTCATGAATAAGAATACATTGTGGCTGGTGATAAAACTAATACTATAACCGATATGGCGATGGGCATATTAAATAAAACGATACATTAGAGCGGGAGATGATCGAATAAAAACAAGAGTGGGGTCAAAAAATTTATTCATAGAGACTTAGGTTTTTAATTTAATGCTTAGTGTCAATGTTTTTATTAGATTGATTTATCTAATATGTATAAATATAATTATACATGTGTAAATAATAGGTCAAAAATACTATAGTGTTATGTATATACTATACATATAACAATATAAAAATTAATTTGATTTGAACCGAGCGGACCTTTGCTCGTCATTGGCTCGTTTACAAACCGATCCAAGCCGATCAGCTCGTTTACAACCTAGCAGAAATTCAAACGAGCATTTTTTTGAGCAAATTTCGAACGAACGTCGAGCGAGCGTTGAGTAGCGAGCGTTTTGAAAAGCCCTAGTGATGTTTGGTGGGCAGTAGGTTCGGGTGGTGACAGTGGGTAGATGGTGGTGGTGGTGGTGGTGGTGGCTGACGGAAAGGGGGGTTGGGTTTTTTAAAGTTATATGTAACAGTAATGATCCTTGCATAAAAGAAATATATAATATTACAAAAGTAGTCTTTTAAAAGGTATTTTAGTCATTTTACTAAACTTAACAAAAAACTAATGTCTATTAGTTTTAGTACCTTAACTCGTTACAAAATTTAAAATACAGTATCCCAACCTATTACAAAAAAATCTTAACATCCAAACCTGTTATTTTAAATAACCCTCAATGACCATTTATATAATTAACTCTAAGTTACATTTACGTCTAACGGCTTTAGTAATTCATATAAGAACTTTTTGGAGCGGTTCTTGAATCCTTAAAAAAACGCTTATTTAAAAGAAAACACACCCCTATTAATTTTACTATAAATTCAAAATTTTGTAATAATAAAACATACATATAAATCGTATCATTATGAGTAGATTTACAAACAAATCGCCATTAAAACAAAATTTGTGTTTTTAAATGATCTAATTTGCATATAACTATACAAGTGTCCAACTATCAAAGTAAAACATACAGGTGCTTAATTAGTAAAGGCATTTCCTCACTATCTAATACCATGACTATACACGAATGGATCCAAAAAACACTCAAGATTAAGCAGATTTATAATGATTGTCAAGTGGATTTATACTTAAAATTAAAGGGCTTTAAATGTTTGACCCATGATGGCCATATCCCACATGTTCTTACTTTTGAAAAGAAGGAAATTTCGTTGAAGGAATAATCGAGCACTTGGTGTTGATCATCTTTAAAACCTTTTAGTTTTAAAAAACACAATGAAATACATTAACCCCTAAATCATAAATAGATGAAAACACCGAATAAATATTTGTCTACATTATAAAAGGATTTATAAATCCAAAAATAAAAATACTGAGATCGAATAAGCTACATTGGAAGACAAAACAATCGTTAATAGGAGGAACAATAGGTGGAGGCCATGGAGATCGAGATATGTGTAATCGAGGAACGAAAATCTCAACATGAGAAAGTAAGAAGAGACAAAACCAAAAAAATAAATAGGGTTAAGATGGATGGAAAATGAATTGGAAAGGAACCGTAAAAGTCATTAAATGGAAAAAATGAAATTAGAAAAACCCAAAAAAATTGTTAAAAGAACTTGATTATCACCTCAAAATACAAATCTACCTTTTCATGTGTTTTCTATTTTTTGAGACAGTTCTTATTTATTTATTTATTTATTTTGTTTTGTGTTTTGAGACAAATTTCCTAAAAATTAATCAAAAAGAGTAATTTTTTACTAATCCCCCTAGGATGAAAAGTAGGTAAGTAGGTATTTTCAAACTTTAACAAAATAGTAACTAAGTAGACATGTGACAGAATCACATTTCTTATTATCAAAATTTGTACGTTTATTTTTTTAGTAAATAATCATATAAATTATTAATAATATTATTTAGTTATTTTTTTGATTAAAAATAGTTTTTTAATAAATTAAGAAAGAGAGACGTTAAAGGTAAAAAAATTATAAAATAAGACTTTTTATGGTATCAAACTTTTTGAAAATATAAAATATTTTAAAATTGGTGTGTTTTAAAAAGTAATTTTTTATAAACCAAAAATAATTAAATTTGGGAGTTATAATAAGAAAATTTTTAAAGATGACATTTTTATAAAATAGGTTATGTTGAAACAAAATGTTTTATTTTTTTGGAAAAAACAAAAAAAAATAGTTTAAAAAGTCAATATCATTATTTTATTACTTATAGTCCTTATACATACGTAATCTTAATCATATATTATCTTATAATATTGTTTTATAATTAAGCAATTTCGTTATATTTAATATATTTATTTTCAACTCATATAATACACAAGTTACTAAAGCAAACTCATATAATACATGGGATAGTTAATCTAGTTAATTAAGTAATATTCAATCAATGCTATTTAGCAAATGATTCTAATTTAAAAAACATAATTACACTAGCGACATGTTCATACGACCATGTTCATTGTTAAGGGACTAAACAAAAATGGTAAGTATGTCATACTACATGTGGTGTCTCTAGTTTAAAACATGTAAAACATTATATTCTACCTTGACGCAGCTAGTACATCCCTTTTAGACATAGATATCTTAGAACTCAAAAAATGAAACTTTAAATCACTCAAGGAATTAATTTGTGGAAAACATCAATTTGAATGCCAACTCTTTTGATTTATTTTGCTGTGTACATACTTGAATAATTCATTAAATCTTTTAGAAATTTGCAGCCAATCATGAGTGACACTAAAGGGTTGTTTGGTAAATTTTAAATAATTAAATGTTGAACTAATAATATGTTTGAACTATTTATGTTGAAACATTAAGAGGTCTGAACTATTAAAAACTAATATATTGTTTAACTATTTAAAGACAAATGTCTGACGGATTCATATAAGAGGTTTTAACCATTTAGCATTAGATATATTAATCGTTCAACATTAGTATAATATTTAACCATTTAGAGTTAAATGTCTGAATCATTCAGACATTTGCTCGCGAACCATTCAGTATTGAACCGATCAGACATTTAAACCATTAAAGCTGATTCATATGTTGTGAAACAACCACTAAGATGTACAACGAGAGCCACATTTTCATCAGTTTCATTTTGTACCTACATATGGATGGTAGAAAAGTGAACATGATGGGGAAAACATAAAACTAAAACATAAGTTAGGTATTTGAGGATGAAATTGATTAGTTTTTCTGCGAGTTACGTTGTAGTAGTTTTGTCATTTTACCCTCAAGCTACGTTGCGTGTTTTTAGTCGTTATCAGTCTGACATATCTTAAACCACAAAAGTTAATACTGACAAGGGTTCCGATAATATGAATACCGGCAATGATGGTGTTCGTTTGTAATCGATTTAGTCGTCGTGATATCACAATGACCGCTATAGTCGTTGTTGCCTGCGATATAAAAATACAGTTGATTTTTAATGCAACTCGGGTTTTTAAGTTAACAAAGCAAAGTTATTTTATCGCAAAACATGGTGGAAATTTGATCATTTTTCCGTTGCGTTACATGGAATTATATTGGTCGTCATGGTCTCATGTTGCCGAAAACCATTGAAAAAACTACCGAAACCAGTTCCAATAATAATTCAAGTTAGGAATCAATACGAGTCACACGCACACACAATTGGCTAAACTCCTAATATTATTGCAATAAAGAAAACTTCACAAAAACTCAATTACAATAATCCATCTTGAACATAACCCAAACTTGATTATGTATATATAAGGAAAGCAATCATCAGATAAGGATTACAATTTGGAATTCAAACTCAATCCTATCTACCCCTTAAAACTAGGAACCGACTTGCTCCATGCCTTCGTGGGTTGGCCCAAACCTGCTCGTTTGGAGCCCAATAACCGGAAATTAATCCAACATTCACCCCCCTAATTTCCGAATGAAAACCGGGAAGTCCTCGACACCAATCATATGTCGCATCTCCTCGAATTTGACTCTTGCAAGACCCTTTGTGAGTATGTCTGCACGTTGCACTTTTCCATCTACATGCTCAACTGTGACTCACCATTTTCTACGCATTCTCGAATGTAATGATAACGTGACTTGATGTGCTTCGTTCGGCCATGAAAAACGGGATTTTTTACAAGTGCAATTGCTGAAGTGTTGTCAATTTTCAGCACTTCTCGCAGCTTGGTTCCGGTTAGCTCGACAAGCATCTCTCTAAGCCACACGGCTTGGCACGCGGCTGCACATGCAGCCATATATTCTGCCTCACACGACGAGAGCGCACAATGCTCTGTTTTTGCGAACACCACGTGATCGGTGAGTTCCCAAGGAAGAACACGTGCCCGGTTGTACTTTTCCCATCATCATGATCGATATGTAGCTGTTATCACTGTAGCCTTCTAGCTCAATTCCTCCACCTCCTCGTTTATACTTGATCCCGAAACTTAAAGTTCCTTTTAATACCGAAGGATATGTTTTATCGCAGCCATATGTTCCCTTTTTGGTTGTTGCATGTATCTACTCACCACCCCAACCGAAAACGCCATATCCGGTCTTGTTTGCAGAAGATACCTTAGGCACTCGACCACCTTTCGATAGGAAGTAGCATTGATATCTTCACAGTCTTCTGCCTTTAACAACTTTAAGTGGGTTCCATGGGAATATGAGCTTTATTACATTCCAGCATGTTTGTTTCTTTGAGGATACGTTTTGCATAAGCTTCTTGTTTAATCACAATGTGTCGGTTGCCTTGCAGGACCTCAATTCCTAGATAATAAGTGAGCTTTCCCAAGTCAGACATCTCGAAATTCTTAGACATAGCTTTCTTGAATTCCATTATTTGACTTAAACATGAGCCCGTTACGATCAAATCGTCCACATAAACTCCGACAAGTAATAGATTGGTACCTACTTGTCTCCGGTAGACCGCTTGTTCATGCGTGCACCGTTGGAATTTTAGATTCTTTAAATTGAGTCGAGTTTGATATTCCAAGCTCGCGGTGCTTGCCTCAAACCATACAATGCTTTAATTAGTTTGTAGACTTTATGTTCTTCTCCGGCTTTGACAAATCCATCCGGTTGCCTTACATAGACTTGTTCCTTCAAATCGCCATGCAAGAAGGCCGACTTTACATCGAGGTGGTGTAGTTCCCACCCGTTATATGCAGCAAGTGAAATCATCGCTCGAACCGTCTCTAATCTTGCCACCGGTGCAAAAGCATCGTCAAAGTCAATACCGGGTTGTTGCACATATCCCTTAGCCACTAGTCTTGCTTTGTGTTTGTTTATAGAACCATCCGCGTTACGTTTTATCTTAAACACCCATTTTAGCCCTATTGGTTTAACTACGCGAGGTAGGTCGGTTAGCACCCATGTTTTGTTTTTCACAATGGAGTCCATCTCGATTCTCATTGCTTTCATCCAATTCTGATCTTCCTTTGCAGCTTCAAACGAGGTTGGTTCGTCTGCACTTAACAACATAAGGTCAATTGTTTCAACCTCGGTTTTAAGTACATAGTCGGTGAACCAAGCTGGGTTGGAGGGAGTACGGTTAGATCGTCGTAATGGGGCTGATTCGGTGACTGTTTGGGCTGCTGGGTGCATTTCTGGGCTGTTTATTCAGGCAAGGTTGGCCCGGTATTGATGTCAACTGGGCTCTCGATTTCTAGCCCAATTGACCTAGTGGTTGCGGCTGTGTGTGGGGCTGCTGATTGGCTTTCTGGTCCGTCTCCAGTCAAGTGATCTTCTGTCTCAGTTGGGTTTTCATGCATGGAGCTGGTAGGTTCCAAAGAAGTGGATTCAACTCTCGTGTCTCCCTTCTCGCGCCAATCCACAAAAAACATGTCGGGTTCAGTTTTATTTTCTTCATTGACTGGTTTTTCCCAGTTCCATGCACCCTTTTCATCAAAGACTACATCTCGCGAGACACAATCTTTCGATTGTTTGGATTATAGAGACGGTGTGCCTTAGAGCCGGGTTCTGCCCCAAGGTATATCAAGCGGGTGGTTCGATCGTCAAGTTTCTTGAGATGTGGACCAACTGTTTTTGCATAAGCCAAACACCCAAATATTCTTAGATGTTCAACACTTGGTTTCTTGTGTCTATACATCTCGTAGGGTGTTTTGTTTTTCAGGGCACGTGTCGATAACCGATTTATTAAATAAGTTGCATGTCTAGTTGCTTCTCCCCAAAGGTAGTTTGGGATGTTTTTGGCTTTCATCATGCTTCGTGTCATCTCGAGTAGAGTTCGATTGCGTCTTTCCACCACCCCATTTTGTTGAGGTGAATATGGAGCCGTTAGATGTATTGCTATACCTTCTTGTTCACAAAATTGAGCGAAGCTATATGAGTTGAATTCTCCCCCTCTATCTGTTCGTAGTGTCTTTATTCTCGAACATGTTTCCTTTTCAGCCATGATCTTAAACCTTTTGAAGGCTTCAAAGCTCTTGTCTTTACCTTTTAACAAATATATCCACATGAATCATGAGTAATCGTCGATTAAAATGAATATATACCTGTTGTCGGCTATAGTTGATGGTGTGACGGGGCCACAAAGGTCTCCATGGATAAGTTCCAAGACACTCGTTGCTCGATATTTGGTTGTATTTGGGAATGGAAATCTGGATTGTTTTCCCACCAAACACGAATCGCAAAGCTTGTTTTCGCGCTCGATTTTCGTTATTCCAATCACCATCTTGTTCGTTGGCATCACCTTTAAGGCGTTAAAGTTCACATGGCCAAGTCTTGCATGCCACAACCAACTTTTATCTTCAATACGAGTGTGGAGGCAAACAGGTTTTACTACTTTTAGTTTTTCCTGTCGATCAAGCATAAGCAATTCATCATCGTTCATGATGATCTTACAACCCGTTTTTGTAGTTTGGCCTAAGCTTATGATGTTGCTTCGCAGGCTTGGAATGTAGTAAATATCTGCCATTAGTTTGTGCTCGCCGGTCTTTGCTTCGAATAGGATCGACCCTTTCCCATGTATCTCAACACATGAGCCATCTCCAAACTTCACCTTACCTTCGATGCTTTTGTTTAATTCAGCAAAGTAGTTTAGGTCATTGTTTAATTCAGCAAAGTAGTTTAGGTTACCTGTCATATGATTGCTCGCCCCGTTGTCCAAGTACCAAATATCGTCGTCTTTGGCCTCGGTTTCATATTTCTTGGGCAGCAAATTTTCTTTGTTTAGGAACGCTATTTCTTGGGTTGTTTGGATCATAAATAGAGACGGGTCAGGATCATCGGTTTCTGCAATATGGGCCTCGGCTTTCTTCTGTTTTCTTTCAGGACAAGTTGACACAAAGTGGCCAAACTTGTCGCACCGGTAACATTGTATCTTTGACATGTCTCGGTTTTTCTCTTTGTTCACTCGATTCTCTGAAGATGAATTAGCTTCGTTTGGTTTATGGTTGCGGTTTCCATGACTTCTCCCCCCACCTCTTCCTCATGACTGTCGTCTAGAACCTCGGCTTGTTGATTGGCTTTGTGATGATGTATCATGCTTCGTATAGAGCAGTTTTGATTGGGTTTCGGTAGCGGCATCATCATCTTTAAGTCGTTCCTCATAAGCTTTCAAGCGACCGACGATGTCTTCATACCCGGTTTTGTTGAGATCTAACGTTTGTTCAAGGGAGGCAACAATCTGAATGTATTTAGCTCTAGGGAGACTTTTAAGGAACTTTTTAACAAGCTTGGATTCAGGTATTGCTTCCCCCAATGCGGCTGATTTTGATGCTAAGCAAGATAACTTCCCCGAGAAATCATCGATTGACTCCGGTTCTTTCATCTTTAGGTTATCGAACTCCATGGCTAATGTTTGAAGTCGTGCCTCTCGGACCCGATCAGCTCTAATATTCTGAGTTTTGATTGCATTCCACATGTCTTTAGCATATTCTTGATCGCCGACTTGCATGATCAAGTTCTCGGGAATAGATTGGAAAAGAAGAGCAACGGTCATGTTGTTTTTTTATTCGTCTTTTGATCCTGGGTCGATAGCCTCCCAAACTTTATGCACCTTCAGTATCACCTTCATGCGCATTGCCCACACGGTGTAATTTGTAGGAGAAAGCATCGGACATTGTAGGGCTTGAGAACTGGAATCCTTACCCTTTAGTAATTGTGTCGATGAAGTATTCTCAGCCATTAGCTTCTTTCGTCGACTATATGTTCGCTTGAGAGGTCTTTGATCCAGCACTCCGTTCGATCTCAGGGATTGAACTCCAACGTGGTTCAATCAGTGATCGATGGCTTTAATCACAGCAGGAGGGATCTTCTTCAACGTGGCTCTGATACCAATTCAAGTTAGGAATCGATACGAGTCACACGCACACACAATTGGCTAAACTCCCAATATTATTGCAATCAAGAAAACTTCACAAAAACTCAATTACAATAATCCCTTTTGAACATAACCAAAACTTGATTATGTATTTATAGGGAAAGCAATCATCAAATAAGGATTACAATTTGGAATTCAAACTCAATCCTATCTACCCCTTAAAACTAGGAACCGACTTGCTCCATGCCTTTGTGTGTTGGCCCAAACCTGCTCGTTTGGAGCCCAATAACCGGAATTAATCCAACAAAAACTACCGAAACCAGTTCCAATAATATTAACATTGACAATGATATTTGTCGCTAATAATCGATTAGATATGCCACGATACTATATAGCCTTTATTAATTGACACACACTTTACGATATTTATTAATAACTATTATATCGGTAAACAATGAGATGTGGAATAATGACCCATTTTTCAATTTTAACTGTACATGAATGAGAAGAGTGAAGGACGATCACATGCAAGAAATCGTTCAGTTCACCAGCATATATATTTGAGGAGATTGGGTGACACAGTAACTTTTTTAAAATGGTAATTTTCACCCAATCATATGAATGAAAACAATTTATTTTATTAATTAATTCCTATCAAAGGGGTAAATTTGATACGAAACGTAATATATAAAAAATAACTTTAATTTAGTTGTTTGGATCAACCTTGAGAACTCATCAAGCTAAACAAGTCGTGTTCATATCAATCCAAATATTTGTGGGTTGAACCGTTTATTTAATTTTAATTTTAAACAAATTTATGTCATAAATAATCTGAGTGTTTTATTCTGAAACTCTTAAAACTTAAAATAATTGACATAAGAGTTTGTGATTAGGATATAGTTGTTTACATAAAATCAAAATTTTGTTGTAAAATACTAAAGATGTGTATAGAAAATAAAAAAACGAGTCTTGTTTGTGTCAACCCATGAATTTTCATGTCCTGTTCGGGTTCAAATATCCCACACTTTTTCTATGTTTCGGTCGTTTTCAGGTTCGTGTAATGTTTTTTTGTTTGTGTCAGGTAATCAGGTTGGATCTGACTTATGTTGAAACATAGAGTAACTCGGATTTATACCGTCGAATGAAAACGTATTATATTTGACCATGCATGTTTCCAAACAAAACTTATGTCGAAACGTAGACCAGTTCAAAGTATATGTAAGAATATGAACGGACGTGCCTTATATTTGACCTTACTCAGTTCTGAACAAAATTGATCGATGTCATTATGTTGACGATTCAATACGCCAAAACAATTAAAATCCTATAGTCAACCGTAAATCGATTTGGTTTACATTCATACAACACTATTAAACCATAAGTTACTTAAAAAAATCCTAATCGAACCAGACCGTTAAACCATCTCCGAATACAAATTTCTTATACTTTTTAGTTGAATCAAATTTTAGGAATCTCAAAATCTAAAAATTGCATTTAGTCCTCTTGCGGGCCATCAATCAATCATAGAACAACTGTTACATATATATTACCATTGGTCTTTCTGTTCTAATAGTACGAGAATGATTAAAGCTTGAAATCTTTTACGTTTCAGTTCAAAGTTAAAATTTAAGAGGGTTCCAACAATGGTAGGTTTTCTCATTAATGGTGGTCGTGGGTGAATTAGGCGTATAGTGTTAAATTTAATATGAATGGTTGAAATCCCAACTCATGAAGGCTCACTCAAGTATTAAGGATTGTTCTAAATGTTATTCGAAAAGAAATTAAAAAAAATCACTACTACATGTATATAGATTTAAAAAAATATTTATTAAATAATTACCGTTAAAAGAAACAATCATTAAACAATTACTATTAAATAATTATTATTATCATCACTATTCAATCAAAGACTTTTACCAATAGTTAATAATCGTTATTACCACTATTCGATCAAAGGTTAATTAATATTAATAACTAGTCAATCAAAGGTGAATTCTTAAAATAATAATTATCATCGCTATTCAATCAAAGGTGAATTAAAATTATCACGTTCAATCAAAGGTGAATATATCTATAAATACTAATAAAAAGGATTTTTTTGTCATTTATTATTTTTTTAACTCATCTTTATGTCACTTGTTAAATTTTTATATATTCACACATTGATTTTCCCTCAAAGGATATTATAGTAATTTAAATACTAATACAAGTTTCTCTCTTATTAAAAATTAATTTTATTAATTGCTATAATTCTTTCTCTTATATTGATTTTTTGAAATCAAACTATATTTTTAAAAAAATATATATTTTATTAAAGAAGTTAAAAATTACATCTTTTAATTAAAATATAAATGATAAAAAATAAATATTTATATTATATAAAATTTTCTAAAAGACTAAACCTTTTCTATGCAAATATTTAAATTGTTTTGTTTCTAAAAGATTATAAAGGTGAAAATTTTAAGAACAGACTTATTAAAATAACCAAAATAATTACAAATCATAGTTTAAAAAAACAAGATTTTGACAAAAAAAATATTTTTTAATAAAAAATCTTAAAACGAATGTCTAAAAATGAAACTATTTAGATAAGAGAGTTATAAATAGTATAGTTGTTTTATTTCTTGAACTATTACGTATATATAATTTTTAATTATATTTAATATTAAAATATTATAATCTAATTATTCGTGTTTTTACTAACTATAATCCGTTTAATTAATGGGCCTTTAGCCTATATATCTATCTATAGAAAAACTAAAATAAACATGAAACAATGTAAGCCTTATCAAACTAGTTTTCTTATTTCTCTATATTAATAATAATAATGATGATGAATACTAATAATTTTACTCTTTCCAATTTTAAATAAAAATATATAACTTAATAAATAAAAACCTATTTTTTCATTAAAACATACTTTTTAAAAATAAATTTTTTATAAAATGCATAATACAACGAACTTTTTCTTTCAAAAATCATTTTTCTTAAAATAAAATATTTAAAAATCACAATTTTTTTATAAAACAAATTTTACGAAAAATACATCATTGCTTATTTACTTAAAGTAGCTATTTATATGTAATTATAATCATATTTTATCTTCAAGCATGATTGTATAATGCATAAATTTTGATTCCTAATTATTTAATATTTTATTTATTCATTCAGTGTAATACACAGGGGCTAACCTAGTTAATATATATGTAATACATATCACCACTATTCAATTAAATGTGAATTAATATATATGTAATGTTAAGACTCTTTTTAAATATATCTATTTATTATAATAATATAAGTTTTGAATTGACATTTGTTATAATTTTAGATATTTTAAATTTATTTTTCCCATTTCTCTTTCCTATTAAATATTTATATTAACTACCAATTAGAATATATATTTTTTTAGATTAATCATCTCTTATATCAAAATTTGATTTTATAATTAATAAATTGTATCATTATTTTATTACTTATTGTCATCACTTATAGGTAATTTTAATAATCTCTTATCTCAAAATTTGATTTTATATTTAATAATATTTTGTAATCTCAAAATTTAATTTAATAATTAATAATTTTTTGTTACTAACTTTCTAATATTTTTTTATTCAACACATGTGATCCACGAGATACTAACCTAGTCTAAGTATATTACGTGTTATGTGTAAGTGTGTGTATATCTGATAAAATAACTCAATAACATATACTATGTTATATATAAAAAATATAAATACATAAAATATATTATTTAGCATATAAATAAAATATTTATTTTTATATGTAATATAAATGATACATGCTCGAGCTTTAAAAATAAACATTAAAATGAAAAAACCCAACCTCAACTCGACTCGTTTACTTTTTACTCAAGAGTTTTTCTCATTAGGAATTGAAATAATTTTTTGATTAGGCGCGGCATACTTATATACCACAAGTGACTTCACCACAAAAAGGGTACCAAAACTCATAATTTGGTTTTAAAATTCTTCTAGTTACAAATATGTGTAAAAACCAATTTGTAGTTTTTTGGTAGTTTAGTTATTAAGATTAAAGAAAATTATTTTACTATTGTTCTTAGTTTTATATATCATCTAAAGCTTAATTTTATGCCTAAAAGGCTAAAATCATGCATCTTAGAGTAGACTGTTAGGTTTAATAAACAGCTGGGCCAAACAGCCTTGAGTCTCCTACTTCTGTTAGGTTGGAAACTGAAAAAGGCCCAAGTTTTGTTGCAAGCCCAAGGCATGATGAAAATGCTTGATGAATTGATGAATAACGTTTGAGGTGGACGAAACGAGTATTGTTTCGTACCCGGAACTGGGTACAATCCGGGTACAGGCCCCATCGGGTTTTTGCACCCAGGTACAAGATGAAGCGGGTATGAACCCAAGTAGGGTACCAGGAGACAAAGACTCTATCTACTAGAACCATGTCCGGGTCCAAACCATTACAATCTCAGTTTTTTTCCATTTGGCAAAGGGAATGAATTTGAACATTGGTAACGACTACAAATTCAACCGTTGGCAGCAACTATATAATAGAACATAACAAACCTATAAGTAAGTATTACTAAATATTAACAATTATGACACCAAAAAATTATTATTTTCTCCAACATTAAAAACAAACTACTTAAAAATAATGTCAACCGTTTAGACAATGACAAGGGGTACGCCACATTCGGACCGAGACTACTGGTGATGATTTCTGGAATCGTGTTAAGGATAAATTTGACGAGGAAATAAGTCATTCAACCGAGCTACATACAAGAGTTGAAATAACAACAAAATAAAGAAGAATAAAGACGGTTGTTGAAATATTTAATAGGATCGACATCAAGCAAATGGATCTTTTGGAGGACGCTAACAACGATGCAACCGTTGTTCAAAAATCTTGTGTCAAATACGAACGAGTTCATGTAAGTTCGTTTGCTAAGTTAGCAACTTGGGAGCTCTTAAACAAGAATTGATTTGTAATTTTGTTTAAGTTAGAAATTGTTTAATCTTAGGGCAATTTTCTTTTAGTTAGAATCGCCTAGTCTTAAGTTAATTAAAATTAAGTTAGAATATGTTTAGCTTTAAATTAATTGTAGAAATTATTTAGTTTTATGTTTATTTTATTTTCAATAACGAAATCATTTGATTAATAAAATAACGATATTAAATAAATACAAAATTCCTAATTCATTCATTTAAATAGTCAATTATAACATAATCTTCGGCCTATGGTTCTGATCGTCACAAATACCTACAGAGACCGAAAGAATTGTTATAATGTTTTGGTTATCACGAAAGAACTAAGTCAATCTTTAACTACGTGAAAAGTCGGTCTTTTATGTTTAGTTGTCTTATACCATGAACAATTATGGCCTCATCTTCTATTTTTTCATTTTGACCGTAAAATTTGGTCAAGAATAAGACTACATTGATTGTGGAAAATGAAGAGTGATCGTAATTCCCTACAAAAAGTTTTGAGTTTTGAAATTAGTTTTCTCTATAATCTTCTTGTCATAGAACGACCGGATCTTCATACTTCATATCCATCTATCGCCTTCTCAGTGTCTAAGACTTTAATCACTTCAAAACAAATGACTTTCACAAACGATGTTTCTGTCAAAAATCCGTTGGTGAAAGTTATTATCAAGTTATGTCAGTAATCTTCTGGTCAATTTAAAAGTAATACTTGGTGAGAACTATAAACTCGTATTTTCTTTGATTAAACTCAACAAAACTAATGTGAACCAAGATGGAACAAATCTATTTAAAAAAAAAGATCAAGAATTTAGAAACTATAGAAGATGACCCATCTCAATATGACAATATGATAGATCTTTTACAACAAACCAAGGAGAATCAACCTTTAAAGCTCAAAGAACTCTCGTGAAGACTAATAATCGCTCTCACCAAGAGTATCATTAGAGATATTGTTTGGATGGTATATGTAACTGCGGGTTTTGACCACGCATCAGGTTTTAAATAGAATTTATTGAATACATACAATATTTGACTAGTGTGTTATGGTTACGCTTTGCAACGATTCGATTTTAAAATAAAACTTTTATAGAAGCATATGTTAAAATAAACATGTCACGACCATATATTCATATATTGTTAAAATATTATCTTTTACAACCCATAAGGAAAAAAAGACGTATATTATAAATTATAATATTAAAATAAAAATCACTTTATCTAGTTGTACTTTATATATGTACTACTTGGTACTTCTCATAAAGACTTGGTAAACGGGTGTGTTATAATATTTTGATTTATTATGCATTGTCTAGAGAGCAAGATAGATCATAATCATACTTTAGGTAGATTAATTGTTAATACTTAATAGTCTCTTTCCTACTTTTCTTTTTTCCTTTTTATACAAAGAGATATAGTTTTTATTATTTAGTAAACAGAAAATTAATATTAATACGAACTTTCTTCAAACTCGGTGTGTTGAACTAATTTATAGGGATGTCAAAAGTTATAGGACCCGTCAGTTTTTTTTCATATCGTTGTATAAGGGTCTTAATTCTAATTTCTAATTGTTTCATTCTATTTTAGGCTTACGGTAATGACGGAAGACAAAATCCATTTTATTAACGGTCCCAATATAGAAACACCCTATATTATAAATCGACACCCCCTCTATATTATACACGGCGTATAAAATAAAAAATATTGAAAATAAGGAAAATTCAAGGGGGTTGTTAGAGTGCTATACGCCCAACATAGCTCTATACGACCCACTATACGATACATATAAGGCTATAGGAAACATATAACAAATTTCGACACTAACTACGAGAAAAAATTAATGGAACTGTCAGAAGTGTTATACGACTTGGATTGGACTATACGACCTACATATACGACACGTATAAAGCTATACGACATGTATGGAAATTTGAGATGTTAATTTATAATTTTGGGGTTTCCCAATATCCACACCCATTATTAACTATTTAATTATCAAGTTATAGCTGCATCAATTGTTATACTATATATATCAAAGGTTGTACATATATTGTTTTTTGGTTTTAAACCTCAAACTTTTACATCTTTCATAATTTAACTTTTACAACTTTTCACTTTCAACTTTAATCCCTCGTATTTTTCTTTTTTTACAAATGTTTTGAATTACGATCTAATTTTTTAGAGTTATCACATCGTCCGTGCACATGTGGTTCAACATTATTACTCTTATTTTTTCGTTTAACATCTCCATCACAAGATGCAAATCCTAGATCGACTTAGTTATTGTTTTTATGTTTTGCGTTTAACTTGCATTGTTCAACACTTTTACTTTTACTTTCCATTTGGATTTTTTATCTTATTTATTACGAATTTCTCTAGTGTTTAAAGTTGCACTTATATGTTTCTTGTAGGTTTATTATAGAATCCGTAGGTAATCAATGACGGATCAACAATGGACTATTCTTTAAAAAAAATTCTAATCTTATACCATCTGTCAATGATATATCGTAGATAATACTCTTTATTTCTTGTAACCTTATCACTTCTTTTTTTGTCACTTCTAATGAAAAGAATTTTTTATGTCTTTTCAATTCTTACTTCTTTCCTTTATAATATCTTCGAATTGTTCATAACTAAGAACATCATATAATAGATATTTACTCAACTGTGTACGTGACGTTGAATCACTAATCAATAGTTTTGGTGACTAGAGCGTTAATTAATTTTTATTGTAAAGCATAACGTAACAAACCAATAAAATAAACAATGGATATATAAAAATCAAACGTAAACAAAAACAAAGGAAAACTATAAGCAACTCAAAAGTGAAAAACAAATGTAACTATAACAACATGTTGAATTCATCTTCACATCAAAGTGGCAGCAAAAAATGCTCCAGCAAGTGCAGTTCCAGCTATAGCAGCTCTGTTGGTCCAGCCATCAGCAAAGGTACCGCTAGGCGGAATATCCGCTGGCGGTCCCGTGGCTGGGCCAGGCGACGGAGCATCAGAGGAGCCTGGTGGCGGAGGGGCGGATGGGGACGGTGTAGAAGGCGCAGGTGCTGGCGCCGCGGGTGATGGTGATGGTGATGGAGAGGGAACAGCGGGGCCGGGGCGGGCGTGGGAGACGGTGGCGTGACGACAGGAGCCGGGGCGGGCGTGGCGGTCGGGGAGACGGTCGGGGAGACGGTCGGGGTGGCGGTGGGAGGTAATTGGGCTAGGGTTGTGGTGGTGAAGATGGCAATTAGCATGAAAGTTTTGAACATTATGGAATAAGAACTCATGTTGATTTGTGGCTTTTGGTTATTGTGTGTTGTGTAGGATGACTGTAGACATGATGAATTTATAATGGTGTAGAGACTAAGACAGGGTGTGAATAAAATTAAAATAATATGTGTGAGGTATATTATTCATGGAAAGCTGTCTTACAGTGTGGAGGTTATAGAAAACAGTATATGAAGCTATATTTTATAAGTTAATAATATATGGTAGACATGAATAAATCAAATATGAAGGATTTGAAGTGGTAAACACACTAATGAGAGTTTGGTAGGAAATACAGTGTCAACTACAACTACTAGTTCAACCGGTTTATCTTATAATCGATCTGTTTAAATAAAACGGTTCAAAAGTATATACACAACTAAAATGGTTAAATAGATCGTTCTCGGCCTAACCAGCTGGTTTAGTTTTCTCATGAGAACGGTGGTGTTTTTATAAACTTTAAAAATATAAGTCAATAAATAACATGCATTTAAAAATATATCTATAATAAGATTTAAGATTTAAAGTTTAGTGGTTTTAATTAATAATTTTTTTTTGCTATACATGCATTGCAAATAATAACTGTTAATGCACAAATCATATGCAATCAATTATTGAATTGGAACAAGTCATCGACGATGGTGACATGAACTAAACCCTGTTTTTTTCTTTGTTAAAAAATATCAAGATCCATAGTTGATAATGGATGGTCTGCTGGGTATAAATAAAGTCTACACCTTATTTAAAATATCAGATATGTAATATTTTATAACAATATAATTTATATAATGAGCACCTAAAACTAATATTCTCCTTTTATTTAAGTATTTCAAGTACTTGAAGGATGTTTTTTTAAGAGTGCAAGTAAAGAGAAACTCATTTTGTAGATAGATATAAGAACATTTACAATAGAATTCCTAAAAATATATGAATCTATTTGGTAGATTATAAGGAATGATTTTGAGTGTTTGTGAATGAATGAGAGATAAAATATTATTGTTAATTGTATATTTAAAGAATCATTATTTAATTCTTATAATTTTTTAATATTTTTAAAAGTGGTTGTGAGTAGAGAAACAAGAAAAAAATAATGATAAATGTATAAAAAAATTTATTATTTATTTAAAAATAAAAAATATATAATAATATTTAATGTAATTATATAATAAAGATAATAAATCTCGCTTACCTTAGAAACTTTGAAAGAAGAAGGAATATTCACACGAAGAGAGGTATAGAGAGGGCAATTACCAGCTGTTGCCAGAAAGGGATTGCGAGAAAAGTGGCTTATAGATTTTCAATCTCTTTTAGTGAGTCAATTAGAAAAAGATAAACTAGTTGATATCAAAATATTTTAGTTTAATGGTATACACAATAATGTTTCTCGTCAACTTTGGGTCATGATAATATAAGAGTAAATTTAGGAATAAGATTAAAGAGTGTATGAATTAAACGGGTTAAAATAAATTAATGGCGAGGATTAAACACAATTTAACAAAATTTGTTAAAATTTTGTTTTAAATAACTAATATCATAAATTTTATTTTCTTCTTTTTTGTAATATATAAAAATGATAATGGCACAATATTCATTTTTAGGTGGGTTATATGTATCTTTTCTTTAGTCATGTGAGAATATGGATATAATAAAATAAATTGTGACTCGCAACTAGCTTAGAATTAGATTAAAAAAAACTAAACGAAATTCATCTCAAGGTAATTTAGTGTGCTAACTATGGGATTTACAAGAAACTAAAATAATCAAATTGTAACCAAATAAATCGAAACCAATAAAAAACTAGTGGTTTGGTTTGATTGTCTTTTAAAAACCGGGTTTTTTAGTTTGGTTTCGGTTTTTTACTTGTAAAAAGCCCGAAAAAATTAAAACGAAACCAGACTACCAAACTTGTAAATTTATAGGTATATTCATACATTTATAAATAAAATTAGTTAATTAGTTAGTTATAGAAAATGGACATTAATGTTTCAATAATATTTTTTTAAACCTCTTTAGTTAATTAGTTTGATATAGAAAATGGAAACTAAGGTTTCAATAATAATTTTTTAAACCTCTTTATTTGAATTGTTAGATTGAAATATTTTATTGAAGTTTTTGTTATTGTAGTTTATAGATGTAAGGTTATAGTAAAAAAATGTTTTTAATCTAAAACATGCAAGAATGATTATGGGCTTGACATGTATCATTTTATTGTTTTAAAGAGCAAACTATTTTGGTCATTTGTTAAATATATCAGTTTATTATGTCATATATGTTCATTGTGTCATATATTTTACTTTATTGTTATATATATATTTATCATTGTGCTTTATGTTTTAAATCATTTTATGTATTTTTTGTCATTTTTTATAGATTATATAATTTATTATCTATCATTGTGTTTTATAATTAAAAGGGTACAATGATATACTTTCACCAATGTTTATTCCCTTGAGACATTTTTTTATTTAAAAACTTACATCTATATTTCTAAAACAAAAAGTAAAAATTATTGTAAACTAAAAAGAAATATATAAAAAATAAATCTTACTAATAAAAATGCAAACTAAAAATAAAAGTAGCAAATAAAAAGTAAAGCGTGTTTCATTATACAAAAGGAAAATAAATAAATAAAAACTACTTGTCATCGATTAAAACAACAATACCAACAACAACAACAATTTTAATCAAAATTTTTATACAGATTTATAATAAAATTTTATGTTTCAACAGACAAATACTAAATAAAGATAATTGGTTTAACAGATTAAAATATTAATATATGATTTGTGAGTCTAAATTATATATAAAATACATGAATTTCCAAGCGTTTACAATGTTGTTGTTACCATTACATATCATGGCAGTTCTACAAGTACAATATCAAGAATATTGTCATGGTACCATTGGCATCACCTTGCCTCACCGATACCGCTAGGTTTGGGATAGTGTGCCATAGCAGTATCAGTCTATTGGATGCAACTTATAGGGCTTACAATTTTTGACACGGGTCTGTTAACACGACATGACACGACACGACACGAAGTTAACATGTTTCATGTTTGAGCTTAATAGGTTTCGTGTTTAAAACAAATCAACATGTTAAGGCACGATAAAATTCGTGTCTAAACAGGTTAAATACATGTTAACATGTTAAGACCTGTTAGGAAACCTATTTATAATTTTCAATTTTAAAAATAATTAAAAAAACATAATATTATAACAAAACCATACTTCCCCTTCCACACTTCCACATCTACAGTTCCAAAAATGACACCATCAAGGCGCCGTTCTTTGCCTTTCACACGGCCCCTTACTCAGCGGCACAACCACATCGCACATTCACTGAACCATAGCACACAAACACAAGGTTTGGCAGCGTGTGTTCTTCGTTCCCTGTTCCCTTGTTTTGTGGCACTCCAGAGCGCACATTCGCACAACCATAGGGCTCGGCCGCATCTGATTTGCATTCCCCGTTCCTTTGCTCAACTACACAACACATAACCATCGCCGGTCACAATCCACCGCTACCATAGTCGACTCACCATCACCACCATAGTTTGAATCAGCTAAAGATCTTGTATTGTGAAATTTCTTTTCGACTTAGTACTCACCATCACCACCAAGTCAACTCACCGTCACCACCAAGTCTATTTTAGTTTCATTAAGTAGGTTTCTAAACATGTATTCCTAAACAGGTTTCTAAACAGATTATTTCGTGTAACCAGTTTCTTAACAGGTTCGTATTCATGTTAAAAAAATATGACACGATAACTTATCATGTTGTGTTATGTCTAGCATATCAGATCATCATGTCTTATCGTCTCGTATATAACCCATTATATCATGCCTAAATTATTTTTAGCACTCCTTTGTTTGATAGTGCAACCACATCTTTTAGCCTAATAGAGCTTACTAAAGCCACATTACAAAAAAAAAAAAAAAACCACATAATTTGTTACATGCCCTAGTTTCTCACTTTCTTATAAATTGTGACCGTAACTTATAATTTTTCTCCTAATTTCAGTAGTTATATTTTAGTTAATTTCAGTAGTTATATTTTAATAGCTTTTTCTATTATCTCTTTTTCCATTTTCCTCCATGACAAATAAAATTGCTATTTAATCTAAAATGTTTAAGAAAAATTATTGTTTTGATATGTGTCCTATTATTTTAAAGATGATGATATTTTGGTCATTGTATTAGATACATCAGTTTATTGTGTCGTATACGTTTATTGTGTCAAATATCAGTTTGTTGTATCAAATATTAGTTTATTGTGTTATATATTTTACGCCATTTGATATGTATATATATCATTGTATATTACGTTTTAGAATATTTTGTGTTTTTTTGTCTTTGTCTGTATATATTATTTAAACTTGATATCTATTATTGTGTTTTACAATTAAAAACACATAATGATATATTTCACCAACGTATCTATCAAAACTCATAGTGTTGAGACTAACATAATGTGTTATTATCATTGTTTTTTAGACATTATATAACTTACTTTTATCTATCCTTATGTTTTACAATTAGAAGTAGATAATTATGTTATTTCACTAATTTATTTTTTAGAACTCATAGTTTAAAATAACATAATAACGAACAAAAAACACAATGAGATATTATGTTATATTGTCATTATTTTGAATGTATTACATTAATTAGTTATTAATTTATTATTGTGTTTTACATATTAGAGATACACAACAATGTTATTTCATCATTATATTTTTTTAAAAATTCATAATTTTAGAAAAACACAATAGTATTTAGAAAAACACAATAACTAACAAAAAAATATAATGAACTGCATTAATATACAGGATCAACACTATATGAGTTTAAAAACATAAAAAAGATTATTATCTTTTTATATACAATTTTGTATTTGTTTTAAAGATAAAATTGTTTTTATGGTGTAATTAAATAATAATAATGGCGTACATAAAAATTATGAATGTTTTAAAAAAAGAAAGAATTTTTAATGAATCAACAAAAATCGTTATTTCTAAAATATATCTCTAACAAACTTTTTCTCATCAATTGATCTCAACCATTGATTAAACATATGTATGGTTTAGATTACTTGCTACATTTTTTAGTTTTAAAGTTTTTTTAGATATCAAGAACGGAAAATTTGTTGTATATGATATAACTCATGATAAAAATATATAATAAAAAATATATAAAATGTGTAAGAAATAGTATTTAAAATGAAAAAATAGGAAGAAAAAATAAAAGGAGGCGGTTTACATGGATTTTTTCTCATTATATTAATTAAAATAAGCCTAACTAAAAACATGTATAAACGGAGTTTTGTGTGGAGCAAATATCGAAAATGCCATTGTTTGATGAACTCATAAAAATCATTATCTAATTACTTGTCAGTTTTCTTGACTTTGTTAATTTTAAATAAAAATAGATTTGATTGTATTAATTTGTACCCTGTCTTCCGCGTGAGACCGTTCACCAACTCTAGTATTCGTCCATATACGGACTATCGTTTTTCCTATTTTTATTAGATATATAGAGATAAATATTTAATAATTTGTAAGCATGTAACGATTATATAAATGAGTATTCAATAATTTTATGTGTAAGGGTTTTAAATTAAAAAAATAAAAGAATAAATCTTAATCATTAATCTTGTTAATTAACTATTAAGTTCAAATTAGAGTAAAAAGTTTGTTAAAAGTACATATTTAGTCGTAACTATTTTTGTTGATTTTTTTCTTAAGTTCTTTTATTTTTTTAAAAGTTCATTACTTCTATATACAACATTAGCCTTACAAAACTCATGTACTACACGAGGTGGATAATAAAAAAAACATATATACAAATTTGTATACACTTTTAATTAGTGGACTAACTTATATATAAAATAGTTTTAAAAGATATGACAAACATGAGAATGTTACTATATAAAGTGTTTTTTCCGTGCGAAATGTACGAAGTTAAACATGAAATTATTACACAAGAACAAGTAATAATTACGCAATTAGGATTATACTTGCATGATATAATTACACTGTGACACCCTGTATTTTCCAGGTTAACATTGTTTCCTTAACCTAACCTTTCTCTTTTATTTTATAGTTAGTAATTTCATTTATTAACTAAAATTGGTTAATATTTATTATTTTTATTATTGGTAACTTTAATTTAACCTAAGCTAATTAAAACACCTAGAATGCAAATCATAACAAAGTAAGGGACTATAATGCAAATTAATATTATTACTATAAATTAACCCAACCCATAACCGACCCCATTCCTTCTCTATTTCTGAAACCCTATTGCGGCAGCCTCCAACCACCGTGAGTCCCTTGCGGCAGCCTCCAACCACCGTGAGTCCCCACCGTGTGTCATTCCGCCACTCCTTCCTCCATCACCGCGGGTTCTCAATCACCGGGGAGCAACCGTGAAACTATCAAGCGGCACCGTGCGGTACGAATTTCTATTTACTTATTCGGGTTTGTTACGTTACGGTTTCGGTTGCGGTCTAGTCGTTCGATTCTCTAACGGTTGTCGCGGTTTAATGTTCGGTCCATGTGCGACGTTTATGTGTGTTCTACGTGTATATATATGTGTGTGTGTACGTTCTGCGTGTATATACATGTATGTATTGTTTTGGCCGAGAGTTGGTTGACTATGTGTATGGATGTATGTGTATTTCTGCGAAATCATGTATGTAAATATGTGTTTGGCGTAAGATCATATGTGAGGGTTGTTGTATGTGGGGTTTTAGAATGCATACGCATGCATGGTGATATGTAAGTATGTATATATGTGTGCCCATGGGTGTATGTATCTGTTGCGTATATGCATTATTGTTTGTGGGTTTATTTTCAATAGTGGGTGCTGCCACTTAGGCCATGATTTTAGTATACAAGCTATACATGGATGTATATGGCTAAGTTTGGCAGGTTCATTGCATATGTGTGTGTGCTTTGCATGATGAGTGTTTATGAATGATATGTGAGTATCCATGGGGTACGATCGGGTGTAGTATGTATGTGTGTATTGTATGTAATATATTTCCTGAAAGTGTTGTGTGTAATATTTATATTATAGATAAGTGTATTTCGTATGGATTGCTATGTGCTAAGATGTGTGGGTGATGTATTAACAAACTTACGGTTATATTATAAAAACAAGTCATAATTTAAAATATATATAAAGAGTACCTTTATTCGAGATCGGGTACACGAGAATAATTGGATTAGTATTATTAGTAGTAATATTTGTATGCATGCGTGAGTTAGTGTATGACTGTGCTTGCATGGGAAGGGGAAATATTGATAACCGACACCGTAATCGAACCGTGATCACGAACCATACCATTCTATTTTGGGTAATTAATTCCATTACGAATATTTAATCTCAAACAAATATTAAATGAAACTCAGGTTAATTGGAACCCGATACTTTGTGCGTACCTTTTCGATTTATTGCAACGCATTCGAGGTGAGTCTCCACGGCCCCTATTTTACATTATTTTCCTTTTGGGGGAAAAACATGCAAACTTTATTTATAAATGATTTCTAGTATTATTGTTTATCGCCTGTTACGTTAGTGCAAACATACTTAAAAGTCCTTACATTCTCGAACTGTTAGTAATGTGTAGCGAGGTAATTCTGAGTAGCACTACTGGGTTTGACAAACCCCGCCCGGGCTAGTCGCGCTAGCTTGATTGGAGGTCAAACGGGTGCGTTATTGACCTAACATTTGTCATTGTCTAGTGAGACGTGAGGGGAAGGTAACAAACATACGAACATACAAACAGTCAGCCTCCGTTCGAAACGCTAAGTAACTTGTTTATAGGCTAGCTACCTATCGATATGCTTTAATTACTTTACCATTCGAACAGTTACAAACATTTTTACCTGTATTAAACCTGTGAACTCACCAACTTTATGTTGACACACTTTAGCATGTTTTCTCAGGTAACAGGAACGCTTAAACTTATGATGCACGATTAAGGAACGCACTAAGGACACGCATCATCAAACATATTTACTTGCATTGAACATTTTGTTTTGACTTAGCACTTGTAATTTTCAGTATTGTTTACATTTCGTTATTCGCTTCCGCACTGTTATTCATTTCAGTTTTATGCTTCCGCACTGATGTTTATTTCTTTTATGCTACTCTGATTTAAGTCAAACGTTTATTTTTAAATTCATTTAGTGTCGTTTGATATGATCGTGTCTGAGATCCTGGTTTGTCACACGCCTCGCGGTAAAACCCCGCCCGTGGAAATTGAGGTGTGACATACACAGTGATGAAATTTTCACGCAAGAATACCTTTTTGTGTGATAATTCAACATCTGCGTGGTAATTCCATCTAGTTCTTGCGTGATAATTCAACCTCTGCATGATAATTCAACCTCTGCATGATAATTCCATCTATAAGTCAATAATTTTAACACTTGCATTATAATTCCATCCGTAACGTTTATTGTTACGTGATAACTTTGTACGCTTCGCACGAAAAAATCACTTCGCACGAAATAAGCACTTTATATAATAAACTTTTATTATAACTTTTCATTTGTAGATGAAGAAAAAGTTAAGAAATATTGAACTTTTCTTAAATAAAAAATTGAAATGATAGTTATAACAAAGTGAATAATTTACTCTATTAATTAATTACTAATTGCCATAAAAAAGTAAATAGTTAATTTCAATTTGCTATTTAAGATTTGATTAAAATAATCATTTTCTCCAAAAGATTAAAAACATCAATGTACTTTCGAAAATTCCATATGTTGTTTCAATTTTAACACGTGCATTATAATTCCATCCGTAACGTTTATTGTTACGTGATAACTTTGTACGCTTCGCACGAAAAAATCACTTCGCATGAAATAAGCACTTTATATAATAAACTTTTATTATAACTTTTCATTTGTAGATGAAGAAAAAGTTAAGAAATATTGAACTTTTCTTAAATAAAAAATTGAAATGATAGTTATAACAAAGTGAATAATTTACTCTATTAATTAATTACTAATTGCCATAAAAAAGTAAATAGTTAATTTCAATTTGCTATTTAAGATTTGATTAAAATAATCATTTTCTCCAAAAGATTAAAAACATCAATGTACTTTCGAAAATTCCATATGTTGTTTCAATTTCACTCCAAGTGCTTTTATTATTTTGGATAGAGTGAAAAAAACTAATGAAACTTTTGGATAGAAATTGAAATAACTTATGAAACTTTGGAAGTTAAATTGATATTTTTAATCTTTTGAAGGAAAATGAGTTTTTTTAACAAACCTAAAGGAGTAAAATCAAACTTAAATTAAAAGTAAAAGTAGTTTGGGCGGAAAAAAAGTATGATAGTCTAAAAGTGCGACACGTTGTTTTGCGACACTCTTTTATTAGAGTCGTAAGATTTCCTTAATATAAGTTACACCATTTAAGCGGAGGTTTTTATCTTTAAAATGAGTATGTTGTCGTTATATAAAAATAAAAAACAGTGTTTTTCATCCTATATGATTCTATTCATTATTGCATCTATTCGTTTGTTATTGTGATATTCTAAACATTATTGTATTTAATGATGAATTCTTAAAAAAAACACAATTGTGAAATACCATTGTTGAAATAAATAAATATGACAATCTAAAACATAATGATAATAATAAAATTAACCTAACACATTAAAACCAATAACAAAATAACAAAAAAGTGATACAAAACTTAAAACACAAGTAGAGGTGAACTTGTTTATCTTATATTTCATCATCCATATATATTCTAAATTTGAAATAAATATAAAAAAGTCATCAATGGATACAAAAAGAGAGGGATTAGAACCCTTGTACGAATAACGCGTACACCGGATTAGCAATCCATCACTTTCTTTGTTTAACTAGTCGAAATAGATAACTACTATGTTACGTTACACATCTAGTAAGAATTGAGGAAATTATTTTTTCTTTTGCACATTCTTTATTGTTATTATATAATTAGCAATTCTATATAGATGCTCCAAATTAAGATCCAAATAGAAAGATTTGGATATAGTTAATTAGTTATGAATCACTATCAGAGAGTGGAGGGACTCAAAGTTGTACAACCGTCTTGATGATGTTCTTGCCTACGTGGCTGGTGGTTATTAATTAACATGCATCACATACAATTTGCCAAATGAACGAAACACCGCAGGTGGACCCCGACATAGTTTTGCTCATAAAGCCATATGGGCAAAATACATCGGGTCAAATTTGGTTGGATTAGCGGGTTTTATATCATATCCATTCAAGTCTTCCTAGTTTAGTTTTCGCTTCAACCTCATTGAAGCAAGTAATGGATGTTAAAGACACAAATACATACACAAACACACATCAAGATGGCAGACCCATGTTTCTCATAGGAGTTAGAATTCTCAGTGTTTTGATGTCTATGTGAGTGGTTTTTTGTTAGGTTAGGTTGGGTCATTAAAACTTTTTAATGGACCCAAAGTTGTACAACCATCTTGATGATGTCCTTGCCTACGTGGTTGGTGGTTATTAAATAACATGCATCGCGTACAATTTGCCAAATGAATGAGTTTAATATCATATTGATTCAGGTCTTTTTGGTTCAGTACGGCTTCAACCTCAATGAAGCGAGTAATGGATATTAAAGATATACATGCATACAGTGGCAAAGCCATAAATTTTCTCATAAGTGTTAGAAATTTTGTGTTTCAAAGTCTATAGGAGTGTAAAACTTTTTGTTGGATAAAATTAGGTGACCTAAATATTTTGGGTTCTTTAGTGTAATGGTCTAAGGCTTTTAGTATGTTCGTAAATTTATAAAGTACTTTATTTGGTTCATAAATTTATTTTGTTAAAAATTTTCATATTGCTTACAATTACCAACAAACAAATTAGCGTTTAACATTGAAGTAATAAACAAACCAACACTTACGTGTTATATAATTTAGACTACTCTTGAACTAGAAAATCAACCTTTAACTATCTAAAATTCATTTTAAACATGAAATAATCACATAATCAATATTCATATATCACTCAAACTATAATATTCCAACAATCATGATTCATGACTACATTTAATATATAAAATTATAAAAAGAACATATTGTTTTGGGCCATTCGGAGACTAGAAATGGGCAGCCTGCAATGTCATAATTGGGGTCAAAAATGGAATGGGCCTAAAAAAAGTAGATAATCGGGTAAATTTGAAAGTGGATAAATGAATGGGGTGTTTGTTTTTTTGTAAAGCTATTTCTAACTTTTTTGTTTGCGCCGGGTAGATCACTTACATACGTTCAGTTCTGTATAGTGTTTGTTTTTGTAAGATTTTTCATTAAAAATGTCTGAACGATGCAGACTTGGTACAACCACTTTTAAAGTCTTGTAAAATTTACAAATGATTAAATATCATCACCAACCACCAACAAAGTCCACCTCCACCATCCACCTCCACCGTCCGCCTCCACCGTCCGCCTCCACCGTCCGCCTCCACCGTCCGCCTCCACCGTCCGCCTCCACCGTCCGCCACCACCGTCCGCCACCACCACTGTTCGCCTCCACCACCGTCAACCACCCATAAATCGAATAGATTATTTAAATAAAATATATTTTTATGGTTTTATGAATATTATTGAGTGTTGTATGATTTTTATTTAACTTTTAAAGTTTAAAAAATATGTTTATTTTAATTACATAATATTTTAGCAGGTTGCAGAGGTTTGGTTCATATCTTCTCTTACAAATATTGCAAATGTGGTCCACAAACTACATATATTTGGCTGCAGAAAAAAACAAACATCACCTAAATTAGTCATGAGCGGAGAAAGAAAGTAATTAATGAATTTAAAAAGAATAGATTTGTCAACTTAGATGTGATTAGTATTTTGTATATTTATACTTTAATAATTAAACTTTATTAAATAAAAGTTTTAAATATATATTTTTGATATCATTGGTCAAAACTTCTTTATGAATATCATTAAAGTATATTGGGTGTCGTGCATGTTTCGGGTATGAGACACGAGTCTAGGTACGCCACTACACACATACAATGAGAGAGGAATGTGCTTGTATTTTCTTTTCTTTTTTAAAAACTTAAGGATATCTCATCTCAATCATTATTTTTGTGCGTATGTATGTGTTTGTTTTTTAACAAGTACATTTTCTTAATACTAGTTGTCAAAATTATTGTGAATTTAAATAGTAAATGTTGGTTTTCTTAGTATGTGACTTATGTTAAGTATCATATTATCAATCAAATATGTTTCTTTCCTACTATATTGTGTTGTCATTTTTTTAATAAGTGAAGATACATGTGTGAAGATTACGTGTATGTTGAGCTTTTGTCAGCTAACAACGTCTATCGTGTATTTCATGAATTGTGTCACAAAAGATAAATCTAAACTTCCATTTAAGCCTAACCAAATTCGTTTACACACCAACATAGAACGCAAACAATAAAATATAATAGTCTAATCAGATTATCTAAAAACTAACAGACTTGTAAAAAATAAGATCCGTCATCGTGACAAGAAACCCTAAAAAAACAAACATAAATCAAATGAGCAGAGAAGACAACAAGACAAATTCATCTGTTGCATACCATGATAACATCTCAATGGAGATCGAAGACGTATTTTAATCAGGAGACCCAGATACTAATCAATGAAGACGAGATAAAGATGATTTGTCTTCGTAGATGAAAGAAAGAAAATGACTTGATGAACCATAAAAATGGGTCTCGGACAATGAAAATTATACAAATCGAAGATTGTCATCCTTCTTTCATTTTCCTTTTTAATTCTTTTTATCCTAGAAGCTAGCCAAGGAGCCCAAACAAACCCACAATTAGAGGTGGGCGTAAAAATCGGGTTCGAACCTGACCCGGACCCGGGTACGACTAGTACCTAGTGAGAGGTGTATAGGGTTGGACCCGTTTAAATTCTTAAGATTGGAACCGGTTTTAGATTTTGAGTTTTCAGCAAACTCGACTCGAAACTGCCGCGGTTGAACCCGAAATCGGACACACACAAGAAAATAAAAGAAGAAGAAAAAAAATTAAACCCGGTATTGGACTCGGTTTCGATCCCGGTCCGACCCGGGTATAGCAGGTAGGGTTTTCAAGTATGCGCACCCTACATGAACCCGACCCGGGTTCATACCCGGTTTCGCCTCAACCCAAGTACAAAAAACCCGATTGGGTTGAACCCGGTTCCGGATACTACCCAAATCCCGAAATGCCAACTTCTACCCACAATAGCTCCAACCCCACAATTGCTCTAAAGCACATCCCAAATCCAGCCTATCTCATATATAAGATGAACAAATGTACAGAAAAATTTGAGAAAATAATATGTTTTGCTATTGAATTGAATATGTATATATGCCAACACATTTATGTCCGTATTTATACGTATGTAGTATTGTAGTCCAATACGTGAACAAAAATAGATATGCTATTGGATTTTTCCTATTAAAAAAACTCTGATTGTTTATCAAATGTTTTATTAAAATCTATTACCTATAATAAAAAATTATTTTTTTGTCACATGCTAACATATTAAGCATTTTTATTTTTATTTCTTGCCTCTCTCCTAATAAATGATAAAATTATATATAGTAATTATATTATTTAAAATATTTTTAAATAAAAAGTTTGATATTGTAAAATTTAAAAAACATTATGCTATAATAAAAAATACACTCTAAAAATATATGACACAACTTTTTTAAATAGGAAATATTTTAATACTATTTTTTTGTAAGTTTCATGACATAATTATTTTTTCAAAATTAAAATTGAAAAAACCAGAATGTTTAAGAAAATAATTAAAAAACATAATTTTATAAAATAAAATTTCAAAATGATATTATTGTTGTTTTTACTTGAACTACTTATTTATTTCTAACTCAATCATATCTTATTTACAAATATCATTTCTACTTTTCAAAATTTTATTACAAATTATTTCATATATTATTTAATCAATCCGCGTACTACACGGGATACTATACTATAAATCTATAACCTATAATAAAAGAAGGTTTTTTATGCCACATGTTAACATACTAAATAGATCTATTTCTTAATCTTTTTAAAAATAGCTTATAAAAGATCTAAAAATCTATAATCTTTTTATGCCACATGATATACGTTCTAGAAAATTTTCTTTTTAAAAAAATTTGTCTCTTTAGAAATAAACATTAATAAAAAGATCTATTTCTTAATCTTTTTAAAAATAGCTTATAAAAGATCTAAAAATCTATAATCTTTTTATGCCACATGATATACGTTCTAGAAAATTTTCTTTTTAAAAAAATTTGTCTCTTTAGAAATAAACATTAATAAAAAGATCTATTTCTTAATCTTTTTAAAAATAGCTTATAAAAAATAGAATAATGGTGCAATGTAGCATCTCTAATTACCATTTTTATGTCATGTGGTATCCTTAGTTGTCTTTTTATTATAATAAGAAGATTATATTATTTAAAATATTTTTAAATAAAAAGTTTGATATTGTAAAATTTAAAAAACATTATGCTATAATAAAAAATACACTCTAAAAATATATGACACAACTTTTTTAAATAGGAAATATTTTAATACTATTTTTTTGTAAGTTTCATGACATAATTATTTTTTCAAAATTAAAATTGAAAAAACCAGAATGTTTAAGAAAATAATTAAAAAACATAATTTTATAAAATAAAATTTCAAAATGATATTATTGTTGTTTTTACTTGAACTACTTATTTATTTCTAACTCAATCATATCTTATTTACAAATATCATTTCTACTTTTCAAAATTTTATTACAAATTATTTCATATATTATTTAATCAATCCGCGTACTACACGGGATACTATACTATAATCTATAACCTATAATAAAAGAAGGTTTTTTATGCCACATGTTAACATACTAAATAGATCTATTTCTTAATCTTTTTAAAAATAGCTTATAAAAGATCTAAAAATCTATAATCTTTTTATGCCACATGATATACGTTCTAGAAAATTTTCTTTTTAAAAAAATTTGTCTCTTTAGA
This sequence comes from Flaveria trinervia, assembly GCA_025506515.1. Taxonomy (NCBI): domain Eukaryota; kingdom Viridiplantae; phylum Streptophyta; class Magnoliopsida; order Asterales; family Asteraceae; genus Flaveria; species Flaveria trinervia. The sequence continues at coordinate 15,369,633 of CM046450.1, read as the reverse complement.
AATAAACATTAATAAAAAGATCTATTTCTTAATCTTTTTAAAAATAGCTTATAAAAAATAGAATAATGGTGCAATGTAGCATCTCTAATTACCATTTTTATGTCATGTGGTATCCTTAGTTGTCTTTTTATTATAATAAGAAGATTATATTATTAAAATATTTTTAAATAAACAAAAATTGATATTATAAAATTTTAATAACTTGATATTATAATAAAAAATACACTTTATAAATATATGACACTATTTTTTAAATATGAAGTATTTTAATACCATTTTTTCTAAGCTTCATAACATAATTATATTTTCGAAATAAAATAATAAAAAACAAAATGCTTAAGAAAAACAATTAAAAAAATACAATCTTTTAATTTAAAATTTAAAATGATATTATTTTTGTTTTTTACTTGAACTACTTATTTATTTATAACTCAATCATATCTTATTTACAAATATTATTTACAATTTTTAAAATTTTATTATATATTATTTAATCAACTCGTGTATTACACATGATACTATACTAGTATATATATATATATTTGATACATAATATTTCATATCTGCCGTAATTTTCTTGTTGGATTTAATTTCCCATTATAATGTTAACTTGTGAGTTGTGAAGATGATTGTGTCCATATTTGTTTTATGTTTTATTTCGGAATCGATGTTACACTTAAACCAGTTGATGGGTTTAATTCTTTTAACCATATTATTCAGTTTGTTTTTTCATTTATAATATCCTTCGTATTTTCTTACAAGGTTGTCTGATTTTTTTCAAAATAAAGTACAATTTACTTATAATATTTATCTATATTTCCATCTTAGAAAATTAGAACCATTAGCTTTTTAAATAGGAATGAATGTTACCACCTGATTTTTCCTTCGGAGCAAGTTTTCTAAACGCATGTTTATATCATTTTCAATATAAATTAATAAGCTTAATCGCGTGCTAAGCTCAAGCAATTATTTAAGGAAAGATGTAACAATTAAAAAGATCTTGTTGAACATAGGGACTGTAATTTAGTTAATTTATAAATTGAGTGTTAAATTCATATGTGGTAATGCATGTATAAAACATATTTTAAAATACATATATGTGGATTTTTGTAATTGTAATAATGAATTGAACAAGTAATCATACAATTAACTAAGAATCAATATGAACAATCAAGAACATTCGCTAATCTTATTCAATGAAGATTGATACAGAGAGTTTTCAAGGATTCGAGAGTTGTAACTAACTAACTCTTAACAACTGTAATACACTTTATTAAGAGTAAAGAAACAAACTAAACTTCTTAACAGATGAACCCTTTAAATTGTAAAGGTTAACACAATTAACCCTCCATCTTAATCACATATTCAACTTTAGCCACTACATTCTTACATTCTCCACCTTATGGACAAAGTTCAACCAACATGTAACCACTCCAAACACCTATGAAGTTTGATACCAGTCACAAGTTTAGTCATACAATCAGCTGCATTATACTCAGTACCAACTGTTGCAACTCTGATATCTCCACTGCTAATAATATCTCGAATAAATGTAGTCTAACATTTATATGTTTAGTCCTTTCAGGATAAACCTGATTCTTAGATAGGTGACTAGTTCCTTGATTATCATAGTACACACCAATGTCTTCTACATCAATGCACAAATCTGTAACAAATCCCGTCAACCAAATGGCCCCTTTAATTGCTTCAATCAAAGCAACATATTCAGACTCAGTAGTAGACAAAGCTACTATCCTTTGCAAAGTAGATCTCCAACTTACTAACCCTTCATAAACAAGGAAAGTATACCCGGTAATAGACCTGCCTTTATCCATATCTTTTGCAAAATCAGAATCTACAAATCCTTTGGACTATACATGACATATCACTAGTACCTTAATCACCAAATATTAAACCAATATCCCTAGTACCTTTCAGATACTTTAGAATCCATTTAACTACTTCCCAATGAGCTTTTCTAGGGTTAGCTAAGTACCTACTCACAAGCCTAACTGCATATCCCAAATCTGGCCTAGTACATACCATAAGGTACATAAGACTACCAACTGCATTTGCATAGGGTACACGAGCCATTCTTACTTTATCTTCATCAGAAACTATCAACCCTGATTAGACAACCTGCAGTACTGGTGACGGGGTTCACTTACAACATAACAACACAAAGAGGAGATTAACTAAACTCAAACAAATAGTAAACTGGATTAACCACAATAGAGACACTAAGAACACAAGTAATGGTTTTTCAAGAATGCAGTATATTGCTTTCTCTACGTTCTATTACAAGTGTTACAAAGCATATTAGAAAGATACAAGAACATGAGATACTTATACTACATCCTACAACCGGCCATACTATGAAAGCCAGTTGGATACAATTGACTAGACTCAAAACAAAATCAATTGTAGAGTCAAAAAAGCAGATTTCCTTTTTGACTTTGTGACTATGACATGCTATAGCTCACATCCTTATCTATTACAAAAAGGATAAAGTACATAAAGTAGAAAGTTTACAGACTCAATACCTCAATATACAGTTACCAAAAGCATGGACCTTTTCACCAACTCATGAAAGTTGGTGACTTTACAAAGATGCAGCAGAAAGGTGTCCAGCTTTATGGAATAGTACATCAGATAAAGCATGTACTAAAAGTCTTCGGAAGAAATCTATCTTCAAGAGTTAAGGCTTCGGAAGACTTTGTCTCTGAAGCTTCGGAAGTCTTCATCTTTGGCTTCAGAAGATATTGGTCTTGGCTTCGGAAGATTTCACACTTAGAATATTCTATTGCATGTGTGAAACTTCCGAAGCATTCTTCTTCAGTACTTGTGCAACATGCATGCAAAAAGTTTTTGGTTGCTTCAGCCTCTATGCATATTCTCTACAAACTCCCCCTAGGCTGATGCTATCAAAACTTTTGAAGACTTCAGATATCAACAGTCCTCATCAGGATGATAAACAACCTTTTCTTCATGAGATTATTAGGATCCTTCAGACTGTCAAAATGTCTTCTCATGTCAAAGAGATCATGCAGATGCAACTGAAACATGTCTTTCCAAGTGTTGACATTCTCAATGCCATGATCTCTGATGGCATGCCACCTTTCTGGATTTGTAGTGTATGTCCAGAACAGGATGGGTCTTTCTGACGCAAGAGGAGCTATTGGAATGGGAGATGATGGAGCATCCTCTGGCTGCACATCCTCAGGATGTTCTGACTCATCTTGAGGTTTAGAAAAGGATGTCGTCTTCTTCTTCTTTGGCTTTGGTTTAGAAGCCATCCTTTTCTTTCTCTTTACAACTTTTAACTGAGAAGACTGGTCTGCAGTACCTGATTGATCTTCATTTTCTTTCTCAGTTGGGTCTTCAACTCTTACAGGTTTGGATTGAGAGTGAGTCTAAACTTGCTGTGGATCAGAAGATGAAGCTTGCTGAGATTCAGCAGGAGGTCCAGGTTGTGATGTCTCTGGTTGTTCAACCTTAACCTCCACTTCAAGTGGGGCTTGACTTGGAGGGGAATGTAAGTCAACCAGCTCTTCACTCTTGATCTTCTGTTTGATCATCCTAATATGTTCATCCATAGTGGATAGAGACATGGGGCCAAGTCTCCTTCCGTAGAATCCATACAGCTTCAAGAAGCTCATCATCCTCTGCCTGTCAACATACTTCTTCATGCTTTTGTGGATGATGGCTCTTGACTTAGCAGCTTCTTCCCTCAGCTTTCTTTTAGTTGTCTTTCTTTTTTTGACTATCTCAAGTTCAAGTTGTTTGAGATACTCAAACTCAACATAGTCATAAGACAGGGGAAGAAGTGCTTCTGCCTGGTAGAGGCCTGTGGCACTCAGGTAGTTAATCATCTTGATCCTTTCTTCTTCTTTATCTACCTAAGATTCTTGTTGAACCACATTCTCTTATGCAAGACTTTCTTGAACTGGAGAGAGGGTAGGCACATGCTTGTACAATCTTTTCTTTCTTCTCTCTTCTTTGATTTGTACTAACAGCTCTATATCTTCAGCCTCCTTCTTCTCCCTTGACCTTTCCAGGTCAACCAGTTCATTTAACTCTTCTAAGGGGAGAGAGATGACATTGTCTATGTCATAGTTCCTTGTCTGCAGATAGTTTATCCTGACTGCCCTTAACTCATCATTCTGAGTATCTGGTCTGGGGGCAGCCCTGATAGCAGACTCCATGAGTCTTGCAGACTCAGAAGAGGAACTTTCTCCCCTCAGCTTCCTTTTCCTCTCTCTCTTCTCCTCCTCAATCTCCTCAGATGTCATCTTTCTTTTTTCTTTGTCACTCACAAACCTTTGTGACTCAGAGTGGAGAGAGCTTTGGCCTTTATTGCTTGATGCAGCTTCTGAGCTCTGGCCAAAGATAGGTTGAGAAGCACCTTCACTAGCAGTTGTCTCAAAAAGGGCATTGATCTCTGCAGCAGTTTTTGGTGATAAGACTGGGCTCTCAGGTTCTGTCACTGGGCCTTCATTCAAGGTTTCCCCTATGAAGCTAATCTTAGGGTCTGCCTCAACATCCAGTTGACCGATGACATTGCCTGATTGCCATAGTCTTCTTCTTAGGCTGAACTCTACAGTGATCCTGTCTTGGATTCTTTGTGCCAACTTGTCAGCTTATCTTGATTGGCTTGGATTGACAAGTAGCATGTTGACTAAATCGAGACCTTCATAGAAGTTCAAGGTCTGAAAGTTGAAAATCTACCGCTGCCCTTGAACTCTTATGATGATTAGGGCTTTCCTTTTGCTGTCATACCTCCACCTAATGATGTGATTGGAAGATGGTGGAGATGACATAGCCCTTGGTATCCCATCCTCAAACAGACTCTGTATGAAGGAGTCTGTGTAGTCCACATCAATGTGAATTTGAGGAGGTTGTTGAGAATGCACAATCGCAAGTGAGGATGGTGAGTCCTCAGTGTCCATTCTCTCTGAAGAACTCCCAGGTTTTATAGCTGTAATGACTTTCTCCCCCTTTTTGGTAGCATCACCCACTTGCATAGGTGAGCCAGGAGTTAGTTCAATCACATCTACAGGTTCTTATGTTCCTTTTGAGCTCTTCTTAAATGTCTCCCAGCTAGTTTTTCCTTAAGATATGAAATCTCAAGTTGCTGATCACTGACCCTGTTATGTAAGGTAGTCACTTGAGATTCAAGGTGACTAACTTTGGAGACTAAATAGGTGTGTGTTTTAGATAGTTTGTGCACCTTTAGTCTTAAATTCCCCTCATCTTCATCAGAAGAATCATTGGGGGATGAGATGATTAGACCAAAGTCCTCTCTCTCACCACTAGCTTCAGGTTCTTGGCTGCTAGATTTCCTCTGTTCACTGGCAGTCTCAGTTGAGATGACAGTGAGCTGAGTTGCCATGGTTGAGGTCTTAATGATGTAATCACTTTCAAAAGTAAGAGCCTCTTCCATATGGACATCCTGAACAGTTCAGAAGTGTCCACCTTAGCAATAGGTGACTGATGGGGGCTAGAAGTAGGAGCCTCAAAAGTACTCATCTCTCTTCGAGTAGGGGAAAAGAAGAGAGAATCATGGTACTCACTGAAACCTAGATCCTCATCAGTGTAGAAATCAAGGTTGGGGAATGGTTGGTTGAGATCTAAAGGCTGGGGATGGTAACTGTCCCCTGAAGGTTGATCACTTGAGTGTTGAGACTCAGAGTGATGGCTTAAGGCAGTTTGGCTTACGAGCTCATCAGGCTGAGCATGAGGAACCTCAGCACTGATCCTTGAAGAGATGGGAGTGGTCTGCTCCTCAGGATAAGTGGAAGCTCTAGTTTCCACTTCCATCTGTATGGGTGAGTGTATGGGGGCCTCCATAGATTGAATAGTCTGAGCAGGGGTTCGTTTGGATTTTCTTTAGTAGGTGATGGTGATTTGTGGCTGTGTAGGTGGTTGGGAAGTAGCAAGTGTGGGTTCAAAACTAGCTGGTGCTGCTAGGTTGTCACCTTGAGCAATGACTCTAACATTTTTGGGACCAGGGCTGTTTCTACCCCTGAGAAGCCAACAGTGGGATTTCTTAATATTTTAAAGATGTCGGGCTTCATCTGTCCCAGTTTAAGAATGTTATTTGTTCCCCTCAACTATGAGCCCAGTTCACAGTTAAGAATGTACTGAACTTATCTAGGAAACATGTAATATTTTAAGGAATCTAAGTTTGCAAGTAAGTTAGTATAAACAAATTGAGAATACCTGAACTTGATTCCCTGAATCATTCCATGGATAATGAAGGAGAGATCCTCAAGAATCTGGTCCCATCCACCATGCTTGTTTGATAAGTTGTGGATAACCACATGGAGCAGGAATCTCCACTGGATGAGACCTTTCTTTTCCTAAAGGTCTTTACATAGAAATCTCCCTCATACCCCATCTGCTCAAAAGAATGATTGACAGCTTCTTTGGAAATAACACCTCACCTTCTTCATCATCCAGCTGAAGATGCATATTGATGATGGCCGGAATGATGAAGACTTTTCTCCCATGCACTGTGGCAGACAGTGCCTTCTCCCCATCCATTATAACCTCTTGGCAGGTCTTCCAAAATTCAAGCAAATGATCCTCATAGAGTGGAGGATCAATGGTTAGGGAGGTGAAATAGTTGGACAAAGCTAAGAAACGGCAAACCTCTAAGAAATGAGGATCTTTCTCAGAGCTTAACAGAGCAACCTGGTTGTGGTGCCTGTGAAGGTGCATGGTAAAGTTCGGGTCATTTCTATGAGTGGATTGGCCATTGTGACGTAGCTTAAGGATGAAGAAAGAAATTTCAGAGAGAAATTTGGGGTTTTAGGATGAAGTAAATAATAATAATAATAATAATAATAATAATATAATATAATATAATAATAATAATAATAGTAATAATAATAAAATTGTTAACTTAAAAGTGTTTAAAAATTTATTTAAAAACTTGGGGGATTGTTTTTGTAAATTTATAAACTTAAAACAAAGTTTTAGCATAAAATGTTAACTATTAAATACTGCAGGGACCAAATGTGTAAAATCACAAAACCTAACCCCCCCCTATTTTTCTTTCCCGCAAACCCGGCGAGACGCCGGTGGTCGCTCCGGCTATACTCCGGCGACCCTATTAGTGCCTTAAAACCTCGAATTATGATTGGAAACCGTTTCCAATTGAGTCGTGTGCCTGATTCGAATCGATTAGTATAGATTAATTAAGATTAAACACTAGTTACACGAGCTTTCGAGCTCGAGTAACCGTCGGGCTATGGTTTTTAATCGATTAACAATTAAAACCTAATAATAACACAATTAAACCAACTTAATCGATCATAAATCCATCTCTAATCGACTACAACACTCAAAAGCACTCAAATCAAATCCAAACACTGAAATTGATCACCTCTTTTCCCGCAACCTGCAACTTTGTCGAAACTACCCTTCTAAGCCTTCTTAGTTTAAATTGATTGAGGGTTCTTCATCTTCAAGATCATCAGAAGCTTCTTGTGCAACTAATTTGGTTGGAATCATCGTTTGAATATCGATTAAGGCTCCAAGTGTTTGCGAACGTCTTTCGTTTTCCTCACCAACCAATCGACCTCAAATCGGGTATCAGACTCATGAATTTGATTGGTTTTACTTGGGGTTTAAAATCCCCAAGGTTAATTTCATGTTCATAAACGAATTGGGATCAATTTGGAATCAATCGGTTCTAGGGTTCTTAAGATTTGGGGAATTTTCTTTAAATGGGTTTTTAATAATTAGGAACCAATATGAACCGCGGCTGAGGCCTTGGTTCATTGGTTAAGTCATTACACATCTCAACAAGGGGTCCCGGTTCGAACCCGGGCACCCGCAGTTTATGTTTTTTTGGCTTTTTCAGCCTTAAAAAATATATAAAAATCTTTAAAAATTATAAAAAGTATTTATAAACTTAGTTCATTTCTTTAATTACTTAAATTTCTTCTGCAAATTTATTTTTAAAAATATATTAATATAAATTAATTGTTTTCTTTAAAAATTAGATCATTTTTGTAAATATAAACTTTAGATAATAGTTTTAAACTATTAAAATTATTAATATAGCAAAAGTCACTTCTAAACTAATAATCAAGGGTATTTCAAATAATTACAAAAGTTTATTTTTTTTAGTTTATTTCTTCTTTAAATTAGTTACCCAAATATTACATATATTATTCTTTTAAAATATATGGGTTGCTACAATTAAAATGCATAATATATCTATAAGAATCCCAAAATTTTACCTAAAACCCTAATTCTCCTTAAAACGTAAGCTTATTAAACGTAAATATTGTAAAACTATTCATATTTAGGTATCTTGTGAAGGAGTACTTGGAATGGTGATTATATTGATCTTTTATCTTCATATTACATACTTATTGATCAAGTGAGTTTTCCTTGTCCCCTTTTTATATAATTTCACACTTCTTTGAGGTGAAACATGATGCTTATATTACATACACCTTTAAACATTTGAGACTTGTAATGCACATGCAATTCTACTTATTATTTGGTCATGGTTATTTGTGTATTGTAAGTGTTTATATGAGATACATAGTTTGTTTACAATCATTAACTATTGCTAGCCTGGCGACGTCTTAGATCTTTGGGCCTGACAAGCCTATTTGGTGCTAAAGTCGAGGTATTGCCGACTCCTAGGGGCCGTACGCTGTGCACTAGGGAACCAAATACACTTAGTCAATCTTTTATACTTGTAATCAAGTTGAGGTTTGGTTGTAACGATATGTGTTCTATAACCTTACTAGCTTATAATCCATGACATGAATTGCTACTTGTAATCTTATTATGTATGAAAACCTGGAAACTCACCAACTATTTTTAGTTGACTCTTTATTTTCATCATGTTTCAGGAAATCCCCAAGATTAAAGTGTCTTTTGAAGCTTGCAATAAGACTAGGATTTGGACCTAGTTAATTAAAATAAAATGTTTATGTAATGTTTTATTTTGTTTGGAAATTATCTCATGTTTAAGACTTATGCTTGTATGCTCTTTTAAAACTTATAAACTTAATATTTACATTTTAACATAGCGTTATGTGGTTGTGAACAATCTTATCCCTCACATCTCGACGTTTCCGCCGTCAAGGTTGGGGTGTGACATTGCTTCACTTGAATTCTCAAAAAGACATTGAGTTCCCCCATGGCACTCATTTCAAATCTGTCTTTCATCAGCTTCTCAAAGTCTTTGCAGAGCTTTGGATTAGTTGAACCAAAGATGATGTCATCCATATACACTTGGACTAGCAATATGTCATTTCCCTGTCCTTTGATGAAGAGAGTTCCATCTATAGTACCTCTCCTGTATTCATGTTTGCAAAGATACTCAGATAGTGTCTCATACCACTTCCTAGGTGCTTGATGCAGCCCATAAAGAGCCTTGTCAAGCTTGCAGATATAATCAGGATGATCGGGATCTACAAAACTAGGTGGTTGTTTGACATATACCTATTCATCAATCACTCCATAAAGAAAAGCACACTTCACATCAAGTTGAAAGACCTTGAAGTTCTTGGATGCAGCAAATGCCAGGAATATCCTAACAGCTTCCAGTCTTGCTACAGGAGCAAAGACATCAGTGTAGTCAATCCCTTCTGCTTGTGTGTACCCTTGAACAACTAGTCTAGCCTTGTTCTTGATGATAATGCTTCTATCATCCTTCTTGTTCCTAAACACCCATTTGGTTCCAGTGGTAGTCTTCCCATGAGGAAGAGGACAAAGGTTCCAAACTTTCTGCCTTTTGAATTGAAGCAGCTCCTGTTGGATAGCTTCAACCCAACTACCATCCTTCAGAGCCTCATCAACTTTCTTTGGCTCTATCTGGGATAAGAAACAAGAGTGAAGACAAACATTTGCTTCATGAGTTTGTCCTCTTGTTCTTACCCCTGTGACAACATCTCTAATGATTTTGTGGTGGGGTGGGATTTGTGGATCCTTAGCTGAGGGATCACAACAAGTTGCTAAGAAAGATCTAAATTAAAAAAAATTAGATCTGGCATAGATGTTTCACCCATCACATCAGCACACTTATCAAGATAGACTTGATCCAAGGAGTGTGTAACATCATTGATGTTGTCATCTATGGAGTGGTTATCAGCATCAAGAAAGTCTTGATCACTGTCACCACTACCATTATTGTCTTCTGCAATTGAAGCATCTTTATCTGGTTGTGAAGCCTCTGAGCTAGAATTTGAAGGCATACCAGATGTATCAGCTGAGTTTGTCATTGTAGTGCTGATAGAAACCTCATTTGCAGAAGTAGTTCCAACTGGAGCTGAAGATGTGTTACTTGAAGGTCTTCTCAACTCAAATCTTGGATCAGGATCACCTGTGTTTAGATTTTATGCAGATCCTAAAACAGTCTCACAAGATTTGTTAAAATAGTTGGTAAATAAATCAAGATCAAAGAGCCAATCAGGACCAGAACCAGCCACACAGGGTGTGTGTTCATTGAAAGTCACATTGGCTGACTCCTCAACAATTCTAGTTCTGAGATTGTATACTATGTAAGCCTTAACTTGGGAAGAGTATCCAATGAAGTTTCCATCATCTGATTTCTCAGAAAATTTGGCAATTTGATCCTTGGTATTCAAGATGGTGCAAGGACAACCAAATGACCTAAGAAAACCAATGAAAGGTTTCTTCTTGTGCCAAAGTTCATAAGGAGTCTTGCCATGAGTCTTAACTACTAAAACTATGTTCTGCACATAGCAGGTAGTGTTGACTACCTCTGCCCAGAAGGTGATGGGCAGCTTAGAGTCAGACAACATGGTTCTTGTAGCTTCAATCAGTGTCCTGTTTCTCCTCTCAGCAACACCATTCTGTTGAGGAGTCCTTGGAGCACTGTATTGTCTTGAAATACCTTTTTCATCATAGAATACATCAAGCATTTGGTTCTTGATTTCAGTTCCCTGATCACATCTAATGATTTTTACCTTGTGATCAGATTGATTCTCAATCTTCAAGATGAAACTTTTCAGAATCTCAGAAGTCTCGTCCTTAGTTCTAGGGAAGAAGACCCAAGTGAATCTTGTAAAGTCATATGTGATCACTAAACAGTAAGAGGTCCTTCCTAGACTCATTACACTGGTGGGGCCAAAGAGATTCATATGTAATAAGTGTAGGGGTGTAGTGATGGAGTTCCTTTCCTTAGGCTTGTGAGATACCTTATGTTGCTTCCTTTTCAGGCATGCAACACAGTGGTCATCACTTGTAAACTCTTTATTTGGCATTCTAGTTACCAAATCATTCTTAATCAGTTTATGCATGTTTTTAAATTTTACATGGCATATTCTTTTATGCCATAGGAAAGACTCATCACTATTGGCTTTAGACAGAAAGCATGAAACTTCTCCAGAGGGAGATGTTTCTTGCAAATCCATCTTGTACATGTTCCCTTTCCTCTAAGCAGAATATGCTCATGAGGAATGACCACCCCGGGCTTGAGAACAATGCACTCATGCTCAGTAAAGAGCATGTTATGACTCTGATCACAAAATTGGGATACACTCAGAAGATTGTACCCAAGCTCCTTGACAAAGTTTACCTTTTCAATGCTGAGCTTACCATTTGTGACCTTGCCCCTTCCTGAAATGTAACCATATTCATCTCCTCCAAAGGCAACTGGCCCTCCATCAATCCTTTCAAAGTTCTGGAGTAGTGACCTATTGCCTGTCATGTGCTTGGAACAGCCGCTATCAATGATCTAGACATTTTTGTTTGTCTTCAGCTATCCCTGTACAAAGAAAATGATTAGTTACATTTGGAAACCCAAGCCTTGCTTGTCTTGGGCTCATTAAGAGAAACATAAGGTAATGCAACAGTAATAGTTCCTATGGTTGTGCTAGAAGGATCTTGAGCTATTGTTGATGGAGAATTCTCAGTCACTTGGTCTTTCTTAGACGTTCACACCACCTTTGGAGTCTTGGACTTGACCTTCAATACTTCGGAAGCTTTTGATACTTCGGAAGTTTTGATGACTAAGCCTTCGAAAGAACCTGCAGACACTGCAGCAGACTTCAGTGCTTCGGAAGTATTCTTTCCTTCCGAGACCACCTTTTCTTCCGAAGGCAATTTTCCACTTACATTCTTCTTAAATTTGGAGCTTCCAAAGGAAACAGATTTTCCATCTGAAGCTTGAATCTTCTGGGAACTCTTAGAAGTCTTTGTTTTGGTCATGTGAAGAGTACCTTTAGGATTGTATGGACAATCCTTAGCAAGATGAGCAGTACTTTCACACATGACACACTCAATTTTCTTCTTTCAAGAGCCTTCTGCTGGGAACAAGACTGACTTTGGTAACATCTGTCACACCCTCAAAATCCACGTGCAAAGTTTTACAACGAGGCGTGTGAACAAACCAGGATCACAGTCAATAGTTACTCAGAACGAATCTATATGCCAATGTTAAAATAAAATCAACCAAAGTTTAAACTTGAAAACTATACGGAAGAATTTTGTAAGTAAAGAAACCCAAAGTATATAAATGCATACTATGGCAAAACATGCACCAACCCAAATGAGTAAACATTATAAATAAAACCAACAAAGATGTCTTAAGATAGAGTCTTAGAATGCATGAGGAATCCGTGCAATGCTCCTAAAGGCAAGCGAAGTTAATGACCTAAGAATAGCATACTAAAATGTCAACACAACGGTTGGTGAGTTCAAGAGTTGGCGTGCAAATATAAACAATTTAACAGTTGTGATATCTAAGCAGTGCATTGTAACAGATAGCTAGTCTATTAACAATAAATATTAATTCATAGTGATTTCGCAATTGAAGCTGACTGTGATAAGTTGTTGCCTCCTGTCATGACTTATCAGGTCGTGACAAAATTGTTTAGGACAAATTGCACCCGGTTGACCTCGAGTCACACAGGTGGGGCTCGTCAGACCCAGTAGTACTACCCAAATTTCCCCGCTATTCAATATTAACAATTCGAAAGTGTGAGGACTTTTCCAAGGTAAACAACACTATATTAATATTGTACATAACTCAAATATATAAAGCGTTTGTAAATTACCAGTATGCTATCTCCCCCAAAAGAGATTAAGTAAAGAGTGGAGCATGAACTCACCTGATATGCGTAACAACTACTTAGGTTTACTTTGGAAGCAAGAGTGGACATACAACCTTCAGAGGTTACCTAGATCATGTAAGTACATGAGTACGTGTAAACAGAGAACATTTGGAACCCTAAGCACACTACAACCAAAGACTCAAGGTTTCAGAAAATAGAGACATTTGACTCAGTTGACCCGTTGACCCATTGGTGACATCATGAGTTACAATTCATTAAGCAAACGTGAACATATGACATACATGGTTAACATTCAAATATATCACATGAGGTGCTACATTACCCAATGCATTACTTGGATCATCATACCACTAAATATCATATAAGTCATGCGAATCTAAAACATTAACATGCCCACCAGTTACAACAAAACTAACATGCCACACAAAGATCAAATCACGCAATACATGCCATGTGAAGCCACTCACGACTTCACATCCTAAACCCGGCCATCCTACTAAGTAGGGGCCTTAGATTCGCACGCGTGTATGATGATCACAATCATATTCATTAACCATGTTCATTGCATTCAACATACACCACAATAATTAATTTCTAGTCCCAAACATGATGTCTTAACTACTAGTCAACCATCAACATCATACATGATCATTAAAGTCCATACATCACCCATGATCATCCAAGCATTCCATACAACTAAATTAACATATTCTATCATATTAGAAATCATCCATGAACATACTAACATGCTCCTAATATCCCAAACATGCTCAAACTATTATCTTTCAAACTTTGTGCAAATAAAGTTTCTCTTTTGGGAAAGCACATCCCAAAATCTATCAAACACCCAATGTATTCATAATTCATTAATAATACACCAATTCAAGTTCATATCAACATCTAAGCATGATCAACAACATCCAAACATCATATTCACTAACCTTCATGATAAAAGTTTCTACTTTTGGAAATCTATGAACTACAACATTCATTCCTAGTTTTCTAGCATTCATATCATCAATCTATCACATATACATCATCATAAACCCTTCAACAACATCAATCCATCATCAAATCATTATATCATGAAAATAAAGTTACTATTATTAGTAACCTATGAACACAACCTTCAATTCATCAACTTCTTGCAAGATCAATGTAATCTAGCATTCATACAACCTACTAATCATCATATAATCATCATACAATCATCAATCTCATATAATCACATCAATTTTCGAATTAGGGTTTATCATGAATCAAAGTTCATGAACAATTCATCAAAAACGTATCATTCTTGCATAATCGACGTTAACTAACATGTATACAATCTAACTAACATGATAGCATCATCAATTGATCAAAATTCGACATCATGAACACCTACACATGAATTAGGGTTCGGCCAAATAGAAAAATCCTCAAAACTTGTAAATTCTAACCTTTAAACGTGTAATGGCTTGTATTTGATGATTCTAACTTGTTGCAACCCTTGAAATCGATTCGATGCTTTCTTGCTTGTTCTTGGTTGAAACCAAAAAGGGAGGGGGTATAGGGATGAAGTCGCGACCGATGGGTGTGGGGGGCTAGGGTTTTGTTTTATTAATTTAGTTTTGAATAATTACCATTTAAGCCCTTGTTGTTGTATTTTTATAAAAATTAGCTTTTAACTCCTTTTTAAAAGTGTTTTTAACTAAGTTATTAAGCATATAGACTCATAGTCACAATTATATATTTTATTTTTAAAAACTCAACACATATAAATTAATACACACGTTACCACGTTACGCGATTAATTTCCACAATGAACATTTAAATCGCGTAAACACATAAACATAACACAACAATCACATAATCAGTTAAATTATCATTAATTTAACATTATTAATTATTATTAGGTCACCAACGTTAAACGAAAACTAGTGCGTGCTCAAGACACGTGTATGCAAGACGTAACGGAACTAACAGAGTTTGGTAACGTAAAATTACCGGATTTACAACATCCCCTCTCCACCTTCATCTTTGCAGATGCTGAGATAGTCCTTTTGGGCTGGGAACTGTTCTTGGAGTTTGATGGTCCAGGTTGTGCAGCAGTGGTACACAGCAGATCAGTCTTCTTCTTGGTACTGAGATGATTTGAACAAGAACCAGAACTCTTAGCAGAAGAGTTTAGGTTGATGTCTTCAGTCTTACTACTTCAAATCCTATAGAGATAAACACTTGTTTCTTCTTGAAATCAAAAGTAGCATTAATCCCTCTTGAGCCTTCCTTGCTTTCCTCTTGCTCTTCCTGATCAAGTTCTTTCTCATTGACTTGGTCATCACAGTCTTCTTCTTCTCCTCAAATGGATAGTTACCCTTCTTAGAATCCTCCTCTTCACTCTTCTCAGAGGAATTCTTTAGTATCACTTCTTCATCCTCTTCACTCAAAGAATCTATGAGAGGAAGCTCATCTTCACAAGTTCCATACCTAGGTGATCTTACAGACAATATTGTATGTGGAGGAGCTATCTCATTTGATCCTAGTCCCTGCTTGTTCTGATAGCACACTTTGTTGTGCAGGTATGAGGATATCATGTTCTTGAAGGTCTCTTCTTCAAGAACACATTTGCCTGCCCTGGCCTTGCTGATCATAAGCTCTGCCTGGCACTCAGTCAGCTTGGTTATGAGATCCTTGATCCGGGTCCTAAAATCTATATGCTCATGTTTTAGAACTGAAATGGTTTTCTCTAAGTCCTCAATCTTTAGTTTATAATCATTTTCAGGCTTTCTAAAATCAGCTTTCAAAATGTTTAAGGACTCAAGATCAGATCTCATTTCCAAGTTATAAGACCTGTATCTATAACTTTAGCAATGCATTCAGGGGTACAGAGATGTTCCAATACCTTGGCTTCATCATGATGCCATCAGTGCTTGGTTTGGAGAAGCATCTTTTACCTGAAAGCTCCAGTCAAAGCCTCCTTCTTCAACTGCAACAGTAGCCTGCTGCTTTGGCTTCTCATTCTAGGGGGCTTTGTCAGTGTAGTTGGGTCTGGACTGTGTTTGGCCACCATTTGTTCTAGGTGCCTTACACTCCCTGGCAAAGTGGCCCATCAAGTTACAGTTGTAACACTTGACTTTGCCTTTGTCCAGACCAAACTTTCCACTGGTTGCATTGCTTGGAAACTTCCTTCCAGTCCGCTTGTAGAACATCTTGGCTCTGTGAGTGAGAAGAGTCATCTGTTGGACTATCTCCATGTACTCCAGATCATCTGGATGGATACAGTCCAGGTCTTCAAGGGTGAACAGGAAGCTGCCATAACTTTCATCAGAAGACACAAATGCTTGAGAAGAACTTGTCTCTTGGAATGGGCTTCCTTGGGTGTAGTTCTCTCTAGGTGTCTCTGGGAAGGTGATGAAAGGACCCTTTGGTGAGTTGTCAGGGTAGCATATGAGATGATGTTGGGGTTCTATGCTATCTCTTTCAACCACATGCAGGGTTGAACCTATTTATTGTTGGAGTTGCCAGATGAACCTTGCATGTTCATCTCCATCTGGTAGCCACTAAGAATCCCATATAACTATGTCAGAGTAAGAGTTTTTAGATTCTCAGTCCTTTTGATCACCACACAATAGTGTGTCCACTGCCTAGGAAGTGAGGACATGAACTTCCTTACAATGTCCCTATTCTCAAGAGGAAATCCTCCATCCATAAGGGTATCCACAATCTCAACATACCTGAAGTATTGCTTAGTCATGGTTTCACCTGTTTTAAAGGTGAAGTTTTCAAACTGTTGCTCCAGGAGATCTTTCTTGTTCTCCTTCGCTTCAGGGAACCCTCATACATCAGTTTCAGTGCATCCCACAGCTGCTTAGCTATTTTGCACTTCTTGAAACCTCTGTATACAGAGTTTGGAAGGGCAATTTGAAGGGTTTTCATGGCTTTTCTATCAATCTCTACTCTCTTCCTATCTTCATCAGAGTAGTTTGCCACAGCCTTGAGGATCATACCAGCACCAATAGCAAAGGGGGTGCTAGGTATATAAGGTTCATTCTCAATAGACTCCCACATTCTTGAGTCTAGAGACCTGATGAAACCTTCCATTCTCAGGCACCAGGTATCAAAGTCATCAAGAGTGATCAGTGGGGACTTGTTCATGGTTTCAATTTCCATATCAGTCGTGGAAATGGCTGCCATTTGAAAAGTTTAGTATTTGTGTGTGTGAGGGATCTTAAGATGGTGAGATCTTATATCAAGAGCCTGGAAAGCTCTGATACCAAATGCAAGACCGGTGAAGGGGTTCACTTACAACACAACAACACAAAGAGGAGATTAACTAAACTCAAACAAATAGTAAACTGGATTAACCACAATAGAGACACTAAGAACACAAGTAATGGTTTTCAAGAATGCAGTATATTGCTTTCTCTATGTTCTATTACAAGTGTTACAAAGCATATTAGAAAGATACAAGAACATGAGATACTTATACTATATCCTACAGCCGGCCATACTATGAAAGCCAATTGGACACAATTGACTAGACTCAAAACAAAATCAATTATAGAGTCAAAAAGGCAGATTGCCTTTTTGACTTTATGACTATAACATGCCATAACTCACATCCTTATCTATTACAAAAAGGATAAAGTCCATGAAGTAGAAAGTTTACAGACTCAAGACCTCAATGTACAGTTACCAAAAGCATGGACCTTTTCACCAACTCATGAAAGTTGGTGACTTTACAGAGATGCAGCGGAAAGGTGTCCAGCTTTATGGAATAGTACATCAGATAAAGCATGTTACTAAAAGTCTTCGGAAGAAATCTGTCTTCAAGAGTTGAGGCTTCGGAGGACTTTGTCTCTGAAGCTTCGGAAGACTTCATCTTTGGCTTCGGAAGATATTGGTCTTGGCTTGGAAGAATTCACACTTAGAATATTCTATTGCATGTGTGAAACTTCCAAAGCATTCTACTTCAGTACTTGTACAGCATGCATGCAAAAAGTTTTTGGTTGCTTCAGCCTCTATGCATATTCTCTACACAATCAAAAATGAGGAGCTAAAGGGGTTACAACAACCTTGCTCTTATCCATAGAAAAATTAACAAGAACTTTATCAATATAAGACTTCTGAGACAGAAACAACTTCTTATTAACCTTATCTCTCTTAATCTCCATCCTTAAAATCTTGTTGGCATTACCTAAATTTTTCATCTCAAACACTTTCATCAGCGTCTGCTTTGTTAACTCAATCTCAAACTTGTCTTGACAACACACCAACATATCATCTACATATAGAAGCAAATATACAAACTTTCTCTTGTCATATTCTTTAACATAATCATAATTATCATACATGCTCCTTTTGAACTCGTTATTGACCATATGCTCATCAAACTTTTTTGTACCATACGAATATTTCTTAAGAAAACAAACCTTATCTTCTGAGCCCTGTACTTCATAACCTTGAGGCTGCCTTATATAGATGTCTTCTTCCAAATCCTCATGTAAAATTTTTGTCTTAACATCTAACTGCTCTCTAGTTTATAATCTCTAGAGGCTACTAAGGACAACACCACCCTAATAAAAGAGTGCTTAACAACTAGAGAGAACACGTCATTATAGTCTATGCCCATTCTTTGTGAAAAACCTCTAGCCACCAACCTAGATTTGAATCTTGGAGCTTCTACACCTTGAATCCCATCTTTCAGCTTAAACAACCATTTGCAATCAACTGTTTTTTGACTTTTAGGTCTATCAACCAACACCATGTCTCATTCTAGTATAAGGACTTCATTTCTTCATCCATAGCCTTAATCCATCTCTTTTTGTTGATGGAACTCATTGCTTCCTCATAGTTCAAAGGATCACATTCACTTTCTTCTTCTGCAACAAAAAATACAAAGGCAGAGATATCCTCATTATCTCTAAACCTGATTGGAGGTACAATCTTTCTTCTTGATTTATCTCTGGCAATGTTCTGATCAATACTAGGATTATTTTGCATTGTCTCACTACCCGAATCAAATGATTATGACTCACTACCTTACACCTCATCATTACCCAAAGGTGTCAGCTCCACCTTAATTTGATCACCATGATGCTCAACTAAGCCATCATCACCTATTACCTGGTTCCTGCCCATGATGTCTTTATACACCAAATCTTCCTTGAACACATTCGACTAACCACTACCTTAGGACTTACATCATCCATTCTCCAGAGCCTGTAAACGTTAACTCCTTCAGGGTAACCCAATAAAATACACTTAAATGCTCTTGGCTCAAGTTTACCTTAACTCACATTAGCAGCCAAAAACCATCAAGTGATCATACGTAGGCTTCCTGCCAGACCACGTTTCTATGGGAGTCATCATCTTAATTGCTATGGAAGGTGACCTATTTACCAAATAGGTTGCAGTTGCCACAGATTTAGCCCATAAATACTTTGGTAAAACTGCATTTGACAACAGGCACCTCACCTTGTTCAAGAGTGTTATGTTCATCCTTTCTACTAATCCATTTTTTTGTGATATGCCAGGAATAGTTAAATGTCTTGCAATACCATGAAAACTGATTAAACACCCCATTGCAAAATTCTAGCCCATTATTGATCCTTAATTTTTTTAACCCTCTTATATGTTTGTGTCTCAACAAGAGTTTTCCATTCATTAAACTTAGTAAAGGTTTCATCCTTTTGCTTCAATACATATACCCAACCTTCCTTGAGTAATCATCTACTATAGACAGAAAATACCTTGCTCCACCTAAGGAAGCAACTCTTATAGGGCCCCAAAGGTCTACATGAACGTATTCTAAAATCCCTTTAGTGTTATTACTACCTCTACCAAACATAACTATATGAGCCTTACCAATGATGAAATCCTCACAAAACCCGCATTGGATTCTTTGAGACCTTCAATAACTCCTTGCTTCTTAAGTTCAGCAAGACCTTGATCACTTATGTGCCCCACGTTTGTGTCACACCATAGCCTCACTAGTCATTCGTGCATTTTCCATAGACACTATCCCAGCTCATACATTACCATATAATATATAAAGATTGTTATCTCTACTGGTCCCTATCAATATTACCATTGACCCCTTTACTACGTTTGCTTTACCATTAGCTAAGCTAATTACGCACCCAATTTTCTCACAGGATCCTAAAGACAACTAATTCCTTTTTAACTCAGGATAAACCTTACATTTTCTAGACTAAAGTTAGGCCCATTCTTTAATTTTAGGAGTACTTTCCCAACCCCTTTTATTGTGCATGGTCTATCATCCCCAAGCTACACAGTACCCATTTCTTCTAAGGTCAACTTTTCAAAGAAATGTCTATTTGTGTCATATGATATGAATACCCCAAGTCCATGATCCACTCAGAACTCACATCAAACTTGGTAACTACCAGTACCTCAGCACTATCATATCCATCACTCGATTCATCTAGATGCTGGCTATTCATGTTCCTTGACACATTATCACCCTTCTTTCTTTTCCACTCTATACAATGCTTCTTGAAATATTTTTCAGAATTACAGACAAAACACCTTCTCTTATGCTTTGATTTTGACCTGGAGAACCCTTTTGGTTTACCTCCCCTTTGATCTGACCTTCCCCTTACATACAAACCATCTAAAGACTCTTCTTTCACATCTGATCTCTTCTTTAGTTCACGAGAATTCAATGCATCAAGAACCTCTTCCATCGCTAAGGTTTCCCTTCCGAACATGAGAGTATCTACGAAATGCTCGTATGGTAGTGAAGTTAAGAATATGACAACCTGGTCTTCATCATCCAATTCCACTTCTATATTCTCAAGATCCAATACCAATTATTGAATTCATCGGTATGATCTTCTAAGGACTTACCGTTTGTCATCTGAAAAGTGTATAGCCTCTTCTTCAGGTATAACCGATTTGCGAGAGACTTTGTCATATACAAGCTTTCTAACTTTGACCATAACCCAGCCGCAGATGTTCCTTTGACACTTCCCTAAACACCCTATCACCTACATTAGGATAATCACACTATGGGCCTTTTCAAGGGTATCCTTCTTCTCCTTTTATGTCATTCCAGGAGGCAATCGTTCTTCACCCAATAGTGCATCTACAATGCCTTGATGAACCAAGAATGCTCTCATTTTCACCCTCCATAATCCGAAGTCATTCTTTCCATCAAACTTTTTGATTTTGTACTTCGTCGACACCATCTTTAACCCTAATTTGATCAACGAACGATTCTTTCTACCTCGAGCCAAACCTGACTCTGATACCACTTGTTGTAATTGTAATAACGAATTGAACAAGTAATCATACAATTAAACTATGAATCAATATGAACAATCAAGAGCATTCGCTAATCTTAATCAATGAAGATTGATACAGAGAGTTTTCAAGGATTCGAGAGTTGTAACTAACTAACTCTTAACAACTCTAATACATTTTATTAAGAGTAAAGAAACAAACTAAACTTCTTAACAAATGAACCCTCTAAATTGTAAAGGTTAACATAATTAACCCTCCATCTTAATCACATATTCAACTTTGGCCATTACATTCTTACATGGATGATAACAAAAATTAAAATATTTAAATAATAATATAACTCGTGAAGATGTATAATTTTGTTGAAAAGTTGCATTGAAGAATGATCGTAATCTTCAAAAATTTGATCAAATTAATGATACACGACTTCAACATCATGACTTTTGTGATTTTTAAATATGTTTCCATCATGTTATTAATTAATCACATCAATAATCGAATGAAATCATGGATTTGTTATATTTATAAAAACACTCACTAGTGTGTGTTCTTGGTAATCATAATAAAGAAGATCTAAAAACCTACCAAGGTACATATATATAACTTAGTAGTATTGTTTCCAAGTTTTAAGTTATCAAGTTACATACTTACATAGTTTATCAGGTTTGATGATTGGTTAAAAAAGATGATGCATGGAAGATCATGACAGGTCAAAAAATATGAGGTTGGGTCGACCAATTATATAAAAAGTGTCTAGTTTTGAACACAAAGAACAAAATGAACAAGACGAACACTATTGTTACTTATCATCTTTATGCTTTGGTGATATATAACTTGTATTTGTATTAATTATAACCATATTTCACTTGTATTTGTTTATTTTTACGTAACCACATCTATATATTTGTAGATTTTCGAGTTCAATAAAATATTTTTACTTGATATATATACGTAAATGACAACAAGTGTAACATGTATTAAGATTAATGAATGTGGTTTAGATTGTCAAAAGATTAAAATTTTGATTGATGGTTAGCTGAAGTTCGATTGGGTTATACACACATAACACCAATGTTTCATATACATAGACCATTATTACATATACGTAACACAATATTTCAATAAGTTACTATTGTTTAACGTGGTTAGATATATGCATTTGTGTTCTTACTTAACTTATATTCAGTTAATCTAATATTCAAATTTTAGTATGATTTTGTGTTTAAGTTTAGATTAGGTAATACTCGGTCCGATTACCCGAAACCACATACGGTTTACCAGAATATATACCCGAGGTTCTTAATTGGATAAGAAAGCAAAATGAACTAACTTTTTTGAATATTAAATATGCATTTTGAATTTGAAACTTTATGATACGAAAATACTTGTTTTAACCATTTGGATGTGAAACTTTAAAACACTTTATATATTATAATTAATCTGTAAAATCAATGAGAAGTTAAGCAACTTGTTGTACGTATTTTAATGTTAAATTTACAAATAAAGATGTTATGTACTTTTTATTATACAAAATATTATAGAAATGATTATA
Source organism: Flaveria trinervia (assembly GCA_025506515.1). Taxonomy (NCBI): domain Eukaryota; kingdom Viridiplantae; phylum Streptophyta; class Magnoliopsida; order Asterales; family Asteraceae; genus Flaveria; species Flaveria trinervia. The sequence goes on along the minus strand of CM046450.1, from coordinate 15,346,761 downwards.
TTTAATATTTAAATATAGTGCTTATATATATAAAAATAAATTATATAAATGAACCTGACAACCTAACATGAATTGATCGATACTCGTGAGTATATGCCCGTAACCTGATGCTAAACGGGTATACCCGATACCCAATGGGTAATTACCCGACCAACACCCAACGGGTAGTGAGCCGGATATGAGCCAAGATTTTAAAACCAGATATCGGCTTGGGATCACCTCGGCCCGAATCTAACCCATTGCCATCCCCTTTTAAAAAATGGTTTATAAAAAAGGGCCTTTTGAAAATTGAGGGCCTAGAAATTTCGCCAAACTTTACACTACTAATTTGTTTGTGAGTGGAGCCCCAAGGTCATAGACTCATGGGCAGTCCCCACGTCCTTTTTATAAACTTACTTTTGTTAACAGCTACTCTTAAATTACTATCACGTGTATATCATAATTATTCAAGAGAGAAGTTATTATTTATACTAATATATAATACAAAACTCATGTATAAATTGGTAATTTTTATTTATGTAAAAACTTATAACTATTTAAACATATAGTACTAGTATTTTATGCAAGTTTCTTAAATATTATTATTTAATAAACTTTTTCTAATTAATACATGGATTAATGCATATGATTACATTTACTATATTAAGTATTAATTATTTATAATAATTTAAATTAGCATTATATTTATATTTTTTATATTTTTACTATTTAAAATATGTATTATATTATTAACTATATAACTATTTCCAAATAATACTAATAATAATAATACAATCAGTATTTAAGGTTGGTCGGAAAAAAGACTCAGTAGCACCCGCGCATCACGTGAGCCAATTCATTATAAATAACATATGTAAAGCAATAATGAAGATCTATATTATCTATACTATTTATAAAGCATTTTAGGATGTTAAAATAATATTTTTATCTTGACCTTAATACACTTATAGGGTTAGTATGGTAATATTATGGTGAATTTTATTTAATTTTTTAATCCATATGAATTGATTGAATTTAATAATAATAACAAAATAATAATAATAGTAATAGTAATAGTATTTAAAGTAATTATGATAATTATTTACAAAATAAAAACCATTTTAGTAATAAGTAATAATGTGTAATAATATACAAGTCATCAAACTAAAAATATAGAAGCTCTCAAAACTGGTTCAAGGTTCTGAACTTATATAGTTTTTCTCTTATAATAAAAAATGATGGTTTATAAAATCTAAATTTGTTGTTATGATATGCTAAATTATATCAACGTTTCGAAATGACATTTTTTTCCAAAACAGAGTTGTCGATATAAGTTTTACCATGTTCACGAATTGAATACTAATGTACAAGTAATCGAAGTCAAGTGTTATAAACTTCAACAACCTGCGGCAAAGTGTGGGTTAACACACTAGTCCATTATAAATGATGCTCTTATAGACAAAGAATATGTCACTAACTCAAAATGAGTTATTATTGAATCTCCATAAGACTATTAAAAATGAATAGCTTTTAGGTTTAAATCTCGCTCGTAGCAAAAATATTTTGAGTTGAGTCAGTATGTTTTTTTAAAAGAGTTCGAGTATGGTCCTGATTGAAAAACGAATAAATAAATCCGATTAAAATAATATTTATCTTTTGAAACGCTTGTCATTCAAAAAAATAAACAATTATTGATTCTATATCCGTATCAACATAATTAATATTTCAATTACTTTTAAGTGGTACCACCAACCAACACCTTCAATAAAATAAAAGTCCCATCTTGTTAGTGTCACTGTATATACACATGTGGTTAATATCTCATCCACATATATAGAAATCATCAACTCTTGCCTCATGGACATCAGTGGTAAAACTTTAATATACTAAAACCATCTATTCACTACTTCACATTGTTACTTTATTATTATTTGCCTCATGGAGAATGATCAAGATCAAAAAAACAAACTCAAAGTCTTGTGTCTTCATGGGTTCAGAACAAGTGGTGCGATACTCCAAAAGCTAGTTGAAAGATGGCCCCAACCACTGTTGCAAAAGCTGGACCTGGTTTACATGGATGGCCCGTACCCGGCTCGAGGCGCGTCCGATGTCGATGGAATCTTTGAACCTCCTTTCTACGAATGGTTCCAGGCTGATCAGGTCTACTTCATTTTGTTGTCTTGTTTACTTTGTATCATGATTATTATTTTTTAGACGAAAACACACTCTTTACTTTACATTTACAAGATTTGCATCCTTAGTCTTTTGGTTGGTGTTGAATAATAGTATTGGTTTTTAAATATCTTTGCAGGAGTTTAAAGAGTTTTATAACTTTGAAGAATGTCTTGAGAAAATTGAAGAGTTTATGGTGACTCATGGACCTTTTGATGGTGTTCTTGGTTTTTCTCAGGTTTGTTCCTAGATTTCTGGAAAAAAAATTTTGTTATCATGTTATTATAGTTTTTTAAGAAATCAGATATAATAAGATATGAATTTTCTATGTTAAGAGTACTGATTTTACTATTTCTATCGTTAATATATTGTTAAGATTGTACAATAGTACACGCGTTACATATAGTTGAAACTCTCTCCACTGTTAAACTTTTTTTTATTTGGAGTAAAATATTATTTTCGTCTCGATCTAACGTTTTATTGAATTGTTATTTCAATCCAAAAATTATTTTTTTATCATTTCAGTCATTGTAATTTACCAAATGTTGGCATTACATTCACTCCACTAACTCCGTTGTTCTACATTAAATATGAGGTTTATTTAGTCTTCTCCAACACCCTAATTATCCAATTAAAATATAATAATCAATTAATACTTAATTAAAACTAAAAAACATATGAAACGACTAGCGAGACCGGACGTTTCGATTTAAAAGTTTTGATTAAATCTAACTAATGTTGTTCAATTGAGGTCTGTTGTGATATTTCAATTGATATTCATGTTTTTGTTCGATTGAGATCTATTGTTGTCACATTTTGTTTGATTGAGGCTTGTTGTTAACACGTAACGTGACAATAGTATAACTCAATCAAACAAAGAATGACAAAAATCCCATAGTAGGCCTTAATCGAATAAATGTACACGTTAGAACAAAATATGAAGATAAATTGAAATCTCAAAGTAGATCTATATCGAACAACATAATTTAGAATTAATCGAAGATTTTAAATCGAAGCGCCCGGTCTCACTAGTCACTTCATATGTTTTTTAGTTTTAATTGAATATTAAATGATTAATTAGTTTTAATTAGATATTATAATATTGAAAAAGACTAAAATACCCTCATATTTAATGGAAATCTTAATGAAGTTAGTAGTGTGGATGAAAATAACAACATTTGATAAATTATAGTAACTAAAATGAAAAAAATAATTGAAATGAAATGACAAATTAAACAAAACCTTAGGAACAAAATGGTATTTTACTCTTTTACTTATTATAAATCTAGTTCATCAAATTTTCTACATGTAAACAACCATCATATATTTCATTAATTTTCTAAAGAGTAATTTCATCATTTGTGTATGTAACTAATTATGGATTAGATTCTTAAATTTATTAATTCCACTAAACATTTAAATATGTTAAGTTTGTAACAGTTTATTTCTTTAGATTAACTACCATTAACTTTTCTATTAAATAATATGCTAAATTACCAATCTACCCTTTATTTAAAAAAACAATATTAAACACTCTTACACCACCCCACCACCACCACCACCATAAGTTTCCAACACCGTTGAGGATTTCGCAGCTGGCTTTCGCAAAGGAAACTGCTCTAGTGATAGTCAATCGAAACCCCATCACCACCACCTGATTTCGATATCAAAATTTTAGTTGAATATGAAAAGGTCTTGACTACGAAATCGCACCACCCATGATGAAATACATGTTAAAATCCCTCTATCCCTCTCAGACTTTATGTGGCTTTTTTTACCACTACCCCACCCACCCTCGCAATAAACTTTTTTAACAGTTAGTTAATGATTAGATGTTAGTATCATCAAGTTAGTAATATTCGTAAATATGAAAAGTTTGAATAATAACCTACAAAAGAAACAAAACCTTTCACTTGACCACCATCATTAGATAAGAGTTGAACACATCAACAATGGCCTTCAAAAGTGTGATTCTTTTGCACCCAACCAATTAGAATCTTTTACCATTTCAAATAATTGGTTCTTTGCCCCCAATTAGTATTTTTTGCACGCTATACAAATTTAAATTTAGAAGAACAAAAAGTAAACAATAGTTTACCCCAGGCCAAGATAGATGCTTGAAAATTGATTCTTTAAACCACAATATCCAAAAAGGCAACATCCATATAATATATAACAAAATACGTCTAAGAGACGTCCAAAAGTATCAAATTGTATTCTTTCAATTATACCGTCTTCGCTTGGTTTTTGTGGTTTTTTGGGGTTTTGATTGTATGTGAATTTTATATGTATTTGCTTCTCAGTAATAAAAATTAATTAGGTCCCACTAATTTATTCTGCTTTTGTTTTTTTTGTTAAAAATGATAGTGTAGTCATTCAAAAAGAAATTTAACAAAAAAGTTAACCATAGTTAGACTAAAGGACATAAGGTTTTACAAACATCATACATTAAGGATATTTAAGTGTAAATAATAAAAATTAAGAAACTAATTAATAATTAATAATTAGCTATATAAATAAAGGATGAAATTTATAATTTACTCTTTTATAAATTTATGTACTCAAATCGAGAATTTTATTATAGCATTACCCTATATTTAGTTTCACTAAAACAACATTCTTTAATGTCTATTTGAACTATAGCTACAACGATGAGCCTAAATTGTCCAAAAACAACAATGTGTCAATATCATCTACAAGAGTATGTACAAAGCGTCCAGATCTACATGAACGAATTGAAAAAAAAATACTTCTAACACAACTGACGTATATATACTCTCACTCTAAAAGTCTTATGTTGTTTCAAGATTCTTTGTGAAATAAACTACTTTAATTTTATCGGAATTACCGTCTAGCTAGCTTCTTATACAATACAAGTATTGATACATGTTATCTTATTCTTGTATGAAAACAAATAAACAAAACAAGGGGGGGCTGTTAACGGCAGCAATACCAGGGATGCAAAGAGAAGGGGTAGCCCTAACAAAGGTTCCAAAGGTGAAGTTTGTAATAATAATATCAGGGGCTAAATTTGGTGGTTCGAAATTTGGGATCCCCAAACTTGCATCTGCTTCCTTCTCAACTCCAATCACTACTCCATCTCTACACATCATTGGTATGTTATATCATTTCTACCTTTTGAAAAATAGTTAATTTTATTAATAAGATTTCAAATTGTCATCATAGAAATAACTAGTATTTCAGCTCTTTGCGTTGCGGCGGGAGGCGTAAAATGGGTTCAAGGGGAAAAAGCGTAAACGTTGAACCACACGCACACGTTACAGTGTGCTAACTCGTAAATTTCTTGAAATAAAAAATTATAAAATATGAAAAGTATAGGAGACAAAGATAAAAGAAAAAAATTATAGTGATTAAATTGTAAAAGATGTAAAAGTATTAGAGTTAAAAGTAAAAATTTAAAAATAAAAAAAACAAAGGTATAACCCATTAAACATAAGGTATAACACTTGATGCATAAAAATGTTAATAATTAGTATTATATATAAAACTTTTTTAAGTAAAACGATTTAAAGGAGAGGTCATGGGTTCAAGTCTCACTCTGAGTAAAATGCTTAGAGTTGAGTCAGATGGTTTTTGCATCAATGAGTTTCCTCCTGTAAGGGATGGAAGTGTGGTCCCAGCTGGAAAATGGATATATAGATCCGATTAAGATAACACCTATTTTTCGAAACAGGATCATATATTTACCGTAAAAAAAAAGTAAAACAATTTAAGAAGTTAGAAACATTCACATGCACTTTGTGTGATTTTTCACTATGTTTCCTACGCTTATGCTGTTGAAAATTGTCGGAAATTGATACGTAAAAAGGTGGGTTTTTGGAGGAAACGTGAATTACATTCTCTGATTCTTATACGGTGATTAAAATATAGTTACTTTTGTTTTAAAAAATGTGAATTTTACTAGAGGAAACCATGGAATTTTATGGTACCTGTTAAAATTTTATTTTTCTAATGCCTTTGAGGTTAAGTATTTCATTATGGAGGAAACACAAGATTTCTTACAATATTTTAAAACCTTTTGTCGACTCTCGAAGTGACAGATTTGCTACCACCACTATTTTATAATATGATTAATAATAAAGTTTTGGAAACTTACATGTTTGGAAATAGCATCATTGATATACCGATTCGTTTCAGGTAAATAGGTTAAAACTTCACATTTCGTGCTTACCATGTCTAAATCAATAATAATATCCTTAACTGTTCTAAAAAGCGGTGTTTTTAGAACAGTTCTTAATTTGACCGGCAACCGGCGATTAAGCTTGCCCCGTTGTATGTATTTGAACCGTTTTCAGTTGAACCATCATGTTATCAATCAGCCCGGTGGACCAGCTGAACCGAACTGGGTGGTTGGATTGTTTTCAAATTACTTCTTTTTTATTTTTTCCTTTCAAAATCTTATTAATTTGATTAATTTAGTAATTTATGATACATAATTAATTGAGTGTTCATATTCTGTTAAAAGTATAAATCCATGCTAGAACACATAGAATTTCATATATAAATTTAGTAATTTATGATACATATATGTTTTCATTCGGTTCTTAAATCTAGTCCAATCGGTAAACCGTTAAAGACAAACAATTTATAGTCCGGTTCAGTTTTAAAAACATGCTAAAAAAGTGTATAATTTCTATGAAAACACAGGAGAGACAGATTTTATGAAAGAGGAAAGCATTGGTTTACTAGAATCTTTCGTTGATCCTTTTATCATCAATCATCCCAAAGGACACACCATACCAAGGCTAGGTATGTAAACTAGTTAATGACATGTTCAATTGTTCATCATTAGCTTACATTAAATTGTCTAACTTAAACATATTACATTATAAGCTAAATGGTTTTTACTTTGTAACAAAGTAAGGGAACTTTGTTTTCTCATCCTCGTAAACATTATTACATTACCCTTCTTATTGCTTTTTATTTATTGAAGAAACAAAGTTAGGTGGTGTTTGTTTTTTACCAAAACATCTTCCACACCTTTTCATCTGCGCGCACGCAGACGCGGTAAGAGGTTTTGAGTGCGTAAGTGTTTGTTTTTTGAAAGACGTTTTATTAAAAAATGTCTACAGGAGGTCTGCATGGAGAAGATGCGGACCTATGTCTTCTGAGATCTTTTAACCTCTTCTCGCCTCCCCCCACCTCCCCCATCGGCCGCCCCAACTCCCCCCACCGGCCAACCACCGCCGCCCCACACTCATTGGAGTTCCTTGTAGATCATCAACCTTCGATCTATCCTCTTCACTCTTTTCCTTCTGAGGCTTCAATCTCTCCTGATTCGCCACAAATTTTTCCTCCATCAACAAATAATCCTTGATTCGTTCGAGCTTCAAGAGCCTTAATCTACACTTTGAATGTGGTGTCACCGTTGGTAATCGAGCACTTGCTTCTGTGCCCTTTTGCTTACGCTGTTTCCGGCCGACTCGAGCCGGTGGTGCCGCCAGTTCGAACTTCTTCTCCTTTTTGTTGTCGTCGTTCTTCCGGTCACCGGAGTTGTTTTGCCGGTTCAAACCGCCATGGGTTCCTTGACCATGATGGATTTATCATATTTTAGATGAAAATCGAAATGGGAAAAATAGGTTTAATCGAATTACAGAATATTTTTTATTATTCTGCAGATGTTAAAAACAAACAGTTTTTTCATGCAGACTGCAGACGTTTGATCCATCTCTTTTGCTGCAGATGTGGTCCGCAGACTGCATACGTTTTCCTGTAAAAAAAACAAACAGCACCTTGGTGTTAAATATTCTGGAGACTTGAACAAAGGGGTTTAACAAAAGGGTAAACTAATCATTCATGGCACACTTAGATTTTTTACAAAAGTTTGTGTTAGAACTCAAACATGTTAGACAATGAAAACCATATAACCCAAACATAGTTCAAGTTCGTTCCCAAAGGTGTGACTAGACTAACCACATGTTGTTTGTGTACTTAAGTCCTACGTTATTAATATTTATGGTTGTAATTGTTGTCGTCATAATATGGATGTATTAATGGTAGACAAGATTTCGGATGAGATTTAATTTTTTTAGACAACAAACTTTGATAAGTAACTCAAGTTATTTGTTATGCCACAGATGATAAAAGCTTGGAGATCTTCAGCAACTTCATTGCCAAAATTCAGGATCATCCTTAATGTGCCTTCGACAAGCTTACAACGCAATGACTTTGAGTTCTCGAGTTAAAAATAAAAAAATGATCAGTTTGTAATCCTCCCATCCCCTTTTATTGGCTTCGTGAAGGGGGTGATTAAAATTGAATCAAATCCTAAGTAATTGTGTTTAACGAATTATGTACTCTAATTCAGATTAAATAAGAAGAGGAGAGTCATTTCATTTACACATGGTACTTCATATAGTTGTTCTTGTTAGAAAAGAAAAAAAGTTATATATATGAGAAAATATAGTTCTATTCAATCATATTTTCTGATATTGATTTTGTGTTTAACTAAAATCCGAGTTTATGTATCGGAAAATTGTGTTTAACTAAAATCCGAGTTTATGTATCGGAAAATTTTGTTAAACTAGCTTGGTAGCAAAATTGTTTCAGTATAAACTAGTATTATACCCATTTTGGTCCGGATACAACAATATAAATATTATTTAAATTGTATTTTCATTTTATTTGTCTAAAATCATAGTACTACGAAAACATATTATTAAACACGAAATTTTGAAAAATCCAAATCGCAAAATTCCTTAAAAGTAATACCATTCTTTCCGTTTAGAAAAATAAAAATGCAACTAAATTTGTAAGTTTTTAAAACAAATCTTAGAAGACAGTGTATAAAATTACAATTGTGGAGCAAAAAGTACACAAATAATCCTAGCTTAATGATCAATAATAGATATAAATTTACTTATGCCGTTGTCATGCAACCCTGGTGGATTTCCAACAAGAACATAACTCAATGCATACATTGGACAATAACCAAATAATAAGGTTATGTTTAATGTTAAGTTTAGGTTGACCCGTAAACCTTTTTCATACCCTCTACCTTCAATCTTTATATATCAACTACATGTGATTAACAACCTATACCATTAAGCCAGAATATAATTAGTTTATGTGGAGATTTAAAGGTTACGAGTATTTAGACACACTGCATGGCAAATTGAACCATTTCATTTTAGCCAAAGGTTTCAACGTATACCTTTTTGACTTGTCAACCATAAAGTATAACCATTGTAGATGTTAATTTTATTTTCTGCAAATTTATACACTTATGATATATATTTTCACTTTGTGCTATGTTGCTAGAACTTATATAAGCTTATAAACTTTTATTATTGAGTTTATGTTGTCGCTGGAACTTGTAAAATTATGTGAAGTAATCCTGTGCTCAAGAATTAAAGTTGATTAATTTATATATTAATCACTAAGAGCATTCTTATCTTTATTTTTATAATTTAACTAAATATCACGTTTAGTTATATTTATCTCTAAATTTTGTTTAATATTTCATATCTCATTATTCATTTTTATATTTATCTCATTCACAAACACTTGGTTTATTATTGTTTCTTTTTCTTAAACACACAAAAATATAAAAAATTATTGATGAATAATGAATCTTTATATTTAAAGAATGACTATTCATAGAACTTTAAAGTTTAGAGATAGAATATGAGATAAAGATTTTAATGAAAATATGAATTTTTTACTGTGAATGTTCTAAGAATGTTCTAAGAGAAAGAGAAAATTTGCATCAAAATATCATTATTATCATCCAAATTCAAATAACCAGATACAAAGGGGAATCTAATTAACAAGTTTATTTGATATATTCAAAAATCCCTATAAAATGAACCAATTGTAACCACAAGTCCACAATACGTGGTGTTTGTTTTTTTACCAAAACTTCTTCCCCACCTTTTCATATGCGCGTACGTAGACGCGGGAAGAGGTTTTGAGTGCGCAGAGTGTTTGTTTTTTGGAAGACATTTCATTAAAAAACATCTGCAGGAGGTCTGCATGAAGAAAATGTAGATCTATGTCTTCTGAGATCTTCTAACATCTTCTCACCTCCCCCCACCTCCCCCACCGCCCGGACCACCGCCACCGGCCAGACCATCGCCACCCCATCGCCACCCCACCGCCCCCCACCGGTCGGACCATCGCCACCCCACCGCCCCCCACCGGTCGGACCATCGATGCCCCCTCCCTCCACCTGCCCTCGCCTCCCTCTCCACCCACCTGCTCCGACCCCCACTCCCACCTCCCCTACCTACGCCCGCCTCCCCCCCCCTCCCCTTATCTGCGCCCGCCGACCCCCCTCCTCACACCTAGCCCGCTGGTTGCTTGTACGTATGGATGTGTGTATATGTTGTATGTAAGTACGGATGTGTGTGTGGTACAAGTCCAAGAAAACAAGTGTTACCAAAATAGGTTTAACTTAATAGGTTTAAAATAGTTGTAATCTAATTACAAAATATTTTTTACCATTCTGCAGATGTTAAAAACAAACAGTCTTTTTCTTGCAGACTGCAGACGTTTGGTCCACCTCTTCTGCTGCAGATGTCTGCAAATGTGGTCAACAGACTACAGATGTTTTCCTGAAGAAAAAACAAACATCACCTTAAAAAGGATTTACAATCATTTCCATTTATATCCTTATAGTTACATTAAAAATCATTATTTTTTTCTTTACTTTTCAACTAAATAATATATTTTCATCATTTATCATTATATTCTTTCTCATTCACTCACAAACACTTTCCAAAATATTAAAAAACTAGAATGAAACTTTTCACGTTGCGGCGAAGACGTAAACCGTGTTTAATAATACCAATGTCACACCACCGCTAACGACCACCAACACTAAAGTTGTGGTGGGTTGACATAGAGAATTTAGACCAAAACATAAAACATAGAAAAATATAAATAAGTCAATCTAAGATTCGTGTGTTGTAACAAACTCTTCAAAAGAGGAAAATAAACGTAAAAATATTGAATCAAGCACACACATTGTGTTGTGTTAACTTACTAAATTTAGAAAGAAGTATAAAAATATTGAATCACACATACATGTTATGTTCATGTTAACTTGCAAAACTTAGAACGAAACATAAAATGATGATTTACGAAATATGAAAAGTATATGTGAAGGACAATTGAAAATATACATGTTGTAAGATTAAATTGTAGTATATGATTGGGTTAAAGGTAAACAAAGTCAAATTTAAGAAGTTTAACTGTACAAATGAAAAACTTTGTGTTAAAAGTGAAAAATCATTTTTTTTAAAAACTCACTATGAATAAGATACTACATCATTATGCATACAAAAGTTGCTAATTAATAATATATAAATGTATGGGGTTGTACCTTTTTCATTCACAATAATCCCTCTTAATATAAACCAACCACTCATATATATATGACGAACGAGTTAGGGATGAGCTTGATATAGTACCTGTATCGGTACCAAAAATACCCAGTGTTGAATTTTTTAAAATACGAGTGCCGATATTGGTACCGGTAACGATTTTGATATATGGGTACATGTACCGATACTGGTACAGTACCACAATTGCAGTACCCGATACCTCTTTGGTACTCGTTACCTCCACAATATTACTTTTTAGGATTGTTGCGTGATGCATTTTTTGTTATGATACCTAGTACCTGTTTTTGTACTTGTTACTCAGTACATGTTTGATACCTGATATCTTTATAAACTTATAATAACTAAACAAAAATAAAATATCAAAAATCATCCAAATGTCCAACAAGAATAGTACATAAACTTGACCAAGAATTCTAAATATCAACAATTTCACATATGCTTACCACTCATCAATTGTGAAGCAACACTTACCAAAAAATAGTAAATTGTTTTTGTTTCATGAGTGATGAGTTTCACCCCAAAATAATAAACACCAATAAGATCAATACCAATAGTTTTAAAATAGATTTTTTTAAATAGTGTTTTTCAAAGCTAGATGTTGAGAAGGGGGTGTTTTCTTGTCGGGTGTTAACTTCAGGGGTACCCGCCCCTACCAGGGGCGGGTTCTGCTTCTCGAAAATCACATATCATTTGACCAGGTGATGTACAGTGATGTGACAAGAGCATGTCATAGGAGACCACGCCCTTGCCAAGGGCGGGTTCTCCAAAAGCCCTCCATCGTCTGATCTAATTAACCACATCACCTCAACATCATCTAAACCACACATTTTTTGCAAGACCACACCCTTGGCAGCGATGGGTTCTAAATTATTTGACTAGCTTTATTTTTAACCTATCCCTACATACCATTTATTCATTTCTCCACCTTTCACCATATATCTGTGAAACCATCAAACAATTTCTCACTATTCGTTTAAATCCTCCTCAATCTAATTTTTCACTATCTTTAAACCTATTTTTTTGAATAAGTTTAAATGAAATGTGTGGTTTAGATGATGTTGATGTGAGAAATTGATGAAAGGTGGGGAAATGAATAAATGCGTGTAAGGATATTAGGTTAAAAATAAAGTTGGTCAAATAATTTAGAACCCACCCCTGCCAAGGGTGTAGTGGTGCAAAAAATGTGTGATTTAGATTATGTTGATGTGATGTGGTTAATTAGATCGAACGGTGGAGGGCTTTTGGAGAACCCGTCCTTGGCAAGGGCGTGGTCTCCCTTGACATACTCATGTCACATCACTACACATCACCTGGTCAAATGGCATGTGATTTTCAAGACGTAGAAGCCGCCCCTGGCAGGGGCGGGTACCCCTAAAGTCAACACCCGATAAGAAAACACCCACTTGTCAAACTCTAACTTTTAAAAACACTATTTTTTTAAAAAAAATCTTCAAAATATCAAAGAAATTTAATCTTCGATTTGATCACTATGTTGTCCCTCCTTTTTCAAAAATAGTTTATTCGTATTCATGTACTATGGGACTATACATGACTTTTGGGTAAGGTACTGGCCAGTACCGATCCCAAAATAATTAAAAAATCAAATACCGATACCGTTATCTTATACACATTTTCGGTACCAGCTAGGTACCGGTACCGATACGGATACTGTGTACCAAATGCTCATCCCTAGAACAAAATGTGAATGCTCTTATTAAGTTATTCTAGCCACGACCCACAAGTCAAGTGTAGTTACTTTGGTCACATGCATCTTGAAGATGATATCCTAAAATAGAAAATCATTATAGATAGTATTACTAATTTGATAATAGATCATGAGTTGTATCATATGTTTAGTGGATTGTATTTATTTTTATTATTTTTCAGTTTTTTTATTTTAATCTAATATTTATATATTTTTTTGCAATATAGTTCTAACAATCTTTTATACTTTCAGATTTGGTTCCCTAAACAATTATACTTTTCATATTTTAAAAAGTATTCGGTTTACGTTTTGGTTTAAATTTTGTAAATTAACATGTTGTAGCGTACATGTGTGATTTAATATTTTTACGTTTATTTTCCCGTCGTCTAACGGTCCTGTCACAAAACGTTAGTTATAGATCGACTTATTGTCTTAAATGTTTGATGTTTTGCCCGTGTGATTCAATGTTTTTACATTAACTTTTCGTTCACTCTTTTCATTTCATTTCCTATTTCTCTTTTAATATGAGCGTTTTCAGTGTCGGTGAACACTAACGGTAGTGTGTCAATGATGCTACTTAACAAATTTTATGCACACGCCGTAAGGCAAGGGACTTGATATTAGGTTGATATGATAGTCCTTATTAGAGATGGGCAAAAAAACCGGTTCGGCCAAAAAAACCGGAACCGGTTTCCCCTTTCGAAGCTTAAAACCGGTTTCAACCCGAACCGGTTTTCAAATCAGTTCCAACCGGTTACCGTTGTCTAACGACTATATAGCCGTTTGTACCCATTTTTAACCGTTTTTTTATATTTTTTTACCATTATACCCCCACTAGGTTAGTATATATATGTATTTAATGTTTTGGTTGAATGACAACAACTTATAACACTCTCTACTCTCAAAAATCTTAAAAACGCTCTCCACAAATACTTTCGTTTTAAACGCTCTCACAAAAATCTCTGAAATGGCTTCAACAAGTGCTCAATCATTCGTTGGTTGTGAAGCGTCATCAAGCAACGTGGTGGTAGCAATCCTTCCTACGAATAGGAACCCCAAAGTATGGTGCAATTACGATTTATGTCAAATGGCTAGCGGTCCAAACAAGGCTCGTTGCAAGTTTTGTCATAAGTTTTTCAAAAAAGATGCAAACACAACGTTGAAAAACCATATTGCAAATAAATATTGTAAAGCGTTAAAATGTGAACCTTCTCAAAGTCAAGCTTATATGACAAACAAAGGAAATATTTGGGCTTATAACGTTGATGCGGTTCGGGAGCAAATGACGCAATTTGTAATTCAAGAAAGCTTGCCATTCAAACATTTCGACAACGAACGTTTGACTCGACTCATTCAACGAACTCTCCAACCGCGTTACACCAATGTAAGCCGTGCTACTCTTCGAAGAGATTGTTTAAAAATGTGGAAAAAAAGCTAAAAATGATTAATATCTTATTTTGAAAATTTACAAACAGTGTTAACTTAACTAGTGATGTTTGGTCGACACCTCACGGTTCACCGGACTCGTACATTTGTGTCACCGCCCATTGGGTTGAACCCGATTCGTGGCAAATGATGAAACGTACGATTGCGTTTGAATTGTTTGATTATCCTCACACCGGCCAAAATATTTTTTATCTTATTGATAAAGTTATTCAAACGTATAAATTAGAAAATAAAATATTTTCTATATCTTTTGATAATGCGTCAAACAACACTCTCGCGATAGATAATTTGAAATTAAAATATAAACCAATATGTGAGGGTGTGTTTTTCCATAGTCGATGTGTTGCGCACATCATAAACTTAGCCGTTCAAGACGGTTTAAAAACGATTGAAACAGTTAAAGATTGTTTTAAAAGAATGTTACGTGATATTTTTAGTAATAACCAAATATATATTAAATATCACAAGTTTTGTAAAGACACAAATACCAAATGTTTAGGTCCGAATTGGGACGTACCAACACGATGGAATTCCACAAGTAACATGTTTGAAAAGGCTATTGAACAAAAAGAAAGTTTAATAGCCTTTCATAATAGTTTGGTAAGTCGGAGAAAAGCAAATTCTTACCATCCATCGGGTTGGGCCATCATCGAAGAAGTAACAAAAATGCTTCAAGTTTTTAAAAATGCAATTACACGTCTTTCTGGAGTTTATTACCCAACGAGTCCGTTGGTACTTCACCAAATTTATTTAATGACTTCAAAATTAAATGAATGTGTAGGGGTAGACCTTATTCCGATATGATACCCTCAATGAAAGAAAAACTTAAAAAGTATTTTGAAGAAATGTCTCCGTTATTACATGTGCCGCTGCTTTAAACCCTTGTTTAAATTTGTTGGGGGTTGAAACTTTACTTGATAAAATTACTTTTAGTTTGGATTTAGAAGTTGGTAAACCAATGTATAATAAAACTTTAAAAGCTACTTTCAAAATAATCCAATGTTAAAATTACTTGATAAAATTACTTTTATTTATTAAAATACGAGGAAACATCACAAATCAATGATGCTTTAAGGCATGCGGCAAATGCCTAATGTTCGAATGATCCAATGTTTGATTTATATAATACTTTAAGGGATGAATGTAATAAACGTCAACGTGATACCACTTCGAGTAGTGAACTCGGGAGGTATGGTGTTACAAACTTTTTATCGACAATGACTCCACATGAATTTAAAATTTTTGACTTGTTGGCTTGGTGGAAAGGTAAGGAAGATCAATTTCCCATCCTATCCACCATGGCCCGAGATTTACTAACCGTCCAAGCTTTTACGGTAGCTTCGGAATATGTTTTTTCTGTTAGTGGCAGGGTTATATAAGACGAACTCGACTCACTCCACAAGCGGTTGAAATGTCAATTTGCTTGAAAGATTATTTTGATGCCGCGGAAAGAGTACAAGACAAACGCTCACTTGAAGGAGAACTGGAATACGAAGCAGAATTATACGAGAACGAGGTAGAGAGCGCATTGACACCAGGAATAACTAATGATGAAGCGGCATATGATGACTACCTTCATAATACTTCCAGTTCTGGTGGCGAGGAATAAACGTACAAGTATAATATGAACGAAGAAACGACTATGTTAAATGTTTAATTTTATAGATTTTTATTTAAATTTTATAAATGTTTTATATAATGTTTAAATGTTTAAATTGTTTAAATGTTATAAATTGTTAAAATGTGTAAATTGTTTATAAATGTTATAAATTGTTTAAACGTTTAAATTGTTTATAAATGTTATAAATTGTTTAAATGCTTAAATTGTTTATAAATAGTATATATATATATGTTTATAAATGTTTAAATTGTTTAAATGTTTTAATTGTTTAAATGTTATAAATTTTATAAATTTTTAAATTATATAAATTGTGTTATATTTTAATTAAAAGTTTAAAATTTATTTGAATATAACAAAAATCCAAATTTTCAAAAAAAAACCGGTTTGGGCCGAACTGGTTCCAAACCGACCCAAACCGGTTCGATAGGGTTGGGGTTTTATCATTTGAAACCGGTTTGAACCCGAACTGGTTTGGGGCCAAACCGGTTTTGACCAAGTTTGATCAAAACCGGTTTCGGTCTGGAACCCGAACCGGTTTGGGCCCCCAAACCGGTTTGTACATATCTAGTCCTTATCAAGCCTGATGATGAGATGCAATGAAGTCAACAGCAGGTTTAACAATTTTAATTTTGTCTGTTTCAGAAATCCCAAACCCAAATTCCTTTTTCAATAGCCATTACAATCTCATTGTATCTAAACACGTCTAACCCAAGATCATTTAGATAGTGAGCAAAATTTAACACATACAAAGAGCAATGACAGGAAAAGATGTGAAGAAAACATTGTAAGACGACATATACCAATCATTGTAAGCAGATTGGCTAGAGAAAGAAGCTAGGCTTCCGACCAGCAAACCGTAAACCCGAAGGTAATGTTTTTGTAAACAACGTAACATATATGCGTTTACAAAATTTAATTATCATTCAACTTCTACTTACGTTGCATACTGAGTATTATGAATACAGAAAACTAATAAGATAATGTAATTGACTTTATCATCGTAGCTATTTGTATGTAACACCCATATTGTTCTTTTTTAATAATTAAAACAGAAAAGAAAAACGTACGTTTCTTCTCAACCACTAATTCCTACAGCTTTTTGAATGCTAACATTAGTTGACCGTTGACCCATCACCAAATGTTGTCTTATTGTTCCTTCTTTTTACCAACCTCCATGGTTTGATAAGTTGTGTAAGTTTGCATTAACATGAAGTTCATTAAATAAAAAGCAAGAAATGGAAAGATTTGGATATAGTTGTGAATCAGAATAAGAGAATGGTGGACCCATAGTGGTAAATCTGCTTTGATGGGCCTATGTTGTCGGCGGTCATCACATATAGTTTGGCACGAGTGTTGCGATGTAATGGTATGCAGCGTGATAAACTATAGACTACAATCAACGTAACTCGTTTTTGTTGAAACCTAGAATTAGAAAATTGGGAGCGTTTGGTTGGAAGAATGGAATGAAATGGAATGGAATTGAGAAACTAGTATAATTTTCAAATAAAATTATGTTTGAATAGTTAATAAAATGTAAAACCCAAAGGAATGTTTCACTTCAATTCCTTTGGTTGTGGGATTTCAAATTCACTCCTTAGGTGGAAGGATTTTGAAATCCCACAACCATGAGAATTGAGGTTAAACATTCCCTTGAGTTTTACATTTCATTATCCACTCAAACATAATTTTATTTGAAAATTATACCATTAAATGAAAACGTATTATATTTGATGCGATTTTTATCCAAACAAATTTATGTCGAAATGTGGAAAAATCAAAACGTACATAAAAAGCACGTGCAACAATACAATGTGTGGCGTGATAAAGTATAGATTACAGGCAAACCGACTTGTTTCCGATATAAATATACGTCAAAACATAGATTACCTAGGATTTATACCGTCGAATGAATATATATATATATGACTCGATATATTTTCAAACTTAGATTTTATATCGTTAAAACGTAGATAACCTCAAAGCGTATATAAAAACTAAGCACGTAAACATTTTATATTTTACCCAACTCATTTTCTGAACAAATTTTACATTAAAATGTCGAAACTTGTACCATTTCAAAGCATATAAATGTAAACATTTTATATTTGACATTACTTGTTTCTAAGCAAAATTTATGTCAAAACATAGCCAAACTTGAATTTATATCGACATGTACATAAAAATACAAATGTATGAAATTAATTCTTTAAAGTTAAAATTTTCTACGGGTAAAACCAATGTTTTGAAACTTGAGGAGTTAAGTTATGGAGTTAATTTTAAGATTTAATTAAACAGGTGGTTCCTGTGGTTAGACCTGATTTCACTTTTGGTCCCTAACTTTTTGAAATGGTTCAAAAATTTGCCCAAACGTAACAACGATGATCCCTGAAATGAATGAACGTTAGTTATTGCTATTAAGTGTGTATGAAATGACAAAATTACCCCTTTCATTTTTCTTCTTCTCTATTTATATTACTTCTCCTACCACCATTGAAGTCTTTACCTTCAAGCACCACCCCCACCACCTTTAACCACCACTACCTTCAACCACCACCCACCATCACCACCTTCAACTTTCAACCACCACCACCCTTAACCTTCAACCACCACCACCACCCTCAACCTTCAACCACCACCACCCTCAACCTTCAACCACCACCACCCTCAACCTTCAACCACAACCACCACCTTCAACCTTTAACCATCATCTTCAACCACCACCTTCAACCATCACCTTCAACCTTCAGCCATCACCACCTTCAACCTTTAACCACCACTAGTTGCAACCTTCAACCACTAACATCACCTTCAACTAGCATCACCAACACCACCTTCACCATCGTCACCACCAGCACCATACCACTCACGTAACATCAACAGTAGGGTTTCAATCACCTTGATTTGGGGGTTTTTGTTTATGGGTTTCTAAATTTTTCTTCGATTTAAACAATGGAGGTCCCAATGAAAACCTGTGCAGGGAAGCACCCGTGGTGGTGGCGGCGGCCGTGGTGGTGGAGGCGGCGGTAATGGTGGTGGTGGCGGGTGGGCTGGGAAGATGTGATCCATGTGTGGAAGGGTATTTTAGTCATTTAAAAAATTTTAACAATCAAAGTTAACGTCCATCCGTTTCGGGGACCATCATTGTTACGTTTGTGTAAAGTTTTTGACCAAACTTGTAATTTCAAAGAGTTAGAGATCAAAAGTGAAATCAGACCTAACCACATGATCACCCGTGTAATTAAGTCTAATTTTAATTTTACTCCCTAAAATTCGATAAAAATAACTATTTTTCTTCAAAACATTAGAAACATTAGTTTAAATAAAAAAGATTTATAAATTGCTTCATTTCAATCCAAAAAATTTATTATTATGAATTTAAGTTGAGCAACTAATGAAATCTTTAGATTGTAATTAAAACAAAAAACTTTTGAATGTAATTTGATATTTATATTTTTTGGAAAAAAGTAGTTATTTTTATCAAATTTCAAGAAATAAAACCAAATTTAACTCTAAGTTATATTACAAAGTTTTAAAAAGAAAATGTTTAAGGAAGCGGACGTATAAAAGTTAAAACTTAGAGGAACTAAAGAGCATGTGGTAAAGTTCATCGACCATTCTTTTTAAGGATCGGTCTTTCTTTTTAAGGGTTATATAAGCCTAAAGGCTTTATATGCAAATAAGTAAAACTTAAAGGACTAAAGTTGCCAATCCTCAATACTTGAAAGATCGAATCTCTTTTCCCAAGAGGAAAGTAGGAATCCGTTTCATCTCCCCTGCGAAATATATTGAAAATGTCGGACCCAAAAACCCAAAGACAAACCACCACACTCGATTCCATTTCACCTCACGCGCCGGGAGCTCAGATTCCACGCGCCACCTCACGCGCCGCTCGCAACCCTTGGATCCTTTAAAAGGTTCATCATCGAAAACGCTGTTCAGGTGATGGAGTCGACAAACGGTTCTACCGTAGAAGTCAACTCCACGAAGGAATCCGATGCTTCGGATCGCGATCACTCTCATGTACCTGTGAAGCTGGTGCAGGATCCGGATCTGGTTTCGGATTCGAAAGTGGTTATCTCTGTCGTTGGAACGGGCAATGGTGAGGTAAGTGATGATTATTCCTCTTCGACGGCACCGGCGGCGTACTCGCCGTCGACGGCGGCGAATCGGTCGAAGAAGTCGGTGCGGTGGAGTCAGGATTTGGTGGAGGAAAGGACGTTGCCGCCGTTGGAGAAGAGTGCTGGTGGTGATTATGGATCGTCGAATTCTTATGCTAATCGTTATGGGGATTCGACTGATTCTCCTGCGTTTAACATTAACGGTTAGGGCTTTTTTATGCTTTACGGTTTAAGCACGCAAACGTGAAACAGTTCTGCGTTGTTTTGAAATTGATTTAGAGATTGTACTATTGGTTTAATCGCTTGTTTAATTGCAGTTCCTGTATTTAGCTTATTGTTTGTGTGCACAATTTGGTGTTCTTATTTTTGTGCCACTAGTTTCTGAGGTTTATACATTTGTTTGCATGAATAGATTTGTAATTGAGTGATAAGAAGCATTATTTGGGTTGTGTTTTACAGATTCTATGGTAAATATTAAAGATGCATTTGGTAGATGGAGAAAGAAGGTTGGAGAAGCTACAAAAAAAGCTGAAGACCTTGCTGGAAATACTTGGCAACATTGTAGCTTTTAGTCTCTCTCTTCTGAAATTGCTTTGCTTTTCTTGTTCAAATATGCACATATATTTGTTTGTCGTTATAGTAAATCATCACAGTACCTTTCAATGAGGTCCAATTGCAAATTGTGCGACAAAGTGAAATCTTTTGAGCTGCCATTAGGTGTATGCGTGTCATTGACTAGAGAAATTGAGCAGTGGTAATGTGCTATATCTGCAACTGTAGTTCTAAGTTTGGATTTTACGTCTATTTGGCACTGTGAACTTGTCTTTAAGAGGGTGCCAAATGATGAGTTTTATGTCTCCTACAACTTGTATGGTGATTGACATGAGCTTAGGCATGAGACATAATTGATAATTCAGAAGCATGAAATAACTTCTGGCATTGTATGGTCTGTGATACTGATGATCATTCTTATAAATTAGAGAGGACATGAGATTTGAAGCATTGAAGAATGTAAGCTAGTACTACTGGAAATTTGAGGTTTGACAAGGCAAAGAGATAAGCTTTCAAGTAATATGATGGTGCTTATAGCTCAGAGGCTGAATTAGATTTAGGGAGAATTACATATATCCTCTTATAAACATATTTCCTCAACACACAAGTTTTTTATGCATAATTGTACAATGGTCTTCAAGCATGATTTGGGGAAATGTGTAATTTTGCAAGTTTAGAGGGTGATATATGAAATTGCCCATTAAATCTATACAAGCATTCAACTAGGAAGACTAATTGAAACATATGGAAAGACTAATGTATAATCTTAAAGTGGAGTTTTTATTTTTTTGGCTTACTGACCTCTTGGTCTTGTAGAATGTAGATGATTGCTTGCCCAATAACTAGGTGTTGTAGAAAATTAGAAATAAATTATGTCAAAGGATTTATTTTTTTTTCATTTGAACTCTTGTTAAAGGCATTGCCTTTATGTTAGTGATTTTATTTGAAGATTTTTTTTGTTTAAGAAATTGAAGTTGTGATTTGCATAATCTAAGTGATGAATTACAAACTACAAAGTATTAGATGTAAGTAACTACCAATGAGATACTTTTAAACATGGTCGATCAAATCAAGAATAATATTTGTTGTGCTACATTTGGGTCTCTTACCACTTATGAGCACAAACAACACTATTGTTGCATCATCTAATCAAACTATATTATGATAACAAGAATTGGTTGTGGACCTAGCAGACCTAACTCTTTTTTGAACTATAAGATGAACCATTTATAGAAAATTTAAATTTATGATCATATCTAGGAAAATAAATATGTTGTTACTATATAGTCTTACAGATGTAAAAGCAGGCTACCTACTTGATTAGGGATTGTGGACTGCATGTTATAACCACATGTAAAAGAATGTTTATAAGAATATTGATTTAAGTTGCTTATGAGATCATTTGTATTTCCAATAAGGCAACCAAATAAGGGCGGACCTTGGAGCAACTGGTAAGGTTGCTATTTTGTGACATTGTGGTCATGGTTTCAAGCTCAAGTGCTCAACGCCAATTCTTAGTGTAAGCCCACCACAGGAAATGATTTTGTGTCACCCTTTAGCACCTCAAGGTTGTCCAATCACTATTATACATATCACGCATAATCTCAATGTACCTTCTTGGGATTCCTCTAACCTTATGACTCTCCTAAATCACCCCCCGGGATAAATTAGTTTAGTCTTTTAATCTTGCTTCTTCTTCTGATACTTTTTCATAAGTCTTTTAAAGTACATGTATCACCTCCTAAGTAGACCTCCCCAACATAGAACCAATATGGTTTCTCGTAACTTGAGTTTTTTTTCTAATTCTTATCTTAATATCTTTTATTAATAACTTTATTGTATGATATAAGAGCTTTATTCTTTTATAGTTTCCACAACATTGGGCATCTCTTTTGTTCTTGTATTGAGTTACTACTATGTTGCTTCTCCACCGGTGAGGCACAATATGATGTTGAACAAACTTGTTAACCACCATTGAACTTCTTCCATGCAGTCCAAGCCTAAACAGGTGTGTTGTCTGGAGCAATCTCTTTGGTTTTTCTCATTTTCTTACAAGCTCTCCTTACCTCTCTATGGTGATATTACGACAATATCAATTGTTTTGATGTCTTCATTGGATTCTGGCTGATCACTTTGTTGTCTCAAGATGATTTCTTCCTTGCCGAAAAGGTTGTGGAAATAGGTTTTGCCATCTCGCTTTGATGCAACGAAACACCTTTATTCTCTCCTTTTATGGACTTTATGGCCTCGGGTCCTTTTGTCCTCTTCTCCTACCTTTGGTGATTTTGAACATTTGGTGTTCCCATTCCTTATCTCCTCATATGCTCTTGTCTTTGCATCCGACATTGCCTTCTTTGTCTTTCTCTTAACTGGCTTATATCTATATATATCACTTTCAATGTCTCTTTCTCTCCTTCATCAGCACACTTGATAATTTCCTAAAAGCTGTGTGTTTATCCCTCGTTTTGCATTGCACATTCTCATTTTACCACCAAGACTCCTTATGCCCACCAGCTTCAGTTGTAACCCTGAGAGTCTTCTTTGCTTCCTTTGTAACGGTGTTCACATAGCCTCTAGCATCCCAATTATGTTGCCACTTAGTCCACATATGCCCTTGTTAGAACCCTCTTCTTGAATTTTGCAATCCTTTTGCCCTTAAAGTTTCACCATTGGATTCTCAATTTGTATTTTCTCTTGCTTTCTACTGGCTTTTTCCTCGTGGTCATATTTGCTACCAAGAGTCTATATTAACCCTCTATCGTCTCTCTTGAAATGACATTGCAATCGTCCTACCAAGTATAATCTCTTTGCGGCATTAGAAAGCAATCCAAGTGTCATGCCCGCCACCGCTGGAACTAGTAAGACGTGCATTTCTTAAAAAGCCAAATTTAGAATGCCCATACCATGGGCTAAAGCAAAATTGAGAAGATCTCTGCCACTCTCGTTTCTATAACCATAACGAATTACGAAACCCTCCATGCACCTATGGGAAGCCATCACTATCCTTACTAAAATGAATTAGAGGTATGCAGTTCATCTCCAGGGTTCAAATTTGTTTCTATCTTTGCAGCCTCAGTGTATGCACAAACAAGGGAGTCCTGGAACTTAACAAACTAATAATGTTTTTTGGTTAACGTTTATGTAAGAAGAATCATTTGAATTTATGTGTTACAGGCCTGCAGCTTATGTTTGTATTTGACATGAAATATTATTTTATTTTTTGTGTTTGTCATG
The DNA here is from genome assembly GCA_025506515.1 of Flaveria trinervia. Taxonomy (NCBI): domain Eukaryota; kingdom Viridiplantae; phylum Streptophyta; class Magnoliopsida; order Asterales; family Asteraceae; genus Flaveria; species Flaveria trinervia. The sequence continues at coordinate 15,322,566 of CM046450.1, read as the reverse complement.
ATATAATGACTTGACTTACAGGACATCAGTTTTACTCTTATTGTTATAAATGATGTTGTAATAGTGATGTAAAAAATTGTTTTTAAAAGCAGTAGTTGTCTTTTTTTAGTAGTTCTAGTTGATGGTTCTTTATATTAGTTTATTATTCGTCTAAACACAATACAATCGAGTTCTCTCAAAATTAATTAGATTTATTTGTATGATTAAACTAGTGAAAACGGCTCCTAGTCTCACGGATGGTGCTTTGGGAAGAATTGCACAAGGAACTAAAGTTCTAGCAGAAGGAGGTTATGAGAAGATTTTCAGACAAACATTTGAGACAGTTCCTGAAGAGCTACTTGTAAATTCATATGCGTGTTACCTGTCAACTTCAGCAGGCCCTGTGTTGGGGGTTATATATGTATCTACAGCTAAGCTTGCATTTTGTAGTGACAATCCGTTGTCATATAAAACTAATGACAAGACTGAGTGGAGCTATTATAAGGTATGTTCTGTTTTGCTTTGTCATCTTGAATATGAAATATCTTCATTTCTTCCATGTTTCATTGTACTGTATATATTTGCTGTGTTCATTGTTAACCTTGACCCTGAATATCTAGCTTGTGTTTGCTAATATTATAACTACTATTTGTCACGGAGGACTGCACTAAGCAGTAACCAAGTGTCACCATTGGTTTTCCAAAAAGGATTAACAACTCAAGTTTCAATTATGTTTTAGTGTTGTGAGTTTTTTTCTTTTTCTTTTTCTTTTTAGGTTGACATATAATCTATACTAATTATTATATATGTTGACGTTCACGTCAATTGTGCAAAATGGCTAATGTGGCATCCCAGTTCGCAATTGATGACGTGGATACCATGTCAACAGTTGCATGTTATTGAGACACCACTTAGGATATCATGTCAATGACATAGTAATCTGTTATTTTACACATTTTTAACATCCAAGTGATGCAGCAGCCAAAAAAAATACTGAACTTTAGACAGTGACAAGTTTGTTTGAACTTTGGCTGTCAATCAATACCTCAAATGCTTATTGGAAACTAGAACTCAGTGAGTGAACTTTTTAAAATGTCAAAGAAGTCCCTGAATATTTTTGATTGCATCTAACTCATCCTTGAATTATAGGTGATCATTCCATTACATCAGTTGAAAGCAGTTAACCCTTCTTTTAGTCGAACCAAGTCTGCTGAGAAATACATTCAGGTTATATCGGTTGACGGCCATGAGTTCTGGTACATGGGTTTTCTAAACTACGATGGTGCTGTCAAGTGCCTACAGGATGCCCTGCAAACACGCGCTGCAACTTCTATTGTGTGAATTTGGTTTCATGTTAAAGGTGCTTCTTTTGACATCAACGGGTGCTTAAAAGCTCTTTCTGACGAAAGATATTGAGGTAAAAGATTGTTGTAAACACACTCATTTATGGTGTAGAAATGATTTTTGCGTACTGTCCAATTGCTTTGTAATTTTGTTTTTATTTGGAGAGCTAAGTTAATAATTTAAATTCTTGTTTTTGTTATAAACTCATTAAATTGGGATTTTTGAAGCATTTTGTTTGTGGGCTATTTTGCAGTATCAAACTTTAATATCTCACACCGTTAGGTAAAGATTATGTTCTCTGTTAATGGTGTGTAATTGTTTTGATGAAACTCTTACCCGTGTTCCAAAAAGGTCTATTTGTTTGTCAGTGTTTTAAATAAAATCGGCTCTAGTTGCCTATTAATCAACAACTAATCGCTAATAGGCAATTTACTTAGAAATTTTGAGCTGATAGGTTAATTAATCGTTAGTCGGTCAATGGTGGTTAAAGTTGGGCTTAGGAGGTCTGAACCAAAATTTGATGATTCTGGCTGCCCTTAAAATTTCAGTCACATATTTTTATATATTAAACAGAATATTTTTATAATAATTTATTCATAAATTTTTAATAGTATAATCTTTCTACTCTAATAAAAAAATATCTTAATATGATATGTAGCAACATCACATTCATCCTCATCAAAACTTTTTCGTTTTTTTTCTTATTAAATAATTATCTTAACTACTAATAATATTATTTAACATTTTTTTAGATTTAATAAATTAAAAATGATGTTTATTTATTAATGTTATTTCTAAATTAATAATCTTTTTATAAAATAATAAATTTTATAAAGCATAAACATTTTTTAAAATACGAATATTTTAAAATAGTATTTTTAAAAGTCAATTTTACAAAACAAAAAATAATTAAATTGGGATTTATAATAAGAATATTTTTTAAAATGACATGTTTATACGGTTTGTTTAAAATAAAATGTTTACTTTTTTTAGAAAAAAATTAAAAATAAAATTTTAAAAAGTTGATATCATTGTTTTATTACTTATAGTCGTTTTTATATGTAATTTCGGTAATATCATATCTAAGAATATCATTTTATAATTAATAAATTTTATTATATTAATATTTTATTTATTTAATCCGTGTAATACACGATTTACTAAAACTAGTACTTAATATTTTACCATGCTATGTTTTAAGACAATTGTTTATGTAATGATAATTTTTTTTGTTATGAGTACGAATATTTGAAGTTTAAGTATTAAGTTTATAAGAGAACGGAACATTACAATATCTCTCTATCCAGCTCTCAAAACATGATCAACAAGCGACATCATAGTCAAATATAATATTTTTTAATTTTAATTTTACACAATAACATGATTCTTTTTTCAATTTTTAAATATAATATTTTACATTTTTTTTATCTGTCTACATCTCGTTTAAAAAACGAGTCGTGTCGTTGCAGCTTGCAGGGCACAACAAAAACTCACTACTTTTAAATAGAAGTGTTCACGGTAAAATCTTAACATCCAACTAAGTTGAAGTGTGAGCCGGTAAAAAAGAGATGTGAAGCGTAACACCATTGCTATTTTGAATTTATAAAAAAACATACCCATAATATGCTCAGATTTTTTTCCTTGCAATTTATATATCAGAAATGAAAGTGTTTATAAATAATCACATCCGAACTTATTTATAAAATTTATAAACCAGGTTATAACTTTGGTTTATCTGATTAGAATTTCTTTTGTTGAATTTAATCCTGTAGGAAACGCTATTTTCCATTTCAATAGATTAAATTTCAACTCTTTTTTTAAGGTATTTTACTTCCTCGAGTGAAGCATAGGCCAAGATTTGTTAAATTACAAATGGTTAAATACGAGTTTTCCCTTCCTATATGTTAAACTTACCTTAATTAGAAGTGGAGAGAAGATAGACAATATTTTAATACACAGAGAGTAAATGATGGAAGGGCCAACAAGTTGTATTACAGCCAATTTGATAATTTCTATCCTAAGATCTCTTGATCCTACTCTCAACAACTAGTATCAAAGTCAAATATAACTTTTTTTATATAGAGTTTATCTCGGTTTTTGTAACTGTATTTTGTAAATTATCTCTACTTTAGTACCAACGTTTATTTTGTCTTTATTATTGGCCCGAGTTTTGCAAATCGTTTCTATGTTCATCATTTTAATTAACGGTGTTAACATTTTCTGTTAAGTGAGTGCTAAAAAAACCGAAATACCCCTCCACATCCTCCACCTTTAAACCAGCTCGATCCCACCACCTCCCTCCTCTTCGACTCCACCACTACCACCTCCTCGGCCACCCCCTCTGCCCTCCTCACCTCAACAACATATGTCGCTCCCTCATCTTCTTCACCATCGCCTTTGTCCTCTCCTACATCTCCACAACCCCCACCCCCTGCACCTGGCCCGGCGTCGTTTGCGACAACCAAACCAACCACGGCGTCGAGCTCCACTTCCCCAGAGGGATACCTTCCACGTTTTCGGGCTTTCTGGATTCGGCTTTAGCTGATAACTCGATGTGTGGGCGTCTGCTTACGTTGAGCAACGTGTTGGAATCCGGGTCGGGTTCGGACTCGATAGATGGGCTCTCCGGTGGGGCGATTGCCGGAATTGTGATTGGATCTATAGTGGGTTTGTTGTTGATTTTGTTCTTTTTGTGTTGTAAGAGGAGGAAAAAGAGCAATGAGAGAAGATCAAAGGATTTGGGGGAAATGAAGCAGGTTGAGATTGATGTGCAAAGGGGGGGGGGGGGGGGGGGGGGGGGGGGGGGGGGTGAAGAGAGGGGATGGGGTTTGGCAGATTGCGTTTGGGAGTGGGTTCAAGTTTAATAGTGCGGTTTGGGAGGCGATTCGGAATGTTGAAGCGGCGGTGGTGGAGGGGGAAGATGGTGGTGAGGCGGAGAAAGGGAGTTTTCAGGCGGTGGAGATGTAGGAGATGACGGAGGCGATGGTGAAGAAGAGGAGGGGGCTGCGGAGGTTGAGGCGAGTAGGGCGGAGGAGGCGGTAGCGGTGGAGTTGGAGAGGAGGGAGGTGGTGAGGTCGAGCTGGTTATGAAGGTGGAGGAGGTAGAGGGGTATTTTTGGTCTTTTTAATAATCACTTAATAGAAAATGTTAACACCGTTAGTTAAAATGACGTAAATAAAAATGATTCGCAAAACTCAGACCAATAATGAAGACAAAATAAACGTTGGTACTCAAGTGGAGACAATTTACAAAACTCAGGGACGAAAACCGAGATTAACTCTTTTATATATATTTTACACAACATGACGATTTTTTTTTAAATTCCAAACATACTGCTAATTACTGACACTCTTGTTCTACTTAGTCTCGCTAATCAGGCCAATAATGGTAATTGGTAATATCTTGAACACCCACCAACATGAAGTTTGAGCCGGCAGAAAGAGAAGTAAAACTTCACAGCAACACAATTTTTGTAAGCAAAAAAAGAAAAAAAAGAAAAAAAAAAGTAAAAAAAGTAAAAAAAGTAAAAAAAGAAAAAAAAGAAAAAAAGGTTATATACATAATATGCTGAGGCTTTTCTTCTTTGCAATTATACCCACAAAAACAGACATGTTCTGGTGGTCATTATCATTAACGAGATTGATGATATAATGATATATTAGTTGAAACTAGTATCAAGCCCCCGCATTGCGGCGGACATAAAACCATATCAAATAGCATTAATGTCACACCAACGACAGTTATTATCAACACTAAAGTTGTGATGTGTTAATGTGAAGACATTTGACCCAAATGTAAAACCTAGAAAAATATAACTAAGTCAATCTAGGACCTGATGCGTTGCAACATACTGTGAAACTAAAAAATATAGATGTAAAAACATTGAATCACATACACATGTTGCACTGTGTTAGCTCACAAAATTTAAAACAAAACCTAAAGCAAAGTGTAAAAATACTAAATCATACAATGCATGTTGCGTCATGTTAACATGCATATTTAATTGCAAAACATAGAATGAAACTTAAAACGGAAACTTATGAAATATGAAAAGTATAGGGAACTAAAAGTTGAAAGTATAAAAGTTGTGAGTTTAAAATGCATAAAATGGAAAGCTTTGGGTTTAAAGTAAAAAATATATTTTAAAAAATGCCCCAAGCATAAGATACAACATCATAATGTTTATACCAGTTGATAATTAGTATAATTATCAGACTACACAGTGCTAACGTATTATTATTGTCAAAATGATTATAAGCTAGCAATGAAGAACAGCCCAACCACATAGATTATGATCTCATACAACTTGTTAATGTTCCCTCGTGATCCCGTATTAGTCGGAGAAGCCGAAGATAACACCAACACAAGCATTAGTATGACAGCATGCGCACTAGTTTCATCATGTAGCTATCCATTAAAAATATGCTTAATAGGTTAACTATAATCAAATTTCAATTATATTTAAAGTGTTATTCGAACTTCCTTTAAGCCATTATCAGATCGATAACTTGATCAATTATAGTTCATGATATTTCTGCAAAACAAGAAGCTCTCACGATATCACCCTCCAATAGTAACTTGAGTACTTAAAATTAAGGATATTTTTTATAAAAGAACGAGCATTTATGGTAGCGTCTTAAACACCACTAAGTCGAAGCGTGAATTGGAAGAAAGAGACGTGAGGGTAATTACCAACACCATTTGAAAATTTACATATTTCCTCAAAAACATAAGTTTTTAATGAATAAATACAATGATCTTTAAAAATGATATGATAAAATATATTATTTTACAAGTTTAGTTTAGAGTGGGAAATATACAATTATCCGTATACTCATAATATGATCATGTTGTTTTCTTCTTTGTTATTTGTAAATCAGATATTATTACAAGTACTTACATCCCAACTTATTTTAGAAAATTTATAAATCAAATATGACAGTGGGAATTTTGAAACAGGAATAGATTAGGAATGGTTGAGATGTTTGGTTTGTGCGCATAGTTTTTCAATTTAAGAAACATAAACCCACAAAATGGGCATTCTGGAGTGGTCGTTATCATTAACGACTTTGATGTTGTAATTATATATTAGTTAAAATCAAACTACATAGTGCAAATGAATTATCAACGTCAAATGATTCAAGTTTATAGAAATATAAGCCATCTCCAAAGTCGAATCCAATCTCGACGCCAGCCAAACCAGCAATCTTGTCATCTAAAGTAAACTCAATGTCAAAACTATCAAACTACTTTGTTGCAATCTTCTCTGCAAAATTCAAGTAAACCTGCTGCTGCCAAACCTGAACCAGAAGCTTTTAAAGGTAATCAGATTTGTGAAACCCAAGTTTGACATTTGATCCTAAACACAAGAGGTGGGATGCTCGGCGAGGTTAAGAACAGGCCAAAACAGGTTCGAGATGAAATAGGTCCTATTATTATGGTGCTGGCCCACAAAGATTCTTGTCCATTTAGTAAGAGTTTGTATAAATATTTGATGCTGAATTGCTGATTGTGATAGCAAAGCAATATCATAATGAAAATAAGCTAATCATGAATTTAGGAGGTTGTAAGCATTAAAGATAGACCTTGTTTCCTTTAAGCTAAATGTTTTGATCCGACCCGTTAGATAAAAACAACCGCAAACTCAACCATTCATATGTACATGGGTTGGAAACTTGAAATGACCACCTCTATTAAATCTGAAATAAGTGCATTTTAGCCTCAACATTAGTACTTCAAGGTGAAAATAACATTAATTATTTATTAATAATAAACTATATTTGACTATTTTAGAATCTTACAAACACTACAAAAGCCGGTTATAAGTAGAATAAGAAGCTTACCAATTTTGGAATCAAAGATCATGCACCTCCCTTTTGCTTGAGAGTTATTTTGTCCCCCAAACTTAAAGCTATCCCTTGGGTTTTGCTCCGAATTCGAATATATCCACTCAGTTTACCATCTGCCTGCTTCTCAACACTCAAATTTACCAACGCGTCCTCCCCGAAAACACTCTTAGCATACAAATTAGCAGCTAAAAAGCCGCAGTAACCTTCTATGGCAGACCTGAAGCACAACCATTGTACTCGTGATTAGGAAACAAAATAAAGTATTATTACTTAAACTATATAGAAACAAAACAAATGTGACTAGATGGTGTGACATACGGTGGAGTAAGGCATTTCATGTTGGTTGATTTAATAATATGATCAAGGAATTCTTTCTCATCTTGAATTACAGTGTTAACAGCAACCTGAAAAGTAGTAAAAATGAGTAATAAAAATCAATATTTTAAACAAGATATATTAAACAGGAGGCGACACATACCTTGTTTTCCCATTCAAATTCAGCCCACATACTTCTGTAAGCTGCATCACTACACACAGCTGGAGAGATGTAGTCCATAATGTCAATATGAATATCATTCAAGACAACCACATTACGTTCATGAACATTTGAAGTCTCATAAACAATGTTCCCAAATATGACACCAGTTTCAGTTGAGGAGACTTTAATGTTTGCCTTAATCTGCTTGCTTGATTCAGGGGCAAGAGTGTAATTCTGTGGACGCTCAACAAGTTTAAGGTCGCCCATTGTTGCCAACTCCAAACATAAATTTTGCAAGGTTTCTTTAGTTCGGTTGATAATTGTCACATCAAGAATGATGTCATAGTGATGAACAGTCACACACGCTTCAGCATAAACTGGGTCACTAAAACCGGTTAGTTGGAGAATACGGTTTAGCTTATTTGCAGAATCACCTTCATGGATAAATTCACCAGTAGCTCGCTTTAGGTCATCTTGAACTTCATCTTCTAACTCTAGCTGGCTCATGCCCTGAGGAGTCGAGCATAAAAAAATATTACATAATTGGTTAGATAGTTTAATGTATTTATCCTTATCTTACATGCAAAAAGAAGATACGTGTTACTCAGTCCAAGATTTAAATATAACTTCGTTAAATTTCAGAAATCAACTGGTGGTCTGGCGCATTCTCTTTTCGGAAGGGAGGTAGAATTATTTTATTTAAGACCACCAATTGACTTGACCAGTGAAGAATAGTCATTAGAAGGAACTTAAAACACCACAAACGAATCCTAAATTTAAACCTTAAATTTGAAATCTATCAGAAACAATTTGTTAAGGGTTTAACTTTTGTTGGATACTCGGAATTTTGGAGTTTGTTGGTTTATAGAAGAATGAAACAAAATGGATTGAACAAAATCCCAAATCCAAAAGTACTTTTGGAGCTGCACTTGAATGTTCATATCAAGAATTTTGGGTTAGAATATTGACACATAAGAAGCCATGTTACTCAACATATAAAGCAGCTTCATGCAAACCAATTCTATAATACAAGGCCACAAAAACAAAAACGGACACTTTTATTTTTATTTGTTTCATTTGTACTTGATTTTTTTTGGTGTTAGTTTCTCATTTTCTTTTAAGAATGTACTGAATTTGTTAAACTAACGGTTTCAAATATATAAATGGCATGCCCTATCAATTGGAGTATGGACAGTAAACTTTGCAAACTCAACTTCCAGAATCAAGATTATTATTTTCACCAAAAGCATAATTAGTGGCCACCTTGTAATCCTATGTGCATATAGCATTTATTGGCAGAGCTAACAACCCAATTTATTTCATGCAGGGTACCTTTATTAAGAACATATATTGTCAATCGCACTAGTCAGACCTTATCACTAAACAACATTTTGGACTGTTAAGTTTACAAAATCTCCAGAATGATACCTCTAAAATAACCCCCTGTGGCTACCATGCAATCCATTTCTTTAAAATAAGACGAGTAACATTTTAGAAAAGCCTTATAACTGAATTCACCACACAAAAAATAAAATTAAAAATGAATATCCAGGGCATAATCAACCAATGGTCAGTAATCAGCTGCTGATATATATAAAAGAACTATTGTACTACTCTAATGCATGCCACAACTTATGAAATCCTTTACAGCTTATGGGATATTGAAAACATTCCTAGTAAATGCAAATTTTGGTAGAGTACTACCACGTCATTCAAGGCTTTACTCTCAGGATCCATATTGTCAAATAACAAGAACCAATAAAATAATGCAACTGGTAAATATTAAAACAACAAGCATTAAATAAACACACAACCAAATAAAAACAACAAAATTCTTACCTTCCTGCTCTTCAAATGATAGAAGTCAATGAGCTCATCAGGTTGTGCATGTAAAACCTGAGCCTTGGCTTTTATTTCCTCCTTTTCCCGTTGTTGTTTCTCCACAAGCATTTGAACAAAACTTTCACGGCAAGACTGCAGCCATATGTTCTTGATTCGTTCATCTGGATTACATAGTAACCTTATACAAACAACAATTCTATCATAAGAGTCATTATCAATCGGGTGTGGAAGAAATGAAGATTGACCAAGCTGCAACATTGAGACAATGATTAGCAACACTTGAGCTGTTGCTTTGTTGACTTCAATTTTTGATGTTTGAACCTCGGTCAGACGCAACACAAGTCTAGTCAATGTACAAGCTGCAACTGCACCCAAGAAGAAATCACCGGTTAAAAGAAGAGATCTTAAATTTCCTGCATTTGATGTTGTTTGGACCAATGTAGGTGCTGAAAAAGCAGTTTCAGAAGCTGCACTCTGAGTAGCATAAGTTCCATCAGCAAGTATAGCAGGTCTTTTAGAAGAAACTGTGATTGAGTTTACTTGTTGAGACCTTTTAGAAGATTCGTTAGTATTATCACCGCTTTCTGAAGCCAAGTAAAATGGTAAGTCTCCAAGACACTGTTTAATAACTGTAATTCCACTTTCCACTTCAGAAAGAGATAGACAATACTCACTAATGATCCATAGAGCACAAGAACAAACTCTTGCTGACCGTATCTGGTAAAAAGTGTCTAACAACCTAGTTACAATAGAAACCCTCAACTTTGGGTTGGTTTCAATTATTTCCCTCACAAAAACAACTACGTCCATTGCAGAAGCAACATTGCTGTCACCCAAGAAATCCATTAACATATGTACAACAGTGCCTGCAACTTCAGGAAATTTAACAGCACAAGAATGAATGGCTTGAATAAGCATTTGGCGGTACTCACCATCTTTCTCCAACTCCCCACTCTGAGTTTTTACAACTTCTTTTTTAAAGTAAGAACCACTTCATTAATGTTCCGAGGAGTGATTAAATCAAGAGCAATATCAAGTGTCTTCCTCCTAATATCATGATTTGGGCTTGAAAGTGCCCTAAGCACATCCATTATCATATCAACCATAATATCCCTATGGGAAGATTTGAGTTCATCTAAACGATCAAGAACAATAAGTTTCACATTGTTGTCACTCTGAGTGAGTAACAGCTGGCAATAGGTGCTGGATGCAGCCCTGATTGCTGTAGGTGCGGATGATAAAGATACCAATGTTCCAGCACATTCAAAAACAACGGCAGCTGAAGGTACATTTAATAAAGATATAATAATCTTTATGTACTTCCCTTTTTCTTCTTTATTTGTTCTGCACACTTTCCGAATCAAATCCAGCACAACCATTTGTAATGATTCTCCCCAATCCGAAACCTTATCCACATGAGTCAAAAGGTAACTAATTGCACGGTCTTGTGCACATGTGTAAAGCATGAGAAATGCATTTCTTTTAGCTGATTGATCAGCTTCAGTTGATAAAAGTTTTTCAATCATTTCTGGTGCATCAACCAAAAGGTGATCTCCATGTGGAAGTTTGTAAATGGCGCTCACGGCAAGTATGGCATTTCTCCTCACATATGGATTTCTATGCTCCAGATTAGCTAATATAGAGGGAATCAAGGGCTCAATAATCTCCGTCTCACAGATACGGTGAAGAAACCTTAAAGTTACACCACGAATGTATTCATTTGGGTGTTGGAGATTGTTTCTTAAATTTTGGCAGATTAAAATCATTTCAGGTAAGATCTTTCCCTTGGAATCAGTCTTTTCAATGTTCTCAAGATAAAGAAGAAGTAGCTTTTGAACTGTGTGATCCTCTGAAGGAAGAACATACCGAATGATTGTGATAAAAAGCCTTGGTAATGTTTCTCCATTCAACAAAAGCATAATAGCTTTTTCCATGGCATCTATCTTCGCAGAATCATCATTTCCTTCAAGAGCTTCCTTGATCTCATTGGCAAGTGCCGGTGTTCCTTTGTCAAAATGAACAAGTAGAGAGCAAGATTTCTCCATGTTGTCTATTGCAAGTGACCAGATTTCTTTTAGTTCAGATAATGCATTGGAAATTTCAAAGATTCAGTAACAGTATCAGTAACTTATACTATTATCACAGTCGGGATTTCAAATATTTATTTTTAATATTCTAGAAGTATCCAACTTTTGGTCTATAAATGTATTTCTTTCATAATAATCACAGTTAAGATGGATAAAATCATAATTATTGTTTATCTCCAGGGAAGAACAGCAACGTCATGAAATTCCGTGTTAGTATCCTACTTGTTACATGGTATCTGATATGCAATCTAATATGAAATCTGACTTTGAAGTTCACAGTCAGATCTGTGCCAGAGTGGGAGTAGGGTAAATCAAAAGTAGGAGTTTGGGGGCAGTAGGAAAGATTAATGTGGATGGATGAGCAATAGATGTAGTAGATGTGTGCGTTGACTGGGCATAGAGTAAATCAAAAGTAGGAGTTTGAGGGTTGAGATGACACATGTTGTGAGGAGGGACTGGAAGGAGAAATGGGTGGTGGGGTGTGGTTAACAAAAGCATTGGTTGGGACAATGGTAGGAGTTAAAGTGCGTGTAAATTGAGTGATGGTGTTAGGAAGGGTGCTTGGAGGCTGTAGTTATTGTTTGTGACGACAAGTGTACGTAATTGAGTAGATGGGAGGTGGTGAACGAGGTATAAATTGTGAAGGAAAGGAGATAGGTTTATGGAGGATGATGCATTGGAGCAAGGGAGGTTGGCGACTGTGGAGGGGTGGTGGAAGCGAAATGTGAGGGTTGGTTTGTGGAAAGATGGATAGAGTCATTTACCGTGTGTAAACAGAGGGATGAGGTGAGATATGAGGGAAATTGAGTTTCATCAAACTCAACATGGTGGGAATGGTATAACCGACAAGTAGTAGGATCAAACCCATTATATGCAGATTTAAAGGTGAAATAGCCAAGGAAAAGGCATGGTGAGGAGCGTGGTTGTAGTTTAGATAAGGCATACAACCGGAACCAAGGGTGGCAAAGACAACCGAAGGGCTTAGACTTTAGAGAACATAAAATGAGCAATTAATGAAGATAATCAAGGGATACTATTAACAACAGATTTGAATAGTCTTTAGGAATATAAAATTATTTGAATCCTAATATACAGAACTCAAACTTACTCACTGATATCAATCACTTAAACATGTCTTGTAAACCTCTAGAATGGGAACACGAGATCAATGATTTATCAACAGATATCACAACGATTACAATTTGCATTAAAAAAACAAATAGACACATTAGCAATACATTCCCAGCACAACATCATAATAATCAATATTCAAGCATCACAACAAGGCTTAGATTGATCAGGAAACCCTCGGCACAATTATGCTAACCTAATTTAACCTTTAAGCCAATCGATCAATTCATATAACCTACGATCCCTAATTGGCCCCTCAGTAACAACCCCAATGATCAATTGAAAAAAAAGGTAGATCGGACAGCCCTAGAACAGATCAATGCAGCAAAATTATCGTAAACAAGCGTCTAAAGTGTCCGACTGCATACCGGTATGTCTAATTATATGAAAAAGTTAAGAGATCGCAAGGTTTTGAGAAAATGTGGTACGATTATACATGAGATTGAGAAATGCAAAAGTGAAATTGCGAAAGATCGCGTATGAATTAATGATGTGTGTAAGTGTGTGAAGGTTGCAGTTCACCTGATCGGCGTGAGTCACCGTGCGATGAGTCCGGCGGAGGCGGAGATCCGGCGACGGAGGTGGAGGTGGAGAGAGTATAGATCTCGTACTAGTGACGGGGAAGTTTCAAATCGTTTCGTTATGGTGTGTGTTTTATATGGGGTAAAGTAATATATGTTAAAATGAATGTATCAAAAAAATTTATTGTTTTGTTTGATTTGATTTATCAAGTTGGAATGAAATAAATTATTTTATTTGTAACATTTGATAGCTATGAAAAGAATAATTGAATGAAATAGAGTAGTGGTGTTGGCGGTCGGAACAAAGGGTGAAAGGGGTAATGTAATTCGTTTTAAAAGTGATAAAGTTGTAGGGTATTGAAGAGTTAAATGATTTAAAGATGAACAAGAATCTATTCAAAAAGTATACTTAATCAAGAAGTTATATTGATGTGAATGATGATACCTACTAATCTCACCAACCTAGCTTTTATACAATCAGTAGTTACAATTCAACAACCAATTTCTATATCTACCCTTATAAACAAAACAATTACATCATTGACCCTTAAAAGTCAACATGATTGACAATTTTAAACTCAAACAATACACTACTAAATTGGAATTAATCCAACAATTCTTTTTAGATAAATCTTCAACACCCAACATTTTCCTCATCTTAGCAAACTTCATCCATGGTAGTGGCTTAGTAAAAATGTCTCCCTTTTGCAAACTTTCACAAACAAATTCTATTTGAATTTTGTGTTTCTCAATACACTCTCTAATGAAATAGTATTTGGGCTCAATATGTTTTGACCTGCCATGAAACACTAGATCTTTCATTAAAGCCAAAGCTAACATGTTATCCACTTTCAATACAACCGTCTGTCGCACTTGACCCAGTAACTCATTGATTAGGCCTTGCAGCCAAATGGCTTGACAAGCTGCTGTTGTTGCAGCCATAAACTCAGCTTCACAACTGGACAATGCAACTGTTTGTTGCTTCTGAGAGCTCCATGAAACAGGACTATTATTATAAAAAAAACACATTCCCAGATATACATTTTCCATCACCATCCCCTGCAGCATAATTGCTATCACTGTATCCAATAAGACCATCACCTTTGAGCCTACTATACATAATACCATAATGCAAAGTGCCCTTTACATATCTGATCACATGTTTGACAGCCTTCATATGCTCTTGCTTAGGACTTTGCATAAACCTACTCAAATAACCAACTGCATACATCAGATCTAGTCTAGTGTGTTAGGTACCTTAAAGATCCAATTAACTTTCTATACTTAATCACATCTGTCTCTACATCTGTGCTTAATGACCCAAACTTCACTCCCAGTTCCATGGGAATCTTAGTGTCATTACATTCTTCCAAACCAGCAATACTTAGAATCTTCCGAGCATATTTTGACTGCTTTACAAACATGCCCTCCTTTCTTTGACTTACCTTAATGCCCAAGTAGTAACTAAGAAGACCAAGATCAATCATTTCAAACTTATCTTTCATTTCTTGTTTAAACCTTTCAACTTCATTCAGATCAATTCCAGCCACTATCATATCATCAACATAGACACCAACTACAAGTTTAACACACCCACTGGATCTCATATAAACTGCAGTCTCTCTTTGACATCTGCTGAATTTCAGACCTCTCATTGCATCATCAAGACATTTGTTCCAGGTCCTTGGTGCCTGTTTTAGCCCGTATAGAGACTTATACAACTTATAGACCTTTTGTTCAGCTCCATTTACCTCATAACCTTGAGGTTGACTTATATACATCCTCTTTCAATATGCCATTTAGGAATGCTGCCTTGACATCCAAATGATGTACCTTCTAGTTTTGTCAAGCTGATATAGCTAAAATTATTCTAATTGTTTCCATTCTAGCTATTGGGGCAAATACATCTTCAAAATCAATACCATGTTGTTGAACATATCCCTTGGCAACCAATCTGGCCTTATGCCTAGTGCCAGCTGTATCTTTCTTTACTTTATATAACCATTTCAGTCCAATAGGCTTCACTTTAGTGGGCAAGTCAACTAGTGTCCAAGTGTTGTTTCTTTCAGTGGCACTCACTTTTTCATCCATTGCAGTTCTCCACTCCTCACTTTTCACTGCTTCCTCAAACTTTAATAGTGAGGCATCATCAACCAGTAATAAGTCTCCTCTGGCTTCTTCACTACTGCTTGGCTCAAATGATTCTGGTACTACAAAATCATTGTATCTTGCAGGTCTCACCACTTGTCTTCCTGATCTCAGCGAGGGTTGTTGAACAGTAGTTTGACTCTCTCCACCTTGTGAAGTTTGTTCATCATTTACTTGTTCGGAAGAGTCAACTTCTTCAGAGGTTTCATGTAGCCCATCACTAGTTTCTTCTGAAGCTTCATGCAACCCATTATTAGCTACTTGAAACTCAAACCAACAATTATTAGTTCCACTTTCAACCTTGCGGAGTGCCCAGTCCCATTTCTCTGTATCCTCAAACTTTACATCTCTTGCTACCACCAATTTCTTTGTATCGAGATTAAAGAATCTATCACCTTTTGTACCTTCTTCTGGTCCTAGAAAAACCATAGGACTGCTTCTGTCTGCTAGTTTAGTGGTATGACATTGTGTTATTTTCACATGGGCAACACAACCAAATACCCTAAGATGACTTACATTAGGCTTTCTTCCCATTAGACTTTCATATGGGGTCTTCCCCACGAGAGGTTTTGTAGGCGGCCTATTTAGTACATAGACTAAATGTCTCACAGCTTCTGCCCAAAAGTCTTGAGGCGGGTTCATTGCTTTCAGTAAACTTCTGGTCATATTCAAGACAGTTATGTTTCGCCTCTCCACCACACCATTGTGTTGAGGAGTATATGGGGCAGTTAATTGTCTTCTTATTCCTCGATCACTGCAAAACTGAGTGAATTCTCCTGAGATAAACTCCCCTCCACGATCAGACCTAAGACATTTGATCTTTAAACCAAATTCATTTTCAACTGCCTTCTTGAATTTTTTTAAAGATCTCTAATGTCTTATCTTTTGAGTTAAGTATATAGAACCACATATACCTTGTGCAATCATCAACTAGTAACATGAAGTACTTATTCCCAGCCCTGGTTTCAAGAATTATGGGTCCAAAAAGATCCATACTTATCAGATCTAGGGGAGTTTTGGATTTGTAACTGGTTTCAACTGGGAAAGGACTCCTTGTGGATTTTGCTACTAAGCAGGCTTCACATAGCTTGACTGGTTTTTCACACATTGGCAGACCCTTAATAGTTCATTTTGATGCCATGTGTTTCATTGTTTCAAAACTGATGTGGCCCAGCCTGCCATGCCATTTCCATGCTTCATCTACCAACTGTGCTTGAAAAAACATTGGTGATGTTATGTTAAGATCAATTTTGTAAAGTCTATTTGATGATCTCTCCACATTCATGAGAAGATTCCCAGACTTCTCATACATCCACAGGTAGTCACCTTTCATTCTTATTTCACAACCGCCCTCGGTGGCTTGACCCAAACTTAGAATGTTATTTCTAAGCATAGGGATAAAATACACATCAGCCAATACTCTTTGTTCCCCATTCTTACAGGATAAGACAATTGAACCCCTCCCTTCTATTATCACATTTGACCCATCTCCAAATCTTACTTTGCCTCCTACATTCCTGTCCAAAGAGAAAAAGACATTAATGTTACATGTCATATGATTGGAAGCACCATTATCCAGATACCAAGTGTTCTCATTAGCTGGTTCTTTGGAGAAGTTAGAGGGAATTACATTGGCTTCATTCAGGTAAACCATTTCCTTTCTTGTTGTCTCTATGGCAACCATTAGTAGGGTGGGTTCATCATCATAGGTTTGATTCAGATTAGCTTCCTAACCTGTATTCTTCTGGGGACATTCTGAGGCATAATGCCCTAGTTCATCACACTTGAAACATTTTATTTTTGACTTGTCTCTTGTTCTCTTCTCTTCTTTATGTGAAACTCTTCTTTGATCTTGGCTTGAACTTCGTGGTCGATTGTTCCATGTTTTTCCTTTACTTGATCAGCCACCAGTCTTGTCCTTGTTTCCCTTGAATTTGTTCTTTTGATCAGACTCTTTCCATTTTGATTGCCATTCAGAGTAAGACAAGATAAGTTGATCACGCTTCTCATACGATGTCTTCATCCTTCTATATGTTCTTTCTTCAAACGCTTTCAGTCTGCCAATTGCTTCAGCTAAGCCCATGGCATCAAGATCAAGGAATTGTTCAATGGAAGCAACTATTTGAATGTATTTGTCTGGTACAACACTCATCAGTTTCTTTACTAGGGCTGCTTCTTGAAACGATTCTCCTAAGTGAGTTGCTTTAGTTGCAATTGCACTGAGTCTGCGTGCAAAGTCATCAATGCTTTCTCCTTCTTTCATGGTGAGTCTTTCAAACTCATTTCTCAAGGAGGCCATTCTTGCCTTCTTGACCTATCAATGCCCACAAACCTTGTTTTCATAGCATCCCATACCTCTTTCGCAGTTTTCATGCTTGCTACTTGCATGATCATATCTTCAGGCATTGCTTGATACAGGTAGGCAATTGCTTGGTTGTTCTTCTTTGGATCGATAGGAGTTTCAGCGATTGGTTTGATCGCCTCCCATAGACCATGTACATTGAATATGGCCTTTAATTTGATTGCCCAGATTGAATAGTTTGTCGCTGTGAGGGTGGGGCACTGAAGGAGTATGGTCGCTTCTTTGATTGTGACGAATTGATTGTTGTTTGACGACGTGCTGGCGGACGAATTGGTTTTCTCTGTGGTCTCCATCTCCGTCTTCTTTCTTTGATACGCAATGCCGAATCTCTTATTTGAATCCAATCCTTTGGATTTCCTCAGGAGTCTTTAATTCGATCCTTTGAATCAAACTTCTTGATCGATACTTCTCTTGTCTTCTTCAATAGATTGTTTCGATTTCAATACAGTTCAATCCTTCGAACTTGCATTGAAATATTTCAATTCATCTTCACTGTGGCTCTGATACCAATTGAAGAGCTAAATGATTTAAAGATCAACAAGAATCTATTCAGAAAGTATACTTAATCAAGAAGTACTATTGATGTGAATGGTGATGCCTACTAATCTCACCAACCTAAGCTTTTATACAATCACTAGTTACAATTTAACAACCAATTTTTAATATCTACCCTTACAAACAAAACAATTACATCATTGACCCTTAGAAGTCAACATGATTAACAATTTTAAACTCAAACAATACACTACTAAATTGGAATTAATCCAACAGGTATCACATCCGGGATGAAAGAGGAAGGTTCATCAATTCGATCCACCGGTCGAGCGTAATTGTCTTCTACTTAGTATTCCAAACTATTTTACAGGTCTTTCATCTCTACCCTATCATAGGAAATTGCGTATGAAAAGGAGTCTAAACTCTAATTTGTTTGGGGTGAGGCGAATGAATTTTTTTAAGGTGTTTAAATGGTATAGAAATATTTATGTAATAGCTTATTTTTATTTTATTGATCAACCAAACATCTTTCTTTATAGTCTAACATAATGATTCATTTTGTTTTACATATTATTCCCTAATAGACACCAAATGTGGTTGTATATAAACATGTCCTTGATAATTGTTTAGCATATGACCCTTTAGAATCACACATCAATAATAACACTATTATGTGATGTCTTAGGCATATAGGTCTAACAATATTTTACTTGCACAAGATTCAACATGCAATAACATAAACAATGTAGGTAGTCTAGCAATGCATCATTGCTCTAACGATATATGACTCAAGTATATTCCAATATAACCAAGTGTATGGACACTTTATGCTTTAAAGGTGAGGCTAGACGCATGGGAGCTAGAGGTGGGCAAACTGTTTTTTTTTCTCTCAAATCAATTTGGGTTAGGGACCGAACCAAAATTTTTTAAGGGTCAAAAGCATACTTTCCC
The DNA here is from genome assembly GCA_025506515.1 of Flaveria trinervia. Taxonomy (NCBI): domain Eukaryota; kingdom Viridiplantae; phylum Streptophyta; class Magnoliopsida; order Asterales; family Asteraceae; genus Flaveria; species Flaveria trinervia. Next base: position 15,303,379 of record CM046450.1, on the reverse strand, counting down.
GAACCGAATCGGTTTGGGAATTGGTCTGCTGGCTTGGTTAACTGAACATACTCAAATTGGTTTGGACCACTTTCTGAACCTGTTTGATCCAAACCGGTGATCGATTTCGACGTACAACAAATAAAATGTTAAATTTGTGTTTCTATTCACCTTAAATTGTTATGGGAAGTAAGGTTATCGATATTCATGGCATTAGTGATCAATGTGTTGTAATTCTCTTTTAGAATGCAAAGTAAGATGGTGATCGTTATGTTATTAAGATACTCAGTCACTAGATGGGTATCATGCTAATTAATCTAATTTGTAACTAATACTTATGTACTAAAATTCATTTAAAAACTTCTTTTAACCATTATTATCATGTTATTATTATAAAAAATACTTAAAATTAAAACCTTTTAGGTTAGTAGAGGAACATTTTTGGTTCGGGTGGTGGGTTGAGTTTCATCCGAACTATAGCCCATTAAGGGTTAAGGACAAAGTTGTTGATTGGGATGGTAGACAATGATAATGAATCGTATGTTGACAATAAATTTCATACACATGTTTAAAATCATGTCTCATACATATTAGGTATCAGTTAGTTATTCCATTAGTTTCATGGTACTAGATATATATGTTTTTGTTTTATAAGGTTAAATTTCTATCTAAAATACAAATCACCCAAAACTTGATATTAAACTAACCTAAACACATGTTTGTAATTTTATTATTCGACTTTACTACATTGGTCCATGCTAGCATTGTTCATTGCACTCACAAAAAATAATAATAAATAAATAAATAATAAGAGAAAAGATAAAAATGTATAACAAATTCATACATGAATCATTGATTGTACTAGTTTAAAATCAAGACCACAATGAGAGACATTCAATTCTATAATTAGCTCTATCCCACCTCTAATGGGATGTTTTAAGCATATGGGTTAGTGACAGTTGAATGAAACTTGAAAGAGTGGACAGTTAGTGAAGGGAAATGACTTGACTTCAACTCTCATGTCGGTAACAACCGAGATAAGAGTGAAACTTAAAAGGAAAGGAAACGAGGATCCAAATTCTAGATTCCAATTTCTTTAGAGTTTATTACACGATTGGTCCTTATGGTTTGTCCACATTGTAATATTGGTCCTAACTTTTGAGAAATTACAAGTTTGGTTCTAACTGTTTACCAAATCGTAACACGATTGGTCCTTAGAGTGGATGGACGTTAGTTTTTGTTGTTGACCATTTTACCCCTGTTATGTATTATTATTATAATTATATATTATTATTATATTGAAAATACATATGTATATACATATATCATCATCATCCTCACATCACATCGACACCACCACCGCAACCTAACACCACCGTCAACACAACACCACCATCAACCCACCACCAGCTTTGTGCCATCATTATGCCACCACCGTCACCATCCTTAACCACCACCGTCACCATCCTTAACCACCACCATAATCACCATACCGTCCCTACCACCAACGCCGACCATCACTACCCAAATCCACCAGCTCGGTTCTTCCAGCCATTGAAATGCTACGACCACCGCTAACACCACCATTGTTATTGATCACCATCACACCAGATCTAAATTGCATCAGGGGGAGAGAGAGAGATGACAGTGGAGGTGGCAGCGAAAAACGGTGTTGGCGACGATGGAAATTAGGGAGAAAGGTAGAACCGATGACGATGGAGGTCTTGTGTGCCCTCGATACCAGTGACGTTAAAGAATGGTGGTGGCATCGATAGAAACTAGGGAGAAAGGTAGAGCTGATGACGATGGTGGTGGTATGTGCCCTCATTTGTAACTCCCGACCCCTCACACAAACAATATTATTCACTTTGCCCACGAGTAGCTCACAAATTTGCTTTTGGTTGCCCTAGTGAAAACTTCCTAGGGAGGTCACCCATCTCTATATTGCTTCCACCTGAGCATGCTTAACAATGGAGTTATCATCTTATCCATAGCTGATACGCCCAAAATGCGTTGTTGATGTTAGAGGCAGTACATTCCTTATGAACCAGAAATCTCTCCTATCTATGGCTGTTGTGGGATTCACCTAGGGTGTTACAAACACCCCTTTTTTGGACTCATCTTCCACGATGAGGTTTACCCTACCATTCCATCATGGATGTGGGATTCGCCTAAGGTGTCCCTTTGAACACCCCTGGGGACTCGCCATCTTTGATAAGGTTTGCCCCATCATCCCGAATGACACAAGAGTGGCTCTAATATCATTCTGTAACACCCGGCCCCTCACACCAACAATATTGTTCGCTTTCCCACGAGAAGCTCACGGATTTGCTTTTGGTTCCCGAGTGAAAACTTCTCAGGGAGGTCCCATCCCTAGATTGCTCCCACTTGAGCACGCTTAACTATGGAGTTCTCATCTCATCCATAGCCAATACACCCAAAACATGTTGTTGATGTTAGAGGCAGGGCATTCTTTATGAACCAGGAATCTCTTCTATTCACGACCGATGTGGGATTCACCTAGGGTGTTACATCAGTACTAACGGTGGTGAAGAACGATGGTGGCGACGATGGTTTGTAGACCTAGATCTAGAGGTTGTGGAGTGGTGGTTGTGATTTTGTGATGGGATTTGCTGGGGCGGTGGTTTGTCGCTAAGGTGGTTTGCAGGTAAGGTGATTTTTTGGAGAAGACAACGGGGATGGGGATTGGTGGGTTAGGCTTTTAATATGTTATTATTATATTATCATTATTATTATATTATACTTTATTACATTATATTAAATGTATATTTGTTATTTCACAATCAATTAATAGAGAAACTTAACAAAAATAAATGTCAAGGACTAATCGTATTACGGTTTGGTAAACAGTTGAGACCAAACTTGTAATTTCTCAAAAATTGAAACCAATATTGTAATATGAACAAACCACATAAACCAATAGTGTAATTAACTCTTCTTTTTAGTTTGAGTCTCACAAACCATCAGCATTTAGTATGTATAGACTAATAAATAATCCATATTTTTTTTCTAAAAATAATACAAATTAAAATATTTTCTATCTAAATTTGTATACACTTGTATTTATACATTACTTCTAAATTTGGCATGTCAAATGAAGTTTTTATCTACATAACTTAGACCCTCGTATTTTAAAATAGTCTTTTAACTTTTACTATTTGAAACGTCCTAATTTACCTATGTAAGACTGTTCCCATCGCAAGCCCGTCGTCGACGTGAACGGCGCCCGCTAGAAAGGTGGTAATAGGGGAGGAGAAAGGATGGAAGGGGATCTGAGGGGAAGGGCGGTGGAAAGTAAGGGTTGGTGGGTCCCACCACCATAAATAATAATTTTAAATAATTTTAAATTAAAATGTTTTTAATTAAAATATTTTAAAATTTTAATTAAATAAAAATATAAGTATAAAATTTTAATTAAAATGAGTTAATTAAAATAAAAATATTTTAGATTTTTTTTATATTTTTAGTATCAAAGTAATAGTTAGAGTTAATTAAATAATAATTTAAAATGAGTTAATTAAATAATAATTTAAGTATAATATTTTATTTTTTTTACATTTATAGTATTAAAATATTTTATTTTTTTTACATTTATAGTATTAAAATGAGTTAATTAAATAAAAATATTTTAAATTTAAGTATAATATTTTATTTCTATCTATTAATTTTGTATCGTCATTTTTATTTTATTGTTTTACGTTGTTGTTTTTATTTTATTTAATTAAATATATTTACAATAATTTAAATATCTTTATTTAAGTAAATTAATAAAAAAAATATGAGGTGAAAAAATAAAAGTGTTTATGGGAAAAATAGTGTTAATGGTAAAAAATGTTTGTGGGAATAATAGGTGAAAATAAATAGAAAACTAACGTTAAGTACAATCTAAATAACTTTTTTGCTAGATCTAGTGGTTAAAGAAAAGATAAAAGTTTTGTCTTTTCTAAATGTTCAAGGTTTAAATTTTAACGTAGAGTAATTACTAACTTGATAATAACAACGAATAACAACCACGAGAAAAAGATCAAATTATGAAAAATGACATTTTAGTACTGAGCACCGGCCGCATCTTAAAGTAGACATCGAAATCCCAACAAATGACACCAACCGTTTTCTCATTTCTGTTGGATATTCCCATAAACAATCAGCATATCCACCAAAACTCATCCTATCTGCATAAACTACTTGAATGAATTAACCAATCACTTGCTTCAGTCATCAATGGCGATACTACCAAACAGATCGCCGGCGTCGATCATCACCGTCCTCTATCTCATCTCCGTCGTGGTCCGCCCAGAAGGTGTACTGGTGGATGATGACGTCACTTTCCGGCGTACGGCGGTGACGGATGGTTGCCTCCGGTTAGCCGGTGGCAGCGAGGGTTCGTCGTTCAAGGTGGCTCTGTTTGCTGATCTGCATTTTGGAGAGGATGCGTGGAGTGATTGGGGTCCTCAACAAGATATGAACTCCGTTAACGTTATGTCCACCGTTCTCGACGTTGAGAGCCCAGGTTTGTAAGCATCAACGGTAGGCCCAAAAGTGTTTGTAAGTTCTTTTTATAACCACAACTTTATTACCACGAAAATGATAATCAAACGTAATAACCGTATACTCAAACAAGAGTATCCGGTATTTTTTTTATATGAGTGTGTATCATATTATATAGACGGTTGTTAGTGGTTGTGAATAAAGAATAAATAAAATTTATAGGGATTGTATGGTGACTTCTCATGTTCGGGGAAACACGATACAACTCTCATAAAATTTTTAATATTTTAAAAATGATTGTGAGTGAAAATATAAAGAATAATTAACGATAAGGATATTAAAGTAACTTTTTAATTGAAAGAAATATTAAAAAATAATGTTTTTTACGTAAATATGAGGATGAGGTGGTTAATGTGAATGCTCTAACATACTATTTACCATTAGATTGTTTCATATGTATTCAGGGACGAAGTTTAGTGTAGGCTGTGGGGCCTTTATTCTCTTTTGTTTTTTGTTAGTAGTGTTAATTTTTGGTTCGGTGATGTAGATTTTCTGCTCATTTTCGGTGGTGTTATATATATAGAGTTCGCCCCTAAAATGATTTGCTTTTGCACTTGCCTTTCATATGATATGGTTCAAGCTCTGATACTGTATGTATCAAGTTTTGCGATTATAGTTTTTACTATTTGGATTCGTAAAAAGTAAAAACTGAAATTCAAAGTGAATCAAATTAGAATCATGAATTTGAATTTGGTTTTCTTATTCCGAGTTAGTAACAAGCTGTTCTATTAATTTCCAATTAGTGAATTTCAAATCAATTTGACACTAATATTAGAATTCGAATTATGCGTATATAACTTATTTATTTTTCTTATAAAACATACGTGTGCTTTATATTATTTGTCTTATAATTTGGTTTATTCTAATTAAACCTGAATTCAAACTTTCAAATCCGATTTTATAAACTCTAGTTAAATTTGGTGCTAAAATTTTCTAATTATAAAAGCTATAATATTTGGTCTGAAATGTGAAGTTAAGCTTACATTAAATTTGTGACAGATTTCGTAGTATATCTTGGGGATGTGATTACAGCAAACAATTTACCAATTCATAATGCTACCTTCTACTGGGATCAAGCAATATCTCCAACACTAGCCAGAAACATACCATGGGCTAGCTTGTTTGGTAACCACGATGACGCACCATTCGAGTGGCCTATCGATTGGTTTTCGTCTTCACGGATACCCCAAATACTCTGCCCTTTCACAAATGCTTCCAGTGAGTCACAAAACTATTTATATTAATGGATTTGGATGAATTTCTTTTGAATCGCGATAACTTGTTTTTAGGAGGCGACAGGTGTAGCTTTAAAGGGACAACGCGTTTGGAGCTGATGAGAAATGAGATACGGCGTAATGTGTTGTCGTACACGAGCTTTGGCCCTCAAAACCTATGGCCAAGTGTATCTAATTATGTTCTTACTGTTGTATCCCCGAAAAGTGATCACAAGTTGCCTGTAATGTTCATGTACTTCTTGGATTCGGGTGGCGGATCATACCCAGAGGTCATATCAACTATCCAATCTGAATGGTTCTACAACAAATCTCAAGAGGTGAACCCTGACTCAAGGTGAGTTATAAATGCACAAATTCTAGCCTGTTTACGTATAAATGAGTCGATACGAGTTATGCTATATCTTAAACTTGTTGTATATTAGTAAAATTAGCTAAAATGTACACAAATGAGCAATTATTAACTTTAAGTGACATTCTGTAATAGATTATTTAGTTCATATAACTTTAACTTTAAGTGGCATTGTTGTATAATAGCATTCCGGAGATAGTATTTTGGCATATACCGAGCAAAGCATACAAGAAGGTGGCGAAGAAAGCTGCTGCAAGACGATCACAATGCGTGGGTTCGATGTTTGATGAACCAGTGGCGCCTCAAGAAGCCGAAATGGGAATAATGAAGCTTCTTAAAGAAAGGCCTTCGGTGAAAGTGAGAATTACATTAATTTGTACTATATGGATACCATTGCAAGATACATTTATTGGTTGTATCTTATTTTGATGGTGGCGTGCAGGCGGTATTTGTGGGTCACAACCATGGGCTCGATTGGTGCTGCCCGTACGAGAAGATGTGGTTGTGTTATGCTAGGCATACTGGGTATGGTGGCTACGGGACGTGGGCTCGAGGTGCTAGAATCTTGGAGATCACCAACGAGCCCTTTTTGCTCAAGTCATGGGTTAGAATGGAAAATGGCTCGTTGCATAGCGAGGTGGTTTTATCCTCCTAGATATAGTTTTTTGTTAGGAGTGCATAGTGTATACGTTGTGCAAGTAAAAGTTGGTTTCCTCATAAGTTTATTTTTGAACTCTTGTGATGATTTAACGACGAATATGAATTTGAAAGAGTGAAATAAATATGTGCATCGGCTTCACTAGAAAATAATTATTAACATCTAATAATATGTTTGACATTGTAAGATTGATGATGGGAAGAATGGAGTAATTTTAGTTACCCATTCGTCTATCAATTATTGATACCACTAAAGAGCTTGTAGCGTAATAGTATAAACTATCGAGATGTTTAGTAAGACGTTCTTTCTTATAAGGTTGAGGGTCAATCCCATAATAAACAAGTGGTGTAAAAATTGTTAGAAAAAAACTATTGGAGTTGTTATTGGTTTTGCGGATTGTAATGATAGTTGTGAGAGATATTTTTCTTCAATGTTGTGAATATGGATTTGCAAAACCAGATTGGTGAAAATCAATGTTGAAAATCACTCGCTCTAAATGAAAAAACAAACATAAAAAGTCGATTGTCATTGTCATTGATGATTTTCTTTGTTTTTTTTAATTCTTCATGTTTTTTTCTTCTTCATGTTTTTTTCTTCTTTTAGGTTCCTGAATTTCTAAAAAGTTATCGTTTTCATCTATTTTAATTAACTCGATTAATTGTGTTTTTAATTTGGGGACATTTAAAATTTTGAACAAATTAATTAAATGAAAACTTAAATAAAATGATTTATATAATGAGTTAAATACCCTGAACCAGCCTAACAAATACAATTAATGATCAAATGTGTCTCATGCTATTATGGCTAAAGCTTGTGACCTCGGCCTTTTCGGGGAATTACCCTCCCAAATAATGGTTCAAGTGTGTCTCATTTATTCTACGCAGACGATGCCATTATCATGGGAGAATCCTTCGTTGTTTCAATATGGCATCAGGCCTTAAAGTTAGTTTCAAAAAGAGCAAACTGTTTAGCATCGGTATCTCTCTTCCGTGCCCCATTACATGTCACCAATAACATACAAGAAAAAGTTCGAAGGAAGTTTTGTTGGGGTTTATCATCTAAAGAAAAAATTTCATAGGCGTGTTGAGAAAATAAACAATCGCTTCTAAGGATGGAGGGACGCAAGATTGGATCTATTCTTGCTGGTTTTGATATAAACGTTTACAATCTACTCCAATGCGAAATTGGGAATGTGAAAAACACTCTATTTTGGATTGATATAATTCTAACAAGGTCCGATTATATATTCGAACGGAACAATGGGATGGTCTTAAGGGTAAATGTTTTTTTTGTTGGGGAGAGAAGGGTTGAACCACATTGTTTCATAGGAATCGAAGAAAAGAGGCATTATAGTGAATACCATATGTTCTCAATACGGTCACATTATGTAATCTACAGATGATGCTTTGATTAGACGTAAGCTTGCATGTAATTATGATATCTTAGGGGTCGTTTGACAGCCTCTTAATGATTCAGATATCTGAATGGTTCAGTACTTAATGGTTCAGACTATTTGTTTCGCGAGCACATGTCTGAATGGTTAAGAGATTTACCTCTGAATGGTTAAGCATCATACTGATGCTGAATGGTTAAGATGTCTAATGTTGAATGGTTAAGACATATTATCTAAATTGGTTAGTCATTTGTTTTTAAATAGTTAAAGTATATACTAGCTTTTAATGGTTCAGACCTCTTAATGATTCAGCACTTAATGATTCAGACATCTTATTGATTCAACACTTAATCATTTAAAAATTAACAAACAAATCCTTAACCTGAACTGATGTAAGGCTCCACTAAATATTTTATATACGATAACGTTCTCTTCTAGCATCTTGCTAGTTAGTTATCTAATAAAAATTTATAGGTTGTTAAAAGAAAAAAAAAAGACTTGTTCAGTTGTTGGTTCTAGAAGCATATGTAGAACAAAAAACGATGCCCATTAATATTTGAAAAATATTGTAATTACTTATCATAATATATGCAAAAGATTTTGTCCTAGTAGGCAAATAAACTTTTCCTTTACAATACAAAATTGACTGCTACAAACGCACTATGATCATATGGTGTAGAGTGAGGGCATGAATTAAAGAACCATCATGGGGCTCCACCAGCAAGCAAGCGTCACTAATGATGTTCTAACTTAACCATCTTTTACGTAACATGGTGGCCAAGAGACCCCCACTTTTACAAAATCAAACTACATATAATAATATTAATCTTAATATACATGCACCTCTTTTTGGACGTTCACACAACTTCAAATTAGTAGTCATATTATTCTTCTAATCACATTATAGAAATTAATGATTTTAAAAGAAAATTGGTATATAGATTAAGAATATAGGAGGTACGATGGTTAAGTAATTAGGCTACTTGTGTCCTTTCAATACGTAACGGTTCTGTTTCCTTTTGACTCCATCCGTTCTCGCACAAAGCAACAATCCATCTCCATGTGATTCGTACGTTCATGATAAACCAGGTTATTAGCGATACGTTTGACCACCGAGTTATCGCAAAATAGTTAGGTCAATCCGTTTTGTTTAGCTCCTAAATCTTTCAAAAGCCACCATACCTACAATATCTCACTTACAGTGGTTGTCATGGCGCAATATTCACTAAAAAGTACCAAGTAGATACACAGCTTCCAAATGATTTTGTTAAGGGTCAACCACAAACTGGTTCCGCTATAAATCTCTAAAGGTGAACCCTAATTCAAAGTGATCAGTAAATGTGACAATATTAACTGGTTTTAAAACTGATTCGATTAGTTGTTGTAGTTGTTGATACAGGTTATGCACTTATGTTACATCTTTAATTGGTCAAACATACTACATTGAAACTAGTTAGGTAAATTTGAAATAGTCTAACCAATTTAATTCATCTAATGTTTGGTTTAACTTTTGACCTTGTAATACAAAAATGTTATATTGTTATTGATTTTTTAATTCTAAAAAGTGTTTGTAATTCATCTAATGTTTGGTTTAACGTTCAGACTTGTTAACCATTTAATGCCGCTTTATTTTTTAAACTATAGTTGATTATCGTGTATAATAACATCCCAGAGATAGTATTTTGGCATATGCCCAGTTAAGCGTATAAGAAGATGATATACAAAGTTGTAGCAAGATGAACACAATGTGCGGATTCGATGTTTGAGGAACCCATGGCAACCTAAGATGTAGAAATGGGAATGGTGGAGTTTATTAAAGAAAGGCATTTAGTGAAAGTAAGTGATACAATAAAGTGGCTATGGAACATGAACTCGATGTGTAAAATCTCGGAAATTACCGAGCCAATTTCTCTTAAGTTGTGGATTAGAATGGAAAATGGCACGTAGAAATTGGTTTTAGATTATGTGAACCAAACATCATACGAGCCAAACGATATTTACACAAAGCTTAAATTTAAATGTAGGCTTATTTGGCACCTACATTTAAATTTAAGACCTTCTCTAGTGTTATAATTATGATCTTATCAAGATGGTCCTATCAAATTTATAGTTGTGTTCACTAATTTATTATTTCAAAATCGGCTGCTAACTTTAGTTAAGTTGTAATTTAATACATATTGACCTTTCGATATCCATAGTGCTTATAATAACATGATAAATAATGAAAACATTAATAAATATGATACGACTATAATAAAATTGATATTTAGTTTGATAAATCTAAGAAGGATATTGAGCTTCATATAGGGGTGTTGATCGGATAAGTTAATCGGGTTTCGGGTTGATTGGTTCGGGTTATTCAGGTTTTTCAACATTGAAAGTCTACCCGAAACCCGACCCAAATAACAATCGGTTTAACCGGTTTCGGATTGTTCGGGTAACAGGTTGTTCGGGTCGGGTATCGGGTGTTAAACAATAGACTCAATTTAGTTAATTTTAGTGAGTTTTTATTTAAAATCTTATAATATTAGTGGACTTAAATTAGTTTACTTTTATAGTTTATAAAATGTGCTTAAATATATATATATTTATATACAAACAATTTGATTAATTTGGACAATCTAAACAAGTGTATATATATAATTTACTTAATTATAATATGGGTTGATTGGGTTATTCGGATTTCAGGTTAATCGGTTTGGATTATTCGGGTTTTTGAGGTTTGAAAGTTTATCCGAAACCTGACCCGAATAAGAATCGGTTTAATCGGTTTTTGGGTTGTTTGGGTCGGGTTTTTTTGGGTACAGGTGGGATCGGGTCAGGGCGGGTTAATCGGGTATTGATAAAATCGACGGGCCTAGCTTGACATGTCTCTTTCTATCATATTAAAAAAGAATACATTTTGATCATTATGTCAAATACACCGGTCATTATGTCTAATATCAGTTTATTGTGATAAATAATTTAACTTAATCATTTATATTAATAGATAAATACAAACTAAACCCCTTGTTTGTTTTAAAATAACTTTCACCCTAAAGTTATAAAGTCAAGCTTAATTCATATAAATTTGTTACAATTATAATTATAACTATTTATTGATTTGTTTATTATTTGATGCTATTTTAGGTTCATTTAAAATTAGTTAAAATATTTTAAATATATAAGTTTAAAATTATCATATTTCGTCCTTTAATATATTTATTATTTAATGTTATTTTAGTTTTTTATTAAATAAACTATTTTAAATATTTAATTTAAACTAGATTAACATATTTAGTTTTGGGAAATCTGAGACGACATCATATCAAGACTTAGATCAATTTCGAATGGTTTACAACCGATCAGCGATCAAATGAATTCTTCCAAGCTCGATTCAAGTCATTCGCTCTTAAAGAACACTATTTTGAAATTTATAATTCAAATTGGAATTTTCTTTCAAATAATCATTTAAAGTTTTAGTTGGTGTCGTACTTTGAAATATTAATCTCTTACTAAAAAGTGTTTTATAGCAAGTCGTTTTTTGTTCTTAATTAATTTAAGCTTTTTATTTTGGTAATAAAATCTTTTATGCACTTCTCAACGAAAAGCTAACATGCACATGATGTTGCATTTTTATTTTGTTATAAAAATAAAAACATAAGAAGAACAAAATATAACACACACTTTGCGTAGCTTTTTTGTTAAAATAAAATTTACTCCATGCGGGAACACCACCCCTTGATCCTAGGGTGGATTTTTTTAACCTAGGCTCTTATTTTAATAGTTAAAATACACATTAAACCCTTTATTTAGCTCAAAGTTATAAAACTAAAAAATAATTTATATATTTTTCTTATAATTATAATTTACTTAGCCTAACGTTATAAATCAAACTTAATTCATATAATTTTCTTATAATTATAATTATTGATTGACTTATTAGTTTTAAAATACGATATTTCACCTCTTAATGTGTTTATTTTTTTATGTTATTTTAGTTTTTTTATTAACTAAAAATAAAAGATTTACATGCTATAAATGAGTGAAATTAATAAGGTTTATGTGCTATTAATAAGAGTATAATGGGAAAATATTATTTTTATGCATTGATAAGTTGTATCTTATAATTATAACTTGTATTAAGTATCTTACAAATTTTAGTAAATTACAATAAATAATACAAGAACTATTTATATAGTAATATAGATAATTTTAGGTCACAAACACTTTGATTTATACCTATAAAACAATTTGAGAGTTTCAATGTACCTAACTTTATTTTTTAGAACATCAAGTGCACCACTTTTTACGTCACACCCCAACCTTGACGGCGGAAACGTCGCGATGTGAGGGTTAAGATTGTTCACAACCACATAACGTTATATTTAAATGTAAATATTAAAATTATAAGTTTCAAAGGCATAACAAACATAAGTCTCCAACATGAAATAAGTTCCAAACAAAACAAAACATTACATAAACATTTTATTTATTAAACTAGGTCCAAGTCCTAGTTTTATTGCAAGCTTCAAAAGTCCACTTTAAACTTGGGGATTTCCTGAAACATGATAAAAATAAAAGGTCAACTACAAATAGCTGGTGAGTTTCCAAGGTTTTCATACATAATAAGATAAAATAACAAGTAGCAATTCATGTCATAGGTTATAAGTTAGTAAGGTTATAGAACACATATCGTTGCAACCAAACCTCAACTTGATTACAAGTATATAAGATTGGCTAAGTGTATTTGTTTTCCATGATGAACAAGCATACGTCATCAGGAGTCGGCAATACATCGACTTTAGCACCAATTAGGCTTGTCAGGCCCAAAGATCTAAGACGTCGCCAAGCTAACAATAGTTAATGATTGCAAACAAGAATATGTATCTCATATAAACACTTACAACACACAAATAACCATGACAAAAATATGAATTGCAAGTGCTTACAAGTTTAAACGTTTACAAGTGTATGAGAATAAGTATCATGTTTCATCCCAAATTAGTGTGAAAATATAAAAAGGGGCAAGGAAAACTCACATGTCAAATAAGTATATAATGAAGATCAATAAGAATAATATATGTCGTTCCAAGATAAAACGTCACAAGGCACCTAAATATATAAATATTACAAGATTTAGGTTAATAAGAGATTAACGAGTTAACATGAACTAGGGTATTAGAATTTTGAGGATTTTTATAAAGTTAATAAATTCTTATAAAAATACCATTTATGAAATTTATAAAATTTATTTTTAAGGAAATTGATCCTTTGTAAATAACTTGTGATTTTATTTATAAAATTATATTTAAATTCTATAATTATCATGATAAATCCTTAAACATAAGGTCTAATATTATTTTAATATCTTTAAGTATTATATAACAATCTAATTTTTATAAAAATGCTTAATTATCACATTTGTAAATAATTTTACATTAAAATATTAAAATGTTTTACAAGAATAAATTTTTAAGAAATATTTAGATGACTTTAAAAATATTTGGGGTTTATAAAAGTCATTTTTATAATTATTATAAATTTTCTATAATTAATTAAGGCCAAAAATGCGTTAAAAAAATTACATGAGGGTGCCCGGGTTCGAACCCAGGACCTCATGGATGTGGGGAACAAGACTTAACCAGTGAACCAAGGCTCTCAGCCGCGGTAGATCTTGGTGTTAAATTCTTTTAAACACAGAGTAAAAGATTCCCCCAAAACTTAAGAACCCTAGAATCGTTAGCCCCAAATTAAACTTTAATTTGATAACGATTACCAAAATTAACACGGGGCTTTGATTCCCTATGTAATTTCGAGTATATACATACGTTTAATTACCCGATTTGAAGATGGATGGATGATGAACAAGCTATGAACAAACCGCGACACACGTATGGCTTGCTTGATATCAAATGATAAGTATAATAAAATTAACTTCGAGGATAGTTTCAGATGGTGTTCTTGATGCAAAGCCCCTTGTCAAACTAGGTTAAATTTGTTCAGAAAGTGGATTTTGGTAGGGTTACAGGTCGCGGGGTCAGAGAGGATCAATGTAATTGGAAGCAGTGTTTGATTAGGAATAGTTAGATGATTGTGTAGGTTCATTTAATTGGATTATCATTAGAGATTTAATGCCCGAACAGCTATGAAATTAAAGGTATCAGTTATACGATCGTTTGAGGTTTGTAACGGTGTTTTAACACAATTTTAGTTCATTATTAAGTTCGAATCGTCTCCATGAACCGGTTAGGAGCGTTTGGGGTTCATTTTTACGTATTTTAATGGGTCTTGGACCCTGCCGGCGCCGCGCCAGAGCTTTGCCGGCCGGCGGCCGGAAGATCGGGGAGAGAGAAAGGGTTTTGGGTTGGGTTTTAAATAGTTACATAAATGGTCCCTCTAGTTTATTATTTATCATTTTATGTATAAACATTTTAATTAAAGTTTCTAATTTTGCAATTAAACCCCCAAACTCAATTAATTTTATGTTTTAAGCATTAGTAAGTTTTAATAACCCTTATAGATTATTGTTATACGTAATCTTATTATTACTAATGTTATCATCATTATTATTAACATAAGCTTGGTTATTGTTGTTGTTATAATAATAATTACAATTATTCTTGTTAACACTGTTATCATTATTAGTATTACCATTATTAATTATATTATTATTCTTTATTATAACTTATTAGTATTGTTATTATTATTATTGTCATAATTATTAACTTTCATACGTTACCTACTAATAACAACTAAGAGAAAAATGAACATAAATCACCTACAAATTCCAAAATTTACAACCATGCCCATTTTAAGAATAAACGAAATTAACTTTTAATTAACAAAAATACGAAATGTTACATTTTAAATAGTTCTATGATATGTATAACTACTTGTTTAGAAATTTTAGTGAAACATTACTAATTTTATTAAATCTTTGGTTGGTGGGGTGGTTTTTTTCTTTCTTTTGTTTGTTTGTGTTTTAAAATTTTCTTTTGTTTTTGTTTGTTTGTGTTTTATTTTTTTCTTTTTTTGTTTGTTTGTTTTTATATGGTTTGTTTTGGGGGTGAGTTTGAGATTTCAGGTGATTTTTTGTGGGTTTTTGGTATCTGGACATGTGTCTTTGATTTGTAAGGTTCGTTGATGTTGTCTTTCTCCGGGTTCCTGCTTTCTTGCTTTCGTTATTGATACCTTGACGATTCTCGCTATTAAGGTTTGTGTTTTCCTTTTGTTTGCTCTTCTCGGGGCTTTGATTTTCGTCGGTTTTCTATTTTGGATTGTGTCGCTTTCTTGCGGCTTTGATTTTCACTTGTTTTGTGTATGGTGTTGGCTTTGATTTAATTTTTGGGTTTTGCATGTTCTGGTGTGTTATGGATTTGAGGTTTTGATGTGTTATGGATTTGAGGTTTTGGTGTGTTATGGATTTGAGGTTTTGGTGTGTTTTACTTTGTGTATTTTACTGGTTTTGTAGTTTTGAACCTTCATTTTGATTTTGATTTAGGGTTACATTAAAACTTGCATACATGCGGCAACGCACGCGCCAAAGTCTAGTTATTATTATATTTACTCTTTATTCTCTTGTTTCTTCTTATCTCAATCAATGAAATAAGTAATGAACGTTAGGTACTTAGCCTGACTTTTGAGTAAAAAAATTAGCTTAATTTTCTTTAGCTTTTGTAATTTGATTCGATTATAAATGACTACTTTTTATGATAAATTTATAAATGAAATGACTAGCAAGAAACTAAATTCTTAAAAAAATATATATTAAATTTACTTTTACGGGTAAGAGATCAAGTAAAAACGGTTTTTAATTTATAACGTATAAAAATTAATTATAATCATTAAATTTCTTAATAAATGCTTAAGATCAAATTCTAGTAAAAAATTTGTTAGAAATGTAATATAAAATCGTCAACTTTATTGACTTCTTCCAACTTTTCTCATTTTTTAAAGTTTATAACTTTTATATATAACATTTTGATAAATTTATAAATGAAATGTAGGAATCATTCGTATAAAAATTAAACTAAAACCGTTTTTATTGATATAATCAATACAAATTAACATAAATTAACGATTACAATTCTCTTTTACAATTGTAAATTTACAAAAATAGATGAACAAAAATATAAAAATATGAGGATCGTGTTTAACAAATTCTGAGCCTCCCAGAACATCTCGTTTTGTTTCCCAAGGTACAACAACCGAAGCAGTTAATATTGTCGGGATTGATCTGATAACCGAACTTTAGAACAGAAACCAGAGAGGTGGAGAATGTTTAGAGAACATGTTTGTTGTAGGTTTTCGAGTTGTGTTGGTGTGTTTTTCTTATGAGACGCCCTCAGTATTTAAAGTAGAATTAGAACTATAATAGCCATTTAGCCAGTGTGCGAAGTGCAAAGTGCATCATCAAAGCGTCACATTGCGCCCACATGCCCACGCTGTGCGTGCAAGTTAAAGGTGCTTCGCACCCTTCCCGAATCCACTTAGTGTGAAACTTTAGAATACGATATAATCAAAATGTTATAAAATATAAACCATTTTGTATTCTTTCTTTCCTTCAATGTGAAATAATTTCCCACACTATTAATTTCTAATGTATTCAACACATTAGTTTTCATTCAAAACATTAATTTATTGAATAAATGTTAATAATCATATTAATATTATCAATAAATTCCCAACATAAAATGACTAGCAAGAAACTAAAGTCTTAAAAACAAAATTATTTAACTTTATTTTTTGGGGTAAGAATTCAAGTAAAAACGGTTTGTAGTTTAAAAAGTATAAAAATTAATTCTGATCATCAAGTTTATTAATAATGGTTAAGATTAAATTTTGATAAAAAGTTTGTTAAAAATGTATTATAAAAATGTCAACTTTATTAACTTTTTCCAGCTTTACTCATTTTTTTAAAGTTTATAACTTTTATATATAACATTTTGTTATAAAATTTACAACACAAAAACTAGCTTTTTATCTTTAAAAACAAGTACAATATCATTATATACAACAAATAAAAAATGTGTTTATAGCTCGTATAATTTCTACTCATTGTGTATTTTCTCTTTTTCATTTTGTGTTTCTGTTTATTGTTGTGTTTCCCCCAAAAAATATTGTGTATTTTAATATGATAAATTATGAAAATATAATCATGAAAAACCATTGTTGTGGACTTTCTAGTATGCGAAACGTAATGATAAAATAATAATTAGTTTATCTAATACATTATAAAATAAAAAATTAATTAAAAATGATAAAAAAACACAAAACACAATATTAAAATGTTTTGTTATGCTTTTTCTACGGTTATTATGTCTTCTTGAACATTATTTTATTTTTAAAATAATAAGTTTTGAAAAACAAATTAATGAAATAAAACATTATGTACTTTTAATTGTCAAACATAATTATAAATATTAATAAATTCATATAATATAAATAAATAGTAAAAAATACCATAAAGTGATTTAACAAGTAAAATACAATAATGAATACATGTAAGAAATGATAATAAAAATTGAGTCCGAAACCTTCTCCCTTTTAAAATAATAAAAGGACACATGTCAAACTAAGTATTATTTTAATTTTTTTAGATTAAATGTCATTTTACTCTAACTTTGCCCATCTATATGGTAATCTAAAATTTCACAAGGAGTGTTGAATTTAAAAAATTAAAATTTACGAAACGTAATATAACTTTCATATATATTCCGGGTTGACTGTAACACGACCCGTTTAACTATAAAAGTAATTTATAAATGAAATTTCAAGAGATAGTACTTTAAAATTTTGAATTTCATACTTATACATTTTTATGTCCTTAAGCAATTAATTAAAACCTTTAAAATTAGAAATAAAGTAACCAAATTATGTAGTTTTTTGTTTTAAAAAATATTAATATTATATATAAATTAAATGAATAGGGTTAAACGGGCCAAATATGTGAGCCCATTTGTTGATACGAACATGATCCATTCATCTTAACGCAAACACATTGTTATTGGGACTGGATCGGACCGCCCGGTCCAACCGGGAATTGGATAAGTGGCCTGTCTGGTTCGCATCGGCTCGTTTTCCGGCGGTTCGACCGAATCAGTGGTCAAACCGGTAAACCGGACTGGTTCGAACCGAATTTTGATTTATTTATTTTTTATTTTAATGGGTAAAAACATGGTGTTGAACTATAAATTAATGTGTGGATATAAAAATATAATTATGTTTTATATATAACTATAATATACATATATAAATTACTTATATTTAATTATATATATAACTATATATATAATATACTATACATATAATTAATTATGATGTCATCCGGTTCTTAAATTCAGTCCGGCCACCAAACTAGTAAGTGTCATGTTCGACGTACGATCCGGTTCTGAAAACATTACACACACATGCATTCAACTCGAAACTAACCCAAATCCGCTTGCACCAAACCAAAACCCATGAATTTCATGTCAACTTCGTGTCATGTTAGAAGTTCACACGCCCAAAAACCCAATATTAACCGGTTTAAAAACTACTTCCCGGGTCGGATCCCATATTATACGAAAGGTGACACCGGGTCATCCGGAACAACTAGATTGACCTTTGACCACGTGGACCCAAACTCAATTATTGTCACTCCATCTTTTACCGGCACCGGTTAGCTTACTACAAGTCAATAACTACCGGAAACTAATAAAGTATTTCAAAACGTTTGCATTATGCCACTATCTCAATTTTTCATTCTCACTTTCAACGGTCAACATTCAAATCTCCAACCTTTCACCCCCACCTTTAACTTGAACATTTCATTCCCCCCTTACCTTTGACCCAAATCATAACCAATATATATACACACTTTTAAACTTCAAGATTCATCAAACCCACCAAATTCTTTCAATAATAAACATACCCAGATCGTCAAATCTTGTTTTTGCATTCAAAAAGTGTATAAAAATGGCTTTTTTTTGGAAGAAACCAAGAGCTAGCCGTTTGGCTGGCAAGAAGCTTCTTTCAAAGCAAAGTTCCCAAATAGAACTCACCATTCCGACGCATTTTCGGTGCCCGATATCGCTTGATCTTATGAAAGATCCCGTGACGTTGTCAACGGGTATCACGTATGATCGAGAAAGCATCGAAAAGTGGATTAAAGATGGTAACCAGACGTGCCCCGTCACGAATCAAGTCCTCACAAACTTTGATCAAATACCGAATCATATGATCCGGAGAATGATTCAAGATTGGTGTGTCGAGAATCGGGCTCATGGTGTTGAAAGGATACCCACTCCTCGGACCCCTATAACCTCTTATGATATCATGGAAGTTTGTTCGAAAATGATGGTTTCGGCTTCAAAAGGGGATAAGAAAAGATTTCTTGATTTAGTGGAGAAGATAAACGTTTGGGCTAAAGAAAGTGAACATAACAAGAGTCTCATTAGAGATAATGGACTCGGGTATGTGTTAGCAGCTTCATTTGAGTCGTTTTCGATTCTTTCTTTTGGAAAACATCAAGATCTTTTTAAGGAGATTATGTTATTGTTAACATGGATGTTTCCTTTAGGGATCGAAGGGCGATCTAAGCTCGGATCAACACAATCTTTACGTTGCATGACATGGTTATTATCAGTAGATGATATGCATATCAAGAAAAGCTGTGTTGTAACCCTAAAAGAACTTCTTTCCACAGATCAAACCTATGTAAACGCCTTAATCGATATTGATGACCTTCCTGAAGCCTTGATCAACCTTATAAGCATACCCGATAGCCATTCGGCTAAAAAATCCTCTTTTTCAGTCATATACCACATACTTTCAACACCAAATGGTCACAACAAACTCTCATCAAGATTCTTGGAGTTGGGTGTTGTTGAATTGGCCTTAGAAGCCCTTGTGGAAGCCGATAAGGGCTTAAGCGAGATGGCGTTAGGCGTTTTGGATCGTGTATCCAATTCAAGAGATGGAAGGAAAAAGGTGCAAACACATGCATTGACAGTGCCATTGCTAGTGAAAAAGATACTAAGAGTGTCTGCTTTGGCTACTGATTTTTGTGTTTCAATGTTATGGAAGCTTAGTGAGAATGGTGATAAGAGTGCATTGATGGAAGCTCTTCATGTTGGTGCTTTTCAGAAGCTGTTGCTGATGTTGCAGGTGAATTGTGGTGAAGAGACAAAGGTGAAGGCCACTGAGATGTTGAAGATGATGAATCAATACAAGAATAAGTTGGAATGTTTTGATTCAGGACACTATAAGTATCTCAGAAAGTCTTATTGATTTTTGGTAGGTTGTAATAATTTATGTTGATGATTTCATTTAGGGTTTTGAAAGGAAAAGTAAATTATGCATTTATGTATAAACTGAAAATGTGGATATCAAATTTTGTTAACTAACTTGTACAATCAAATTGAAGAAGATTTAAATTTTGGTTTTATTTTTGATTTCTTGTTTAAACAAATAAAACATTTACTATTATATAAGGTTGCGGTATTTTCAGTTTGACTTTACAAAATAAAAAGGAGTATTTTATGTAATCATTTGAATTTTTTATGTAGGTTTGGAATGATATCCATGATAAATATTAGAAAATTGTGATATTTTTACATAAAGAATATACAATTTGACTGATATGTATTTGTTTTCTAGAATGTATAAAAATATGATTACATCTCATATTATAAATTGTTAAAAGAACTTAGAAGGGGTAGCGAATTCCACGTTACATAAATATAGCAGAAGACCCGCGCAATGCGGCGGCAGTAATAATTTATAATACGATACTGGTTCACGTTACTAATTTTTACAAATACCACAATTCTATTTATAGTAACATAAAAATCAAACACAAACAAACTAGTGGTAAAGATGAGGGCTCAAAAGAGACTAAGGTCCTGTTGTGAGCTGCTGGTGATTCATCTAAATAAGAAAAATCCTTCAAATATAACCAAACATACAATTACCTAATCAAATGTTCGATTTGATGTAGTTTAAATTTTATGATTCCCGATAATATGTAATAAAAAACCAAGTACCCCTTCAATGAGAACTCATATGAATACACGATAAATAACTCCAAGCAATCATCAATGAAAAATTAAGAACCTCCTTCCATCCATCAAACAACCCAGTAACTTTTAAAAACCTTATATTTTTATATCACATTCTTCTAGTCTAAAGGAGTTTTATGTTTTAGATCTTTTATAAGCACCCGTATGTGCATTTAAATTAAACTAACCATTACTGACTTTTTGTAACCCATCAAACTCCTCAACTTGAAACTTTTTTAGTTGAAGAATAGATTGCATATGAGCACCTGATCTATAGGGAGAATCATAGAAACATCTATTCGGTAAGTATTATGTTAAATCAAGTAATAAAATTTAATGAGTTTTATCATTCATGCCTATTGAAGAAGCAACTACATTTTGAATAGAATTCATCATTTAAACCTACTAAATCTCGATCTAATAGAAACAATTAATCTATTAGAGATAACACTGATTCATTCTTTGAAAAACTTCACTATTTAATACTTTTTTGATAAAATATTTATCTAATAACTAATTTTTTGGATTTGCTACATCTGAGTTTCATATTTATCCCAATTCAATATAAAAATCCTTATTAGAAATAACAACTACATAAGATGTAGATTAGATCATTCGAAAAAAATCGTGATATCCATATACTACAATCCATTATGCCTCTTCGACCAACTTTAACGTTGTATTTGATTTTGACAATAATCAATATGCCAAATAAATATTAGAATAAAGAATCATACTTGTCGGTTTTTCATTATTTTTGGATCGGAACCTCATCAAGCAACCCAGTACCTACAGGAAGGAATCGTGATATCCACACACACACACACACACACACACATATATATATATATATATAATAAATATGAAGATTTATATAAGTTATATACTTAAATATTTAAATAAAATAATATACTTAATTAAAATATTATTTAGTTATAAAAATATAATTAGTAAATATAAATTTAAATGTCAATTTATAGTATCATAAATAAAATAAAATTTAATGAAGTGAATTAAATAATCTCATATTATTAAATAATATATTAATAATATTTATTAAATACATGAAAGAGACAATGGTAAAAATGTCAAGTTTTATAAAATTTAATGGATAAATTTACCATATTACCGCTAAAATGTCTTAAAAATTTAATCAAATCCTTATTTTTACCATAGATGTGATGCACTCATTTATACATATTACTTTAAAACTTGTATTTTTTGTAAAATTACATTTCTATTTAAATAGATGTATTATATAGTAGTATAGATATAGATATAATGTATTATATATAAATATTAAATGTAATAAAATCAATGTTTAGGGTTATACAAGACATAATTTAATGGGTCCATGATACTAAAATTTTTGATCGAGTTTGGAGACGTTTAAGTCGACACTACATAAGGTGTGCTGATCACGTTTTACTTGTGTTTGGTGTGTATGTTATATATAAAGTATTTTTTTCTCCACTAGTTAATAATTAAATACTTGAATAATTTAGAATAGAATACAATTAATCATTAATAAATTTATAAGACGTAATTTTTGTGTTTTGAACACGTTTAAAAGATACAATTAAACCTATTTTTATCTGTTTTCGCACACGTCAAGTTACGTGACACCAAGACTATCATATCGAGGGTAAGAAACGGTAAGTTTTGAAAGTTTGAAAAGATCATTGTTTAAATATCTAATGCAATTTATTGTGCGATTACTTTGATCTATTTTACAGGTTTAAGCATTTATAGAATGACAATTGATTTTCCATTATTTCTTTTGACAAGTGATACGTTAGCTCTAACTGAGTTTGGATGTTACTAACAATGCTTGATCTAAGTCATCCTTTCAAACATGTGGGGAGATCGAGTTTCTCCACGAGTAGCTAGTTAGGGGTTGTATGACAGCATCTGAATCAGTCTCTTAATGGTTAGATGTCTGAATTGTTCTGCGTTTAATGATTCAGACGATTTGTTTCGCGAGCAAATGTCTGAATGGTTCAGAAATTTGCCTCTGAATGATTCAGACATTTGCCTCTGAATGGTTCAGACATTTGCCTCTGAATGGTTCAGACATTTGCCTCTGAATGGTTCAGACATTTGCCTCTGAATGGTTCAGACATTTGCCTCTGAATGGTTCAGACATTTGCCTCTGAATGGTTAAGCAATATACTAATGTTGATTGGTTAAGATGTCAAATGCTAAATGGTTAATACATCTTATCTGAATTGATTAGATATTTGTTTTTAAAGAGTTAAGTGATATACTAGTTTTTAATGGTTCAGAATTCTTAATGGTTCAATGTTGAATGGTTTAGA
The DNA here is from genome assembly GCA_025506515.1 of Flaveria trinervia. Taxonomy (NCBI): domain Eukaryota; kingdom Viridiplantae; phylum Streptophyta; class Magnoliopsida; order Asterales; family Asteraceae; genus Flaveria; species Flaveria trinervia. The sequence goes on along the minus strand of CM046450.1, from coordinate 15,279,856 downwards.
CCTATTATTGATTCATCATTTAATCATTCATAAATTGTCAAACAGTCTCTTAGTTAAAACCAATGGGTGTTCAAGATAGCCAACCATGAGAATTAAAAAATATCATTTGAGAAAATAGAGTCGATTCCATCCATATATATCTATACTATTATATACTATATAATAGTATAGATATAGTATATTATATATACTATATCTATACTATATAATATATTTAAAAATATATTATTTGTTAGTCGAGATTAATTCTAATTTATATAATGTTTACAGACACTTCTAACTTTAAACTTATTTTCCTCCAACGATCTATTACAAACTAAGAGTTAGCCCTGTTAACAATTTGATGGTGGGACTGCTTCTGACCAAAACACTATGCAAAAAATTAATATCTACCATCAACCATGTCAATCTGAAACGTCTATAGCTTGAAACATGTTAATCTTAACATCTTGATCTGAACCACTTCACTCGTTGAAAGTAGATGTAGAGTGATGATAGATGCTAGACACCGGAAAACGGATCTAATGGAGGCTGCGGGGCAGCAGAGTTGAAACTAAGCTCAAAGTTGGTCACATTTCATAAAAAAATAACTAACAGTGTAAACTCTCAATTAATAATGAATTGTTAGAAGCAAATAATTGAAAAGTTGAAAGTGATTGCAAATATTTTATGTGTTGTGATTATTTGGCTAATAAATAAAAATTTAGGTTATTAAAATCTAATAACCTATAAAAAAGGTTTTGGTAGACATTTATTACTCTCTGGTGATTTATTACTCTTATTTTTTTATTTTTCTCTCATTCTAAATAATGATATTAAAAAGTAATGTTTAGGTATTTACAAATTTTTGATCTAAAATTTTATTTATCATCAATTAAATTATTCACTCATTTATAATTTTTAAGTTATCATTACCACTTTATTTTTTATTTAATCCGTATAATAAACGAGTTTATATTTATTTAATCCGTATAATAAGTGAGTTTCGTAACCTGGTTAAATAATACATCCTTACGACGACACAAAGTTTGTGTAAGAATAGCAGAGGATTTTAGGAAGATATTGATATATATTTAATCCTTAATCCTTAATTCAGTACATCAATTCTTCTTTTACATGCAACAACTAAATTCTTACAATTGAAGCCAAATTTAATAAACTAAATCTGTCTGTATAATTAGTAAACGTCTGAAATACTGAACACAAATATCACCGCGTTACATAGAAAATGAATTAAATTAAAACTTGAAAAAGTGGGAATATCCTTAACTTTGAAATTGAGGCTTCATATAATGAAACTCAGGTCCGACAATAGAGACAAACTGAATCTTTAGCACTTCGAAAATAATCAAAACCTAACCCCTAACATTATGATTATTAATGAGTTTTTAGCAACTTAAGGGTTGTTTGCAGCTTAGATGTCTGTATGGTTTAACATTTAATGGTTTACACTGTTTGTTTTGCGAGCACATGTCTGAATGGTTAAGACATTTACCTTTGAATGGTTAAGTATTATATCGATGCTGAATGATTAAGAGGTGTAATGCTGAATGGTTAATACATATTATCTGAATTGTTCAGACATTTGCCTTTGAATAGTTAAGGGGTTGTTTGGCAACTTCTGAATGAATAAGTGCTGAACGAATAAGAGGTCTGAATCAGTAAGATGTCTGAATTAATAAGTGCTGAACCAGATTAAGTCTATTTGGTTCAATATAACCTTAAGTTATATGTTTGTCCAAGTTCCATCAACCAAAATCAAGCAAAGATAAATTCCCTTAAGTCATATGCTTGTCCCTAAGTTAAAATCATATTGACACAAAGCCAAAATCACATCATTTTAAGCATAAATCATGTAAACATATTGATCCTAAGAAACAAAGGAGCATCATGTAAACATACCGCGAGTTTCGAGATGAAGGAGGCGGCTGTGAGTTGGAGCTGAAGGGGACGGTTGCGAGTTGGAGCTGAAAGAGGCGGCCGAGAGTTGGAGATGAAGGGGGCGACAACGAGGTTTGAGCTGAAGGGGCAACAGCCAGGTTCGAGCTGAAGGGGCTGACCGCCAGGTTCGATCTAAAGGGGGCGACCACAATTTGGTGTTGAAGGGCAACCGTGAGGTTCGTGCTGAAGAGGCGGCCGCGACTTTGAGATGGAGGGGTGACGTGAGTTGTTGCGTTGGTGATGGTCGGCGAGCACAATGGAAGGGATGGTGGAGGTCGATGACTGCTTATGAGTATTTTGGGTCAGATAGAGATGCATCTCGGACCTAATAAGTGGGGGAATAAAACCTCTTATTCAATAAGTGGTATTCAACCAAACAGTAAGGTCTAACCGAGTCAGACCTTTGCATCTGACCAGTGTCATTAAAACCCAAACAAACACAACCTAAATGATATACTAATTTTAATGGTTCAGACTTCTTAATGGTTCAGACTTCTTAATGGTTCAGACTTCTTAATGGTTTAGCATTTAATGATTTAGACATCTTATTAGTTCAACACTTAATCATTCAAAAGTTGTCAAACTGCCCCTTAGTGAATGCAATTACAGATAAGTTACTCTTACTATCACTATACAAAACCGTATGAGATTTTCATCTCATACGGCTTGTTCAATTCTTTTGAAGTTATTGGATCCTTTTTCGCGTTTGAGAATCCCCTCCCTTCTTCCACTTCGTCCCGAAAAGTAATTAGAACTAATTTAGTCATGTTTTCATGTTCCAATTGAACACTAACAGTTTTTTTGTTCTTTCTATTTTAATTCTCAAAGAAAAAGATTATTCTCTTTGTGAAACAAATTCAAATCCAATCACAATCTTTTAATAATAATAATGCACGTTAAACATAAGATCATGTGTAATGCATCACATAGTCGAGTCTAAACGGCATTTGATCCTCGTATTTGCTGACCAAGTCCTCACCTTGTTAAACGGTCCAAAGCTCCAAAGGTTTGAATAGCATTTTAAAGAATTAATAGTGATAGTGATTTAAGAATGGAAAGACTTCTATCAATATGTAATATGTAATAAATGATATTTCTATTTCTACGTGTATATAGAAAAAGATGCATCTATAATTTGTTGTTTTTCAAACATTTATAAAAATTTCTTTCAAAGTCATCGGGGCAACGTTATCATGTATGACGCATATTAATAACAGCAAATTTTGTAGCAAAACAATATACACAAATATATGTTTTAGCATTTTATAAGAAGAGAAGTTGTTTTAGTGGAAACAAATCAGATACTACTCCATTCGACGGTATTCATCATTTTCCGTTGTAAATCAAAGATGTTAAACTTTGGGTTATTAACATACTAGATTAATATATCATGTATTATATAATAAAACAATATCTTGAGATGTAGTATTATTGAAATTACGTACGAGTATAAACTTAAATAATAAAACAACGATATCATTTTTTCAACATTTATTTTTTATTTTTAAATGTATTCTTTTAACATTTTGTTTCAAAACAAAACATTTTTAAAAATGTTATTTTTAAAAACATTTCTTATGAAAGTTCAAATTTTAATCATATTAGTTTCATAAAAAATATTTTTAAAAACATAAGTTTTAAATCATTTTTTAATTTTTAAAAAGTTTGATATTTTAGAAAAAAATATTTTATATTTAGAAGTATTGTTCTTTTCTTAATTTATAATAAATATATTTAATCTTAAAATGAATTAGATAAAAATAATTAGAAGTTAATGCAATTATTTATTAATAGAGAGGAGCGGGAAAATAAATTTTAAAAACTCCATAATTGCGCCTTGTGTGACCAAAAATCTTATTTTATTAGTATAAATAGATTTCTATTTTTTAAGATCACTAATTACATATTTCTTCAAAGTAAAAACTCAATTATATATTTTTTTCAAACATTTAAATTACACATTTACACATTTTATAAAAATTAACATATTGAAATTTTACTAAAATATTTTTACATATTTACTTTTGTAAGATCATCAATATATATTTTCTTAAATCCAAGTTTTCTGTATTAATAGAACAACAAAATTACATCTAAAACGAAAGTTTAAAACTTCAAACCAAAAACCATCTATAATAAAATTTACATTTTAAAAGGCAAAAAACAGTTACCAATGTTTTAAATAATTACAACTAGTATTAAGCCCCCCTCGTGTTGCAGCGCGGGACGTTAAACCGTGTCAAGAAGCACCAATTACACAACTATCAGCGACCACCAACATTGAAAAAATTCGGATTAAAAAAGAAATAAAAAATGGGAAAATTAAACTCGGACGGGAAGTTGACTTAAAAACATTAAACCCCTCGCACATATAACGTAAAACATTAGAAATAACAACTAAGTCTATCTAAGACTCACACGTTGCGATTGGGCTGCTAAACGGGATATAATAGGCGAAAAAACGTTAAAACACACACACATTGCGGCGTGCTAGGATTGAGAGTAATAATTTTTTAAAAAATGGATACAAACCACTAAAGTATATATATATATAATATATATATATATATATATATTATATATATATAATATATATATATATATATATATATAAAACTAATATGTTAAATATGTATTATTGAAGGTACAACCTTGAAAGGTTGAATTACAACTACGATGCACCAATAAAGTTGATAATTAGTAATATATTAATATATCAAAAAGTCAATATATATAAATTCATTAGTATAATGTTTTAAAATCCATTTAATGGACAAGAAAATATATTTAATGAGTTAATAGGTAACCGTTTTTAGAGACGATATGTTATGTTAGCATGATGTTATTTACAATGATCAATAATTAGAATGGTCAACTTGTATGTCACCTTGTTGGAATGTGAAAAAAGAGTGCATATGATGGTAATTTTAGTATTATCAACGTATATATTAATGTATAGATTAACTTGTTGATCGAGTCAGGTTTGATTGAATTCCAAATGTTAATTTGGGTTTGATTATTAACATTCGGCTTTATATGTTAATATGTTATTGAGCATTTGAGTCATTGAATGTTCTTTAAACAATTAATTTTGTTGGGCTCATTTAATGTTTAATACTAATTTTGGTCATAAGAATTTTGTGATGTCTGAGGGTTTTATAGGCCCACATTTTGGTTGATTAGGAAAAAAGTAAAGGGACGGCCCAAAAGAGATCTCTCGGTTTTTTTTTTTTTTTTTTATCTTTTCTCTGTCGGTGAAATACATAAGCAGAGGCACTCACTTTTATAATGAGATCTGAAAAACATTTTTCTCAGTTTTCAAACAAAATTCTATTCAATCAGGGCTCAAGTATTTTGAGGACCTAAAGCGAATAGAGAAAGTGAGGTCTTTTTTGTAAACTATTTTGTTTATATTTTGCTTTAGTTCTTAAAATTGTGGCCATAAATTCAAAAATCAATGATACTTGTGAAACAAAATAGAGAGAGAAGCTTACTTGTGAAAATTATGGCAAACTGCAATTGCATGTCTTGACACTAATCCTATACAGAGTGTGTTAACAAAAGAAAATTATTAAGATTTGGCTTGTGATATATAACTTCAAAAAGAAAATTAAAAAGATTGGCTTGTGCTTTACAAATTCAACGTGTTATATAACTTCAATTGTTGATTAGGCGTAATTGAGGGCTTGATTGTATGAGAATTTGAGGCCCAACAGTCCAAATCTAGCTCAATAGATACATATTTTTTCTTAAAAAATAAGTTTTTTTTGGGACCCCAAGCCCTAGGGCCCAAATACTAAAGAGTCGGCTCTGTAATCAACTAAAATATATCTGTCTAAGAATGTGTTTGATATCGGCTGACCCGATTGACTGCTCGGTCAACCGGTTTGATTTGTGCGAAATCAGCTTCTGACTGGGTTCGGAGGTCTGACACACACCTTAAACCCCCGCGACCCCTTCGCCGTGCCTCCGCCGCTCTTCCACCCCTTTGCGACCCCCTCCGCAGAGGGGATTATCTGACCGACTCAACAGATCTGCAGTGGAAGTGTGAGGTTCCTTAGCGGATCCATTTTTCTACGTTGAATTGAAGATGGTTGTACACAGTTGAGTCCTGCACCAAATTGTGCTTCAAAAAGTGGAAGATCTGATGCTTTAGTGTGAGTGATGCGTTCCTATCCATTTAAACCTAAGTGAGTGGATACTAAAGCAATAACTCTATTTTTAATTATATACATCTGTAATATGTTTGATATTCAATTAGTTTATATGTTTATTTTTATCATTCAGTAGAGTCAGTCAGATAATGAATCAAACAGTTAAGTTTCAGTCAGAACTTCTAACTGGGTCGGCTTCTGACTCAATTAGATCTTATTGAGTTAGCGGTAATCAAACAAGCCTTAATTAGATAAACTACTATGAGAGTAACCCACAAACATGTTTAGTTCTCATACAATTTAAGGGTTGTTTGATTGTGTTGACCCAGTATGAGCTGACTGAGTCAGAAGCTGACCCAGTTAGAAGTTCTGACTGATTTTACATCTGACTGTAATTTGATTGTTTGATTATGTATCTGACTGACTCTGCAAATATAAGTTTTTACATGTCATCACTGAAAATCAACCATTTCTTTGTGAATTAATTCACAATACCTTTGAATACATAATTACATAGCACATAGTTATGTACATACATATCAATTCAGATTAAAATCCACAATTAACAAGCTTTTTTCAATAAGAACTTTACTGCATTTGAACCTTATTGAACTCGATGGAAACATCGCAAATCCTAGCTAAAAGTGATTGCACTAATACACATTTCTACCGAATTACATACCAATATACATCAACTTCAACATTACAAATTGATCAAGCAGCATACAACCAAAAACACATGTTAAACACGAAAGAACATACGCATACATAAGTTAACACCGATTCACTACTTGCAAGACTGGTGAAGGGGTTCACTTACAACACAACAACACAAAAAGGAGATTAACTAAACTCAAACAAATAGTAAACTGGATTAACCACAATAAAAACACTAAGAACACAAGTAATGTAAGAGACAGAACACAAGTATATGGTTTTCAAGAATGCAGTATATTGCTTTCTCTATGTTCTATTACAAATGTTACAAAGTATATCCATAAAGTTACAAGAACATGAGATACTTATACTACATCCTACAGCCGACCATACAATGAAAGCCAGTTGGATACAATTGACTTGACTCAAAACAAAATCAATTGTAGAGTCAAAAAGGCAGATTGCCTTTTTGACTTTGTGACTATGACATGCCATAGCACATACAATGAAAAAGTCAAAAAGGCAGATTGTACAAAAAGGATAAAGTACATGAAATAGAAAGTTTACAGACTCAAGACCTCAATGTATAGTTGCCAAAAGCATGGACATTTTCACCAACTCATGAAAGTTGGTGACTTTACAGAGATGCAACGGAAATGTGTCCAGCTTTATGGAATAGTACATCAAATAAAGCATGTTACTAAAAGTCTTCGGAAGAAATCTGTCTTCGAGAGTTGAGGCTTCAGAATACTTTGTCTCTAAAGCTTCGGAAGACTTCATTTTTGGCTTCGGAAGATATTGGTCTTGGCTTCGGAAGGTTTCACACTTAGAATATTTTGTTACATGTGTGAACTTCCGAAGCATTCTTCTTCAGTACTTGTGCAGCATGCATATAGAAAGTCTTTGGTTGCTTCAGCCTCTATGTATATTCTCTACACTACTAATCATGAAATCGAGAAGCTTACGAGCAGATGGATAATCATGAGCATATCTAAACCAGCGATCTGCTTCTTGCAGCCTGCGACAGGGGGCGGTTTGGGGCAGCGATTTAGGAGCCGACTGGGGGGAGTGCACCAGATGAGATGCAGCAGCCGGCGGCGGCGGGGGGGGGGGGGGGGGGAGGCGCCCGATTGTGGAGAAGAGGGGGAAGGGCTTGGAGAAGAAGATGGTCAGATATGCTAAAATAGAGGACTCAGTCAGACCATTTTTCCAAGTCAGATGTCCCGGTCAGCGGGTCAGCCAGTCAGTGGTCAGACGAATCAAACAGACCCTTAGAGTATAATGAAAACGGGTTTTATGTTTAAATATTAAATCCGACCCATGTAGGTTTTGGTCCGTTTTATGTTCTAGACTACTATTTCTATATTATATTGTGGATACAATGATCTCTTGTGAACTTTACATTCGAGTAGCAGAAGAGTCTGTAAGCTCCTTATGAGCAAAATAGGAAAAAAATTAGCTAATTTGTATGAGATAATGGATGCTCCATGTAGGATGTTTTACTTATTGATTTTTTTATAAGTTAAAGATAAAATTAATCATTCACGTGCATAAAATATATTTTTCAGCTCATGTTAGCGGAGAAAAACCAAACATATTAGTAAAAATAAATGCGGATATTATATATTTATATATGTAACTTATGAATGAAAAAAACAAACTAGTTATATGACCTTATTGTAGTATCATTTTGCATTTTTTCTTTTAGATTTTCGGTTACGATGCAAACATCTCTTATAAAATGATCTTTGTGAGTAACCAACATCTTAAAAGCTTCCCTCTCAGTGGCTTCTTGCTTCAACCAAAGTCGTTCCATATGTGTCTCGTTTAATTTGTCCAGCCCATCCTATATACGTATCATATTTTCAGGTTTAGGTACGGTTCACGATCATGTGTGCTTACTTTCATTCCTCCTGAGCGATTGTCGTGGTAGTCCTCCTCCTCCTTCAGGTATTTCAAAGAAAAAGGTAGACTTTTCTTTTGGAAATAAATAAGGTGATACATTTTATCTTATTCCTAATAACTATATTTCTAATGTGACTATATTTCTAGGAAACAAAAAAATAATAATAATGAACTTATTGAAAAAACTTTGAATAAATTTTATGAAATACCTAGAAAATGTAATTGCTATGGTGTGAAATTTTCACTTAACTATGTATTATTTTTTACCAATCTGGCGATCTGCTTAAATTATTAAATTCTTTTATTTTTATTTGATTCTAAGTATTTGCAAAACAATAGTAACTCACAACTATCACATAGGTGAAGATCGCTTATGCTACTAGTGTTTAAATAGTACATAGCTCGAAACTCATTCATAAGCTTATTCAAGGTCAGCATGTACCATATATGACCGGAGCACATGCAAGAAGCTAAGAAATATAAGGTTATAGAAAGTATACGAATTGGCTCCAGGAGCCGTGAGCTTACTCGAACTTTAAACGAGCCTAACTCAACTGATCAAATTTTAGGTCGTTAAGATTAATCGAGTCGAATCAAGCTGTCTTGTTTTGCTACGGGATGCAATCTCTTGATAGCTTTTGCTACATGGTCATAACCTTGATTATTTTGTCGGATACAAAAATGTTGTATTTATCAAGTTATACAATTTTTATAGAATATTATAAACTTATAGGAAAATGTTAATCGAAAATAATACTTTGAAACCTAACTACACATTCATGCATTACGCATTGCCCTTACACAACATGTGTTGCAGATCACACTCAACTAGTGACTAGTGATTCTAGTTATCTCTAACAAACCAACATATTTTAATACTTTAACTTTTGAATACATAAGATAGTAGCTGGTAGGTTGTTAATATATTGCATAAAATACTTTTTAACACTTTTAAAAGGGTGAATATGTATAAACCTTTATACTTGAACTTATAAATATGTAAGAACGCTGAATTTTCACTTCACTATTGCGGCGTAAGGGCGACGGCGTTGTCACTCATAACATCTTGCCAAGGCCGGAGTTTACTATGGAGCGGGGGACCGCCTCTCCTCTTTCTTTCGTCATAAGTGTTAATTCTTGGTCCGGTAGTGTAAATTTTCGGCCCGATAGTATAAATTTTTTTAAAGTATAGAGTCCTCCTCCTGGTAAAATAGTTTACTCCCCCCTCTCAATAATATGATTCAAATTCCGTCACTGCATCTTACATCAACCTGCTACATTGTGTGGTGCTACATGGCTACTACTACGGATGGCCTAAAGTCATTTATCTTAGAGATATTAAGCCACGACGAGGATGTAAACAAACGAAACATTTAACATAAAGTTTATGAACTGTCTCTGCGAAAAGTTAGTTTATGTTCGTTTGCTTAATAAATTATGAACGAGCACCTAAAAAAATGTTTGTTAAGTAAAACAAATGAAATTGAATAGATGTCATGTTTGTTCATTTATGTTCGTAAATGTTTGATAATGTGTTCGTTTATTTTTGTTTGTGTTTGTTCCTTTAAATTTTTTTAATTTATATTTTATTTTATTAATTTAATTAATATTTAAAAGTGTGAAACTGTAGTTGAGTACTTATTTATTTTTGATGAATTAAATGGAAATATGATCATTTGTATTCATTTATTTTTATGAATATTTGTTAAGTTCATTTGCATCCCTAAATATAAGTTATGTTTATGGAAACTTTGGGGTGATACAACTAACGTAAACATCTTGAGTCTGTTACAAACTACTCAAAATCGACCCCTTAAAAGCTTGAATTATGGACTCAAACGAGCTAGAGTCATAGCTTCATGTATCGAGTTTAACTTTCATTACAAGATAAATTAGCAGGTTATTTACATTATTTTATTTAACACTAATTTACAATTTAATAATTATTATAATTTATATTATAAATAACTAAACGTAATATATTATGTAGTATATAAAATTTATAATTACTAGTGTATATATAATCATATTGTATAAATAGTAAATAATAATCCCGAAAACTATTCACAAGTTTGTAAGTGACAACAACCCCAGCTAGAGCTCTTAACATAAAGTGGTAAACAAACCAAGTTTAAAATCTTTTTAGTTAGAAGAGTTATGTCCTAGCTTAAGCTATTTTAGATCTTGAGCTCGGCTCGCTTAAACCCAAAGACGACGGTAAAATCAAGTCTCGTCTTAGATTTTTCATGTTATTAAAACGTTTTAAAGCTAAACATTAACTATTTACACTCATACTACTTAAATCTTAATCTTGTTATTTCAAAAATACAATGAAATTAAAAAAACCAACTCTAAGAGATGGAACTTTTACTTGTGTATATGGGTATCTTCAAAAGATCCGGTGAACAACTCATAAGATCTCTTCATTCGACTTTCAACAAATATAAGAAACTTGACTTTGCACGTCGGAAACGCATATTACTTTATAAGCTAACCTTAAAACAAACTTTTAGCTCAAGACGTCAAGGATCAAGGGATTCATGGCCCTTTTGTTTGATGAGGTTGTCGGAATTGTTTTTGAGCCATAATATTATATGCAACCATGTTCTTTTCACCAATAGGCACATCCTCTGAAACGATGGGATGATGATCGTTATCATGATTGAGAGGAGAGAAGAGTACTGACAGGGCGTCCAAGAAACAACTAAGAAGGGAAACAGAATAACTTCGCTTGTTGTTCATATTGGTACACTTGATTTCCACTCCTTCTCTTTTGGGTTGATTAATATTCATAGTCCGGTAATAGAATTAGATGAATATTGGTACTTGCTTGAATGGAAAATGGCAATGGAGTTGTCCCTTTATATAGAGAAAGATAGAGGATTACTTGGTCATTAATTTTCATTTTCTACTTTAAAATAGAGTTTTAGAAAATAATTGATACTTTTTCACACAAACAAAAAGAGAGAGACAACTTTTTTTGTGTGCAATAGCAGAGTAGGTTGAATAATTGATGATTGGTGAGCAAGTCAAGTTGAATTATTAGGCTGAGCTTCATGGAACTATCATATTGCCATCATCTCAACTTTCCTACCCCTTCCTCAAGTAACAAAAGCATTATCCTCTTCTTTATTTTGATAAGAAGTTGATTGATAGAGTACATAATGGGAGATGATTTGGAAACTAGTCATATTACTATGTATATTACTATTTTATATTACAATAATTACACGTGATACAATTATATTTATTCTATCTACTCTAATAAAAAGGAATCTTTGGTTGACACGTGGTATCACCATAATTATTCGACTTAATTACATAGATGGTCCTTGTGGTTAGCTCTGATTTCACTTTTGGTCCCTAACTCTTAGAAATTACAAGGTTGGTCCAATAGTTGTCACAAACATAACACTAATGGTCCCTGAGATGTATGTCCGTTAATTTTGATTGTTAAATACATATGAAATGACTAAATTACCCTTTCAAATATATTTTAATAAAACATGAAAAACACAAATAATAATATATGTGCCCACCATCTAGTTCTCTACCCAACCCCCACCCCACTTCATCATCACCGTCCCTCAAATGACCACCGCCACTTATTTGCCGGATAATGGTTTCCACCATGGCACCTTAACACCATTGCCTTTTGTTCTTCGTCGTTTGCAAAACACCACGACGATCAAATTCCTTCCCCTTTTGCCTCTCGTTCCTAAGTCCAACCCACGTAAGAAATCGATGATGACGGAGGAAACAAGATGGTGATAGATATGACGATGGTGGCCTAAATTCTGCTGTCCTCCACTTCCTCCTCGTCTGAAATTGTTCGATTTAAGTGATGTTCGCTTAAAGCCGCTCCGACCATCCACCTCACTTCATCATGTATCCTGCTGAGAGGGGTGACTCGAGGTGGGTTGAGTGGGGGGTCTGGATGTGGTGGTTGATTGATGGGTAGGGAAGAAGAAGTGTGATGTTGGCAGTAGGGGAAGAGATTGGTCGCCGGAGATTTGAGAGGGATACCGGCAAAGGATTCTGACTACCACCATCACCACACCTTTCAGGCCACCACCTCTAATCTCAAAACCCCAATGAAACCAAGCACCACCACTACATGGACAACAACCACCGTTTGAAACCGTGACTGCCACACAAAGCCATCACCGCCTCTAATCGCCTTGTCCCTCGAAAATATTGATGGTCCAAGAGCAATAGGAAAGTAATAAAGGGTGGTTGAACATCACCATACATCATAATCGAAGATTGAACACACCGTCGTTTGTGATTTGGCCGGAACTGAAGGGGATTTTAAAAATGGGTTGGCTTTGGTGTGGTTAGGTTAGTGGGCCCACCTAAGGGTTTTTTATTAACCAATTACTTTTAGTCTTTGACTTTTTAAAGGGTATTTTTGTCATTTTAAAAAAATTTAACAAAGAAATTAACACTCATCCAATCTAGGGACCATTAGTGTTAACGTTTATGACAACTATTGGACCAACCTTGTAATTTCTAAGAGTTAGGGACCAAATGTGAAATCAGGGCTAGCCACAGGAATCACCCGTGTAATTAAGTCTAATTATTCTCACCAAAATTTTCCCATCTCTTTATCTATTAAATAATTACCTTAATTACTAGTAATATTCTTTAACACATTTTTAGATTTAATAAATTAAGAAAGAAATCTATTTATCAATGATATTTCTATATAAATATTTTTATATAAAATAATAACTTTTGCTAAAGCATAAATTTTTTATAAATACAAAATATTTTTAAATTGGTATTTTTAAAAAGTCATTTATAAACAAAAAAAATCAAATTTGAGAGTTATAATAAGAAAAAATTTTAAAATGATTTTTTTATTCAACACGTGTAATACACGGGTTTACTAAAACTAATAACATCATGATACGGAGTGAATTTAATAGTGTATTAATCATATTCATTATATTAAGTATCGTTACATAAAAGTAATTTCAAATAACAATTAATATTTATCTAGTATCCTATAAAGGATTTTAGTCACCTCAATTCCGGGTCAATCAAACTCCGATTGAACTAATTCCTATAATGTTATATTTGACTCATCTTATAATTGGATTTATTACCGTCGATAACCATTCCCCTGAATTTCTTAATTAAATTTTGACAGTAAACGTTTTTAAAATATAATTGGTATAATTTCAAAAGGATAACTCAAAATTCAATCAGACAACAAAAAGTTTATAACCAACAGTATAAAATTTAATCAGAAATCACAAATATTAAAATAAAAATTGCAATCTCAAAAACATATAGTGTGTTCTTAGCCTTGTTAGCCAAAATTAGTTTTTAGGATAATCTTTGCATATAGTTAAGAATATTAAAAAGAATAACAAGTAATTGATGGAAAACAATTAGACAACATAGCCGTTCATGGAATCCATGAGCATAGTAAATTAATAAAAAATTACAAAAAGTTCAAACAAAAATAACTTTTAATTTGGGAGAGTAGAGAAACACTCAATTTCTAAAATGTCAGTTTTTATTTTACCTTTACTGCAAATAATATAAAAGTGTTATTAATTTTATATAATTGTTAGTGATTTTATGCTTAGCCATTTCTTTCTGTAACTAAAAATTTCTTAAGTTATCTTAAGACAACTTATAATTAAGACATGCAACATACATGCTCGTGTAAACTAATCAGGACGAGATTTAGGGCTAAGGGATCGCGCCTCTTATGTCTAGGGGAAGCGACAGTCTCAAGAAACAAACTCGTATTACTAACTTGATAATGAAAATTAAATCTAAATCATCATTAAATGGTAGGAAAGAGACATAATGGTTTATGAAAATTATATACCATAGAAATTGAACACGCTATATACCATCGGGCTCTTCATAGTAGGGGTGTTCAAAAAATCCGATATCCGATCTGAATTTCTTATTCGGATTTCGGATATTATAATTTTTTTATTCGGGTTATTCTGATTATTCGGATATTCGAATAAGAACTGTCTTTCTAGACCAGAACTCATTACTCAACCTTCTATTATGTATTCAACTCAATACACATAAATATTTACACATTTTAGTCATACTCTAAAATAATTATGCAATAATCGACTGTCGTTCTAAATTAGAGATTATAATCTTTGTGTTTCATACAATTACCTATTATGTTTTAATTTTGAATTTACGTACAATTTATTTTTTTTTTAGTTTTAAATCTTTTATTGTGATTTTCAACTTATAAAATATTAAAATAAAAAATTAGAAAAAAACAAAAAACGAAAAATTAAAAAAATGTTATTTGGTTTATTCGGATCCGATCCGAATTTCAGATAGATTCGGATCGGATAGAAAATTCCTTATTTGAATCAGATCGGATTTTGGATAGGGTCCTGAAATTTTCAAGTCCGAATAATCCATTATTCGATCCGATGAACATCCTTACTTCATACCAATAAATAATTTTCGTTCTGCCCATGACAAGCTTACAAATACATTTTTATTACTCCAGATAAAACTCTTAAAAATGTCACCCATCCTAAGTTATTTCAATCGAAGCACGCTTAAATGCAAAATTCTCTTCTTGTCTACAACTAATAGTCTAATACATTTTTAACATGTTGATTGTATTCGCCATCGGACATTTATTTATGTTAGAGATTTTTTTATTTTTTAAAAGTGTTCATATAGATAAATATATTTGTTTTGAAAATTTTTATACCATTATGTATATGAACATAAACTTAAGTCCAATCATACCTTTACAAGGGCGGACTTATATGGTTCACATGGAGTCACCGGTACCCCATGACTTTTTTATAATAGAGTATATGATGAAATTTCAATCGACCCCCAAGAAATTCAGACGCCGACCTCCTAAATTTTTGGCACCCGTCTTTCAGAAATTTTGACAACGACCCGAAAGTGATAATTTTCCAAAAATCCTAATATCTTTTAGAGTAAATTGTTGTTTTCCTTCGTGTGGTTTGATCATATTTATTATTTTCATCCAAAAATGTATTTCTTACATCTGGTTACCCAATGTTTAATGTTGTTATTTCATCTCAAAATGTTAGTTTTATTGTTTTAAAATCTTAAATATTCATCGTGAAAAGACCACTTGTGTAATTTTTTATATAAAACTAAATACCTAATTTATGTTTTTGTGTTCTTAATGAAAAATTTTACCACAGAATTCATGTTTTTGGATTAAAATAGCAATTTTTTAAACCTTTTAGAACAAAATGTAAGAAAAATCTTTTGGGATAAAAATAAAAAATATGATCTAACGATAATTCACTCTATCTTTTACCTTTCATTGGTTTTGATGGGTTGAGAGATAAAAAAGACAGGCTAGAGATAATAAGTCTGAAAAATAACTTTCTGGAACCACTATTGTACCTTTGCTACATTAATCCAAATCATTGATTGAAAAACATTTGTTGTGTTATTTATTTTCTTATGTCCAAAAGTCCAACCCTTGGTTACAACTTTTCTTAACATAAAGTATTAAAATTGTCTCCATATGGTAACTAGTCGTGGATGCACTCAATACCACAAGCGATGCATACTCACACGCTTAAGAAATTCCTAATTTATTTACTTTAAACATTAACTAGGATCAAAATCGCTCGTACGTTGCTGCGGGATGACTTTTTCATAACGCTCTGTAAATCATATTAACACAAAAGAGTAATAAATCATCAACATGTTTTGAGTATCGAAATGTCATAACATTTTTCAACATAAGAATACCTCGACGTATTATGTCTCAACGATTTTACAAGAAGATAGTTTGGTTATATATACATAAAATAAGTGATATACGGACCAATAATTTTAACAAAAACATATCTATCAATTTTGATAAAGTAACTTAAGTACAATAAAAAAAGTAACAAAAATAATATTAATAGTAATACTAATACTATTTGATCAATTATGCTAAATAAAATATTTATAATGAATTCAAAGTTTATTAAAAACCTATTGTTGTGGCTATCACTAAAAGAATCTGGTCCTATCCCGACTAGACTTATGGCGACGACATGGTGTCGTCGCTATAGGTCACCCTATCGCGACGACATGTCGTCTTTATAGGGTGGATTAGATTTTTGGCTACTAAAGTTCTATCGTGATGACATGTCGTCGCCTTAGGTGTCACCTATCGTGATGACACGAAAGTCGTCGCCGCATTTTGTTGCCATAGGTAATTTTATTATAATTTCTATTTATTTTAGATGATATTAAAAATTTTGTTTTACCTATGGCGACGACATGTCGTCGCCATAGGTAAAAACCAATTTTTTTTCTTTTTTTTCTCTAAATAATTAGAGACAAAAATGCTCGTCTTTTATGAAATACCTATGGCGACGACAGGTAAAAAGCAATTTTTTTTCTTTTTTTCCTTCTAAATAAATTGGAGGGAAATAACCCCGTCTTTTGTGAAACATCTATGGCGACGACATCACCATAGGGTGGATTTTTTTAACGATTAAAGAATAATAAAATAATAATTATATTATTATAATTATAAGTTATAATAATAATATTAACAATCTTATATTTATTAATTATAATTATAGATAACTTATATAAGTTAAATCCAATTATAATTATTGATGTTAAATTATATATGTTGATAGTACTTTGTGGGAATAATAATTTATTAACTGAAAGTTAAGTTTTATTCTGCTTAATTATCAGCAATGAATTTCAAACATTATTAAATTATGCACATTAATGTAAATTACATAGGTTAAAATTTACCTATGCACTAGTTATAAAAATCATTGTTGAATTATGTACGTTAATGTAAATTAAGTTTGTTTAAGAGGATCAGGGTTAATTACATACTTAAAGGTGCTCAGATGACGATTAGGGTTGATTACATCATTGTTTATGTTCAACTCAAATGTGGTTTTATGATGATCAGGGTTGATTACATACTTAAAGGTGCTCTTATGTCGATTAGCGTTGATTACATAATTGTTTATGTTCAACTCAAATGTGGTCTCAGGACGATCAGGGTGAGTATATACTTAAAGGTGCTCTTATGACGATTAGGGTTGATTACATCATTGTTTATGTTCAACTCAAATGTGGTCTTATGACGATCAGGGTTAAGTACATACTCAAAGGTGCTCTTATGGCGATTAGGGTTGATTACATCATTGTTTATATTCAACTCAAATGAGCTCCCATGACGATTTGGGTTGATTACATACGTGCTCCTTTGACGATTAGGGTTGATTACATACTTAAATATGTCCTTATAAATATTAGGGGTGGTTACATCATTGTTTATGTTCAACTCAAAGGTGCTCTTATGGCGATTAGGGTTGATTACATCATTGTTTATGTTCAACTTCAAATATGCTATTATGATGATCAGGGTTGATTACATACTCAAAGGTGCTCTTACGACGATTAAGGTTGATTACATCATTGTTTATATTCAAATCAAATGTGCTCTTATGATGATTCGGGTTGATTACATATGTCAAATGTTAGGTTTAATCGAATTACGAGAAATCATGCCTATTAACAGTAAATTAAGTCTATTTATGCTTAATATTATCAATGAGTGTGAAAGAATGTTAAATATCTGCGGTTATGATGATTAAGGTCGATTACATACATCAATGGTCCATTATGATTCAATCATGATCAATGGTGTGAATTATACACGTTTATAATAATATCATAATAATAATAACAAAAGTTATATTCACATACATTTTTATTTAAAAATAATATTTTGGATATTAAAATAATAATAGAATAAAAACATCAAAATTAATAACTATAATAATAATAATAATATTATTAATAATAATAATAAATATTATATTATTATTAATTATTTATTATTATTTTTATTATTATTATTATTATTATTATTATTATTATTATTATTATTATTTTAGTATAATAATAATTATTATTAATACTATTATTATTATTATTATTATTATTATATTACTATTATTATTAATAATAATATAAAATAACAAAAAAGATCGGAAAAGACCTCGTTGCCATAGACCTTTTCATTTTGTTGCGTGTGTAGCTCGCATTTCATTAAAAAATAAATTAAAAAATTAATAACCCTCTGGTAACGACATGTCGTCGCCACAGGGTTCAGATACCCCTAAATCTACATCGATCCTTATCTCTTCTTCACTTTCCCAAAACCCACCACCGCTAAACCTTTGATCTCAACTCCTTCCTACCGACGAACCAACAACTAAAACTCACCACCACCACTCTCGTAACCCTCCATCTTACTCCCTTCAACCCCCATCTCCACTCCCATCACTCCCACCACCGAAGACCTTCAACTACCAGGATTTCATTCCAACACCATGATTCTTGGCCCACATCACCACCCAAAACCCATCACCACCACTAAGGTGAGTATGTTTAACATTTCTTGTTAATTTGTTAAAGTTTTAAATTGAATTGTTTATTAGTTTGTTTTGTTATAATGATAATATAGATTGTTTGAGTTGATTATTAGTTGTGTTGTTAGAATGATAATATAAGTTGTTTAAATTGTTTATTAGTTTATGTTATTAGAAAGATAATATTATTTTTTGATTTGATTATTAGTTTGTGTTGTTAGAATGACAATATGAGTTGTTTAAGTTGATTGTTAGTTTGTGTTGTTAGAAAGATAATATAAGTTGTTTGGATTTTTAGAAAGATAATATTATTTTTTTGGATTTGATTATTAGTTTGTGTTGTTAGAATGATAATATAAATTGTTTAAGTTGATTATTAGTTTGTGTTGTTAGAAAGATAATATAAGTTGTTTGAATTGTTTATTAGTTTGTGTTGTTAGAAAGTTTATATTATTTTTTGATTTGATTATTAGTTTGTGTTGTTAGAATGATTATATTATTTTTTGAGTTGATTTTTAGTTTGTGTTGTTAGAAAGATAATATAAGTTGTTTTAATTGTTTATTTGTTTATGTTGTTAGAAAGATAATATAAGTTGTTTGAGTTGTTTAGCGTCAAGTAAGAAAAACGTTCAAAAGAAAAAAACTTAAACCTGTTTGCGAAATGGACAACAAACAACAGCCAACCACTATCCATTCAATTTGATCACACGGGTAAACAATATAAAGTCGTCGGAGAAAACAATCAACTATTTGTTAGGGTTTTATCAAATCACGTTTCCATGGTTCCTTTTCATTATCCCACATGAGATAAAGTTCCAGATACTTTTAAGATATCACTATTTAATTTTCTTGAGGTGAGTATTTTATGTAGTGTTTTATTTATATTTTGACTATCGTACACTTTATATATTTATTTAATTGCTTTCTTTTATAGGAATACTTTGACCTAGAGGCTCATCGCACTTTAGATCACTGGCAGGAAATTCAGCTTGGAATTCACATGGACTGCCAACGAGCTTTTAAAGACAGAAGACATGACATGAAGAAACATTTTTGAATGAAGGAGGTTATGATGATATAAAGCGGGCTATGAGTCATCTCCCGAATGGCCAGAGTCAAGAAGCATGGGAAAAGGTAGTTGAGTTGTTCACAAGTGAACAACATAAATGCCTTTCACAAAAAGGCTCGGACAATAGAGCTAAACAACTCTATCCAAGTTTGCATGGGAGTCGTTTCTATGCCCAGAGGCGATATCTTCAAGTAAGAAAACATGTATTATCAAAGTATATATTATTAGTTTTTTTCAAAAATCATAAATATTATTTTTAATGTTAAAGGAGCAACAAACCTGGACCCCAAGCCACATTGAGACATGGAGGAGAGCACATTACAAGGAAGGGTTTGGATGGGTCAATTCGAAGGCAGGAGATGATTGGGTAAGTTTAAAACTTTTGTTTTTATGATTTTTTAAATACGTTGTTATCATGTTTTTGTATGTTAGTAGTTTAAATATGTTGTTATCATGTTTTTGTAGTTAAAGGGCTCAAAATTACCCGAAAAACACACGTCAATTAAGTTAAAATGAATATTATATTTATTGGTAGTATTGTTGGTTTAGATGTTGAAATTTAGGAATTATTATCTTATATATACTTATAATTAAACAGGTTATTTTTTCCATTTTAGAGCAGTTATGCTGGCGAAATTTCATAAAAATATTAATATTTTTTTATTTTGTTCTTTAAAAATGCAGGAAAAAATTGAAAATCAATATGCTCAAATGCAAATGGAGGCAGACGAGTCACCTGTAAACGAAATAGAATGTTTGGAGCTCGCCTTAGGACAAAGGCGTGGTCATACGAGAGGTGTTGGGCGAAAAATAAAAAAATGTCTCTCGTTATGAGCCATCAAGTGGGTCGTCATCAAATCGGAATGAAGAAATGGAAGCCATAAGGCAACAAATTAGTGAAATGAAAGAAATAATTGATGAATTTGAAATAAGAAAATCAAATCCCGATGATGATGAAGATGACGGCAATTAGATAGTTAATTTGTTTGGTTTGTAAAAAATTAAAATGTTTACATTAGTAGGTATGTTTGTTTGGTATGTAACTTGAATCATATTAATATTCGTAATATATTGTACATTGTATTAAAACCTGTAATATTGGGAAAAGAATAGAAAAATATAAAAAAATTTAATTTTTAAATTAAAACAAAGGGGTCTACGGCGACGACATGTCGTCGCCATAGTGTTGCCGGAATTTTTTTAAAATAAATTATTTTGTTTTAATATATAATAATAATATATTGTCCGCTAGACCTACGGCGACGACATGTCGTCGCCATAAACCTTTTAAAAAAATTCATTTAATTAATTAAATGTCAAAATATATGGCGACAAATCTATGTTGACGGCAAGTCGTCGTCATAGACCTTTGTGGCGACGACAAAAAAATAACCTATGGCGACGGGCTTGTGGCTACTAAGGCTATAGCGACGACATGTCGTCGCCATAGCCTATGACGACGACAAATGGGGGTCTATGGCGATGACTTGTGTCGTCGCTATAGGGTCAAATTCTTATAGTGTATTATACAAACTATTAAATAATAGCGGTCAAAATATAACTCACACAAAACTCCTTGTGCACACCGATATGCACAATTAATATATAGTATAATTTAACTTTTCCTAATAAGACGTGAGTAAGTATGTAACTTTAACATGTTTTTTGTTGTCTCATTTCAAACTTTATTGAAAATTTATTTATTTAATATCTTTCGTTCTTTTGTACACTCACCTAGATATCTTTTCTAATGATTAATATCTAATACGAATGAATTTTAAACCAAATAAAAATTTCCTCGATGTTTCTAAAATGAACATTATATTATTTTTTAAGAAAAAGAAATTGACATATGTAAGTGTATGCTTAAGAACAAGATTATGATACAACAGAATGTTAAAGGTATATATGACACTATTAAAATTATTTCAAGTCAAAGTATCAAATTAATATAGCATTACGATTTGAATCAAAAATATGAGACAATTTAACCAATTTGTTGATGATGTCATTATTTTAATTATTTTAGTACATATATTTATTTATATACATAAGAGATAATTATACAACACTAAATTTTTAGGAGAACACGTAAAACAAATCTAAAACATCCGATTTTTTAATTAATGGTATTTTTTTAAAACTCCGTTCTTCTTACATACAAATGTATAACTGATGTATATAAAAACCATATGACTTATTTTGTACTATGTGTAATATATACTATAGTGCACAAATCTCTTCCATAGATAATGTCTAAACACAACTTGTATCAGACCTATATTATATATCAACTCGATGTTTTTTTAAGTTTAAACGTTAGATATGTATTTCAACAAACCCAGATCCTAAAACAATGAAAATCCACACATTATTGGTTATGATTATAAGTATATGGTTGTGCTTATGATCCTGACAAACCTAGGTTAGGATAAATCGTCAAAAAAATTGGATTATTATACGTGACATGTAAAGGCTCTAGATTAGATATATTATAGTCAATTGATAGAATACGTTGTCAGAAATTTTGGTGACGAGGAACAATTGTAATAGATATGATGTTGGAGGGTTACGATTGGAAATAAATAGTAAAGTTGATATATACTTCATTAGAGATAACATTTATAATCTCTATAAAGATTAGAGAGGGTTGTACAAGATTCTACAAGATAATTTACTTTTTGGAGAGGAAATAGTAAAGATATCTTTTGGTTGAGGACCTAAGAATAATAACATCCATCCCAACAATTATACATGTTTTTATTTGTGTGATGATATACCCCTTATGTTAATCTATTTACTTACGCTTGTTGATTAACAATCAACAAATATTCTTCGGAGTTCAGGGGTTGGTTATTTTTTTCTAAGAGACTAGCCCTAGGTAAATAATCTATTGATGATACTAATGATAAAATTTTGGGTAGGACTTCCACCTAGATTTTTGGTCATTAGTTGGTGAGATCATTTGATGGGTGGATTTTGAAACAATACCGGTAAGATTAGTGTTTGGTGACCTTGGGAGGTAATATGTTCAAACTATGAGAACTACCTTCTGTGTAAAGTGTATGATAAGACTACGTATATTAGATTTTCTTCCAGTACGTTACTCAAAAGTGAAAAGCACCGTGTGCTTTCCTTTCTATTGATTATATCATTTAAGGATGTGAAAAGAACAATTTATAATGACAGGACCTTAGGAATCAAGAATCAAGAATTAACGTATAAAGGCACAAAAGAAAAGAAGTAAGGTTCTCAAAAAGCTTGGTTAAAGTCATAAGCTTAAAATTCTTTATTCATCTCTTTTTGAAAGTAAAAATTAATAGAACATTTAAAGATTATACAGCTTTTACATATCAACTATGTAAAAGAGACTGGAGTAAATAATATTCTGAACATTATAATAAAGTATAATTAAGAGGAACCCTAATTATATAGAAACAGAAACTAAAACCTTAGATAAACCTAACTTAACCCACCCTGGGGGCTGGGGGGCTAATTAAAAATAAACCTTAATAATAAAATATTAATGCTAATAATTATATATAACAAACTAATTTATCATCTTCACATAAATTTGTAAAATAATATAACGATGATCGACCAGAGAAACGAACTATATTTAATAATGATATCACTTGGTGATTTATTTATATCACAAACATTTGTGCCAATGTATATGTAATGTCGTGATACAAAATTTTGCAGCATGATATGGGTTATGATGCATAACTCATGCTTGAGTAGTAATTAGGTAGAGTTTTTGACCATCATTAATCATAGCGACATCAGAAATTTTACCTGCATCTTCTGTTATTATGATGCAAGAAGTGGGATCAAGGTCAAACTGTAAATGATCTGCTGCTGTTTTCAAGAGTTCATCAATGGAGTCTGGAACCCATAATAAAATTCCAAGCTTGTTTTGATCCTTTGGTTCCCATGGCTGAAATGGGTATATGGTACATCTTTTTCGTTGTGATTTATCTGACACTAGACGCCAATTAGTTCATGGTTAGAACAGTCGATCAAAGAAATGAGAGCAAAACTTAGCCACATTTGTGCTGGTTAGACATTGGTGCAAAAATCTACTACTTTTGCACCGATTACACTGACAACCAAATAGCACGATCACAAGTGTCATTATTGGCATAACAGTGTAAAAATGCCTATTTTTTTACAGGTTGCATATTTTGATTGGATGCAAGTATCTGTAAAGGTCAAATAGATAAATTTGAAAAAAGGTTAATGACTATTTGTTATGCAATTTCCCTTATAAATAAGCAGCATGTACTCGGTTATACGCACCAACTTTCTAGTAGTATGATGAGATTGAGGAGTTACTGGTTTATCAAACCACTGTACTTGATATTTGCTGCATACATATAGTTTTTCTTGACCTCTTGCATATAAAATTGGTAAATCAAAAGTGTTGGTTACCTGTTGATTCTTGAGAGCATGAAGGGAATTCTAACAACTGCACAGATTTAGCTTCTTCCAATAGTTTTATTAATACTCTGCTTCCAGATGATCTTGCTTCATCAAGTGGAGTGTTACCCCATCTGCACATTCGGACCATAAGTTCTGTTAGACGTCGTATGTTCAACCTTTTGGACTAGTGAAACTGGGAAGTTGACTTTAGTTAAACGATTTACAAAATGGTGGATATGATCACAAAATTATACCTGTCTTTCAATAGAACACTAGCTCCAGCTTCAACTAGTAACTTTGCTATTAAATATGATCCTTGTGATGTGGCAACATGAAGTGGAGTTCTAAAATCATAGTCTTTTAAATTCGGGTCAATACCATTTGATACAATCCGTCTGATAAAATCTATGTCCCCTTTTGCCACTATTGAACACATGAAGTCACCGGCATTTTTTATTTGTAATGAACCTCCTCCTTTTACTAGCACGGAAGCAATGTCATCATGCCCGTTCTTGATTGCTTCAAGCAAGGGCGTGTTTCCAAAGTTATCTATCAGTAACATGAGATGAAGTATGTGTAATTAGTTTAAATGGCATAACAATCTAAAAAATCTTAAACTAGATTCAAAAGGGAAGAAGGATGTTTACCTGAAACGTTAACTTCTACACCGTTTTGAATTAGGAAAAGCGTGATATCCATGTGTCCTTTTGATGCAGCAAGATGCTGTACATGCTAACAGCTTGTTAGTAAGATTGATACAGAGCTGATCTAAGAGCTAGTGGACTCATACAGGGACCAACTTGATAGATGCGAAAGAGCTAGAAAAGAGACCAACTTAAAAATGGGATAACATGGGATTAAGAAGTTAAGGGGCTGACCAACTTAAAAATGGGATAACATGGGATTAAGAAGTTAAGGGGCTCATAAGTAATGGCAGAAACATCTCAATTACGGGATCATGTGGCAAAATAATGTTGGACCTGAATTCCATCATTTGGGTGGTGGATCCTGATTACAGGCTCAACGGTTTTTCCTTATATGTAGAAACGTTTTAATATTTGATTAGAGTAATTTACGCGTTTATTTAGAAAGTCAATTTCATAATTATGCATTCAATTACCTGTCAAATTTATATTTATCCTGTAAGAGAGGGATTGATGTAATAGTTAAGGCAGCAATATCATATTAAATTTCCTCAGATTAATTTCTTTGTTTATTTATGCTTCCGCTCTGTCAAAGTTTTATACAATTTATGATTTTTCTTGTAAGATTGCTAACTGAAAACATACCAGGGGTGACCTCCCATCATAATCTTTCTTGTTTGGGTCGGCTCCAGATCGAATTAAGCTTTTTATCTGAGACAAATCTCCATTAAAAGCTGCACTGTTGAGTTTTAGTGCAAGTTCTGCTTCTTGCATTCCAATATGAACTGAGATATCTGTCACCATATGCTTCATGTGAACATCATTTTCTTTATCCTGCAAGAATATTTTTCAAGATAAATAAAAAGAAACAATGTGAATATGAATTTAAAAAGTGAAGTGATTACCTCTAGCAGATTGTTTAAAACCTTCCTTCCATCATTAAAATATATTTCAAGAATATTAGTGAAAGTTTGTTTATCAAGCCGCAGAAGACGACAAAGTTCACAAACTCGAACTGTGTATGGTTGTGGAATGTTACATAAAACTGAAACATCCCCAAATGAGTCATGGAGTTTTAGATTTGATACTATTTCTTCTGTTCCATCTTCACAAGCTACAACCTCTTCCTGTTCCAAATATAATTCATCATTCTTATAAAGTTCTAAACTTCAATAAACTTAGGAGTTTGAAGTCCTGACACGACATGAACCTAACATGAATTCGTGTGTTTGAGTTTAGTCTAAAAGGAGTTGGGTCAGTTCTAGGTCAAATCCCCAAACATGTTTAGCTAAAAGGTCGTGTATGGGTCGACCTGGTGGGTTCCTGGTTTGGCTTGTTTAATTCGTGTATTTTTATATTTCTATAAAAAATCTGTTTTACATCATAATTAAACTGATAGAGTATTTTATAGCTAAATTCAAAAGAAAAAGAGAAATGTGCATAAGGTTTTACAGTTTAAACGGAAGTATTTAACATATATTAGTAGTTTTTGTTGTAAATTTGTAATTTTAGAGTACAGATATGGAAAAAAAAGAAAAGATAAAAATTCAGGTAAACAGGCCATGTTCGTATCTAACATGGTTTTTGGAGTTTATATCAAAATTTTGAGTTTCATGTTCGACCCTCCAACCCATGAACAAAGTCATCTAACACCTCTTAATAAAATGATACCAGGTTGCCATGGCAGATGAAATAAAGCTGATCAACAACAATCCCTTGCTCCATTATTACTTCCCCGGGAAGAAAAAACTCTTCTTGCACTCTAGTTACAATCTGATTGATAAATTCCGAAGTACACCCCCTGAAAAGAGAGACTTTTTCGATATACTTCTTGTATAGAGTTTCAGATATCTACAAGCAACAAAACACAGTTTAGCAAAATTAAAAACTAAAAAATAATAATCAGACAATGTTTGAAATGGACATTAAACCTGCGCACGGATAGAGCTCGGAAGGTCTTGAATAACAGCAGAATCAGTATAACTGCTGTCATATTGTAACCTCAAGTGACCTTTGATTTGATTACGTATGTCTCTACTTAATTGATTTCTATCCATGAATTTAAGAAGATCTGACATTTTATCCCTGTATCTTTCAGTTTTTGACCCTTTAACAATTAATGCTGTCATGTTACCGATCAAATAAGCACCAAGAACCATATCAAATGAGACATAAACCATAACAAAGATCATCTCTCTTAGATTGACTGCATGTATGTCACCATAACCTGTAAAAACAATTCCACAATCATTCATCATACGAATAATATATGACATACTAAACTGTTTTATGCAAAAATGAAGGAGCTTGTTACTTACCAACTGTTGCCATAGTAACAATTGCAAAATACATTGATGTTATATAACATTCCAAAGACCAATGTCTCTGAAGTTCGCGTAACTATAATCACCAAGTTGTAAGCTCCCGATCCATGTGTATCCTTCTTCAACAGCTGGCAGAGTCGTAGCCAGATAATAGAATATGCAAGCAGCCGTATGCGTGCAGTAGAGCTCAACAGCAATAAGCTTTATGATCCTTGAAAATAAGTACTTGACCCGTATGTCCTTTTCTAACCTGGAAAAGAATTCTAGAACCTTCCGCGCCCTTACTAGCCTAATTAGTAGAAGGCATCTAACTTCTTCTTTTCTCCCAGTAGCCTGATTAATATTATTTATATGATCCTATGAGCATTATTGATTGAAATATATGTTTCTCGTATATATGGAGTTTAAAGTAGTACCGCATAAATTATGTCCCAAGGCATGCAGGCAAGTAAATCAAAGATGAAATGAGATTTCAAGTACCTGCAGTAAGATACTTAATGTATGAAACTAGTGTGAAACATTGAAACAACCATAATAACAAATATATTTTAATTTTTGACATTTTGGGGATGGAAAGCTGACCGAATAGCAATGAGTCGTGGGCTAACGATGATCTTGTAGGTTTGGCTGTCTCTGTAGGCAACAAAGAACTGAACAACAATGTCGACGAAGAAAGCAGCCTGACTAAATATGTCTAATAAATAGAGGCGATCAGGTAAACCCCTGAAGAACCAAATTCGATTGGTGTGAAGACAGAAGAGTAGACTGCCCATACTAATATTACCTTCACCCATGCGCGGTACCATCTGCATCATAAGAGTCTTGAATAATGCATGTTCAGAATTTATTTTTTTTCAAATGTTAGGAGCATTTTTAAAGCTTTCATCTATAATATGATACAGAACACTGCACAAGGTGTAAAGATATGGTATGAACAATATGAGATAAAACAGAATCAAATCAAACAGCATAGAACCCTACTACCAAGTTAGTAGACCTTAAGGATAGGATTCATAAGAAATTTCAGTTCTTTATAAACATTTATAGGTTCAACTTGTCTATTGTTAGATTTAATAAACGACACAAACATTTATCCTGTTCACAGTGCTTGAGAAAGTACAAAGACATACCATCTGTTTAAAATGCATAAAAATTAGAGTTGAACAAATTAAGAAAAAAAACCCATTAAATTAAAAAACTGTCTATAATAAAATTAGGGCCGGATGCCCTTAGATTTACACATATCATCTATTTGACTCATTACTTGTAACTTATAATCAACAATCTTTATCATCTCTAGAATTAATTTTATTTATTTCACGATTCCATCAACATCGAAACGACTACTCATAAAGTAGTGGTTGGGTTGGATCTACCCATGTTCTTTCTGTTGACAGGTGCTTTGGTGGTCCTTGAAATTGAATAAATATATATATTATATGTAAAATATTAAACTTGGCTCAATCGTTGCTATATTTGACTTTTTTTAAAAAAATTTGTAATTTGAGTCTTTT
Organism: Flaveria trinervia; assembly: GCA_025506515.1. Taxonomy (NCBI): domain Eukaryota; kingdom Viridiplantae; phylum Streptophyta; class Magnoliopsida; order Asterales; family Asteraceae; genus Flaveria; species Flaveria trinervia. The sequence goes on along the minus strand of CM046450.1, from coordinate 15,250,820 downwards.
ATGTCTGTGGGTTCGGTTTGATTATAGTAACGTTTATTATATATAAATGATCAAACGTTGTCATAGGATTTCCTAATGTTGTTTGGGTGTCGTGTGGAGTTGGAATTACTTGCACCGATGATATTGATGCGTTTTAACTTTAGAATACAATAGTAATAATAAAAGCATTTAATATGGTTAAGATATGCCCTTTGATTTCTTCAACGTTTTAAACCCCACTTGGAAGAAGCAAAATCCGACCAGCACGTTAATTAATTAGATATATTTATACGTTACCCCTCGTTTCATTAGATAAGCTTTTACACATATAACAAAAAAAGAAAGTAATATAAAAAATATACAAGAACCTTTGAAAGTATAAAACCATTCTTTTTTTCATATATACACACTATGTATAATTAGTTGTATGTTATATGAGCTGTCACATAAATCTTGTGGAGGTTAGGTGATTTTAGTTGATGGAACTACGTACATTAGGTGCCGTCTATAAGAATATAAGTTGTCACTCTACTGTGATTAACAAGATCTACGTTTTCAAAGTAAAATACATCGTAAAAAAACTTAATATCACGAAACAAATAATAAATGGATCATATTATATACTTTCAAAACATTTTTTTTAATATATCCAAATAGAATTTCATTTTTATGATTTCAATAACCATATAAAAACTTGTGTATAGTTGTCACCAAGAGTTGTGATCGTTCAAAATAGATATAAGTAACAACGTTCTTATGGTCATATCCACGATTCTAGTGCCACGTATCCTAACATGTTTCATAACAACTACTAATCTATTTATATATATTTTTATTATCTCACTTATACTTTTAGAATTTAAACCTTAGACAAAACACTTTACCTTTTTAAATTTTTACGACTTCTAAGAGCATTCATAACCCATTTTCTAAAATTTTCTAAAATAATATGAGTGTAGTTTTTATATTATATGGTATGGTTATAAATGGTTGTGAATGAAGGATATGGAAAATTTACTTTTCAGTCTGTATTTTTAAAAATCATTGTTTTAAATTCTATAATATTTTTAATATATTTTAAGTGGCTGTGAGTGAAGAAAATAAAAAAAATAATGATAAAATAATAAAAACAAAAAATGAATTGTGAATGCTATAATTATGGTGTTCATAAACCAAAAGTTTAAAGCTGAGAAGAAAACCTGTTCTCGGGTGGGATGTAGAAGCCTTTGATGCCATCGAACACACTGTCTCTATCGAACACTCTGTGAGTAGAATCAAGCCCTAAGTCCCACGCCAACAATGCGAACATATTTCGTCGTCTTCCAAACTTCTCATCATCTCGCAGATTCTCCACTATGTACTCCTCCTCCTCCGTCGCCATCCTCCGCCGCTCCTCCTCCGTCGCCGCCGCCGTACTCCTCATCTCATACAATCAATCGTTCGATCGATTGAAGTATCAGCTGATGAAGTGTGATCGATCGATGTGATTCGATTTCTGCAGAATTGAATGGATGAGATTGATTAGATGGATGAGTGGATGGATATTCTATTGATAGTGTGTGTGAATGTCATTGTACAAGGAGATCGATGATTATGAAGATGGTTGCAGAAGGTAGTGGAAGATGGTGATCGGAGAGTTGATTTGTTACCTTTGTGTTAGTGGAGTCACGGGGTATGAAATGGAGAATGTGTTATGTGTTATGGAGGATTTGTTTTGATTGTAATTTGGATTGGAAATATAATATGGCTAATTGATCTTAGCTGTCTTGAAAGAAAAACGAAATTTGACTTTCTCTGGCTTTTTTTATAATATTACATGTTGTGGTTTGATGTAAGGATGTTATACTTAATCTTATCTTACTATCTTTTATCATTATGCTTATCTTTTAATAATACTAAATATTCAGTAAATTATATCTTTCTCTTTTTATTATACTCTAAATATTTTTAACGCCGTTTGAAAATAATTCCAATATTTGAATGGATCTTTTTGATACGGATTATCAATCGGTCATACTTATTTTGACGTTCTACGCTTGAGTCACACCGGAGCATCATCACAGGAAAATCATTACTGTGAGAAAACATAATTTAGTTAATTTAAAATTTAAAATTTTAAAAATCTTATGTTCAAACCATATGTCATTAGACAAGAATGCCAAGTGCTTTTACTTCGATTACTTATCTTTTCGTTTTTTTATTTCGTCCATTTAATATTTTTAAGATAATAGCCAAGTTTCTTTTAAGTTTTAATGATATTGTCGTGAAGATTGTGTTTAAACATTATAATTTTAAGATAAGATAAGATAAGCAAAACATATATGACATTTGATTACAATTTGATTAATTATCTTTTAAGTTTAACCATAAGAGATAAACGAGAAGGAAACTTTATCACTAAACAATAATTAGGTTCCATAGTTGCTCAATTTTAATAGTAATCGTACAGACAACTGCGAAAACAAAATACATGATGTTTTGAGAACCAGTACCATACAAAATCTAAGGTGGTATATCCGTACCAAGTTTCGAATACTTCATCGATTTAGTACCACACTACACGAGACACCATTTTGGTATTTTTCTACGGTTAACTTAACCTAACATGCATTTTTTTAATTGTAATCGTAATCATAAAATCATAATATCAAAACACCATAATCTCAAAAACTACCCACATTCCTAAATATATGATACACACCGCTAAAATACATTATTCTCGGTTTTTATTGTTCCCTACACCGCCAAATAACATTACCAAATTAATTGAAATCCAAATATCGATACCGATGCCACAGGTGTCCAGCCAAGACTAGTTAGGTACGAAACCAGTAATCGACACAACAATCTCATCCCTACTAACTAGTATCGAGTGTAATGTATACCCTTTAAGCCATTTAATTATAGTTTTCAACATTTAAAATAACATGGCAAATGAAACTCAAGTGATTTTATAGTTGCAAAATATAAGTGACTTTATTAAAATAACATTGAACCTTCCTTATTTTATTATTAATTTTTATCTTATTTTAACGAATCTTGTATTGTTAAAGAAACATGTTTTCACCATATGGTTAAAAATAGGGAAGAACTTGCAGTTCATTGTATTCTACTATGGTAAATGTCTCAAAAAGAATTTTTTTAACGTTCATCAAACTCATCTTTACATTTACTTTAAAATTTCTAATGGGTTATGCCTCCTCAAGATTGCACAATAATTTGATCCCACAACTCAACAATTCACTTTCTTCATGACAACTTTTATGTAATGCTTAAAAGGTTGAACTACCACATAGTAATTATATAGTTCACCAAAATTCGGCCTGAATAATGGGTTATGAGCACTATAGAGTAACAAAGAAATTAGAATTCTCAAATAACTATCAACCACAAACAACAATCCTAAAATGCATCCATTGAATCAAAATCTAGAACGTATAATGAACAAAGTAGAGACCTACCCAGACCCATGAAAACAAAACTCAAACATGTTGGTCAGACCAAGACCCACCAAACACGAGCCAAAGCAATCGAATCGTTAACAGAGGTTTGTGGTCAAGACCATGGCTCAGTAGAGGATTGTTGCCAGCTCATCTAATGGGTCTTGGCATGGCTACATGCCTACATGGTTGTCTGATGGACAAAAGAACATATTTTTTTCTTTGTGCCGCTGATCTTGGTTCATGATTCTGCAATACTCCAAATATGATAATGTGCTTACTTTAGAAAGAGGAGGGAAAATGTTTGATTGGTTTATACAGTGGATTTATATACTCATTTTACTGGTAATAGATTTGAATAAAGCATGCTGGTATGAAACATCTGATCCCATTTCAATAGTATCTTGAACCGATATGAGATCTTGAATTTTTGGATACAGGTTAGAACATAAGTAAGAATGTAGGATTATATACAGTTCATTAATTTGCAACAGCAGAGGGATTAAGTGCCTGCTACAAGTATTACCTCATTACTTCAATGCTTGTAGAATTTGTAAATACATAAGTACTTAAGTAGAGCATTAATGTGCAGTAACAAATTTCCATTAATTTGCAACATCATAACATATATTCAATCTCACACCCCGTTAATTCTCTTATTTCGTAACCAAAATTATGTGATGTTTGAATTTTGAAGGTTGAACTACATAAGCATGCACTTAATCACACAATTTATAAAATTGTGTGGTGCCGCTGGCACATAAAATGCTAATTTGGGATCACCGTCTATTCTTTGAATGTAATTACTCTTTAAGAGTATGGAAAACTATGAAGCATTTTGCAAAATTTGAAGATTCTCCTAGTTCTTGGCCTCAACTAGTCAATTATGTGGAGCAGATGGCTGTAAATAAGTCTATTTGATGCGTCATTACATGATTAGCGTTGGCTGCATCGGTTTTTTTATATGACAGGATAGGAGTTTTTGTTCGTTTCAGCAAAAAGAAAGACCTGCTGATGTTTTACGCAGACGAGGAATGATTTAATGCTATTTACTAGTGTTATGTCCGGTTTGACCCATACACTAAAAGTCAACGCTTGACAATAGCTGATGATGATATTGAAGTCAAAGGCAATGCTGCGGATCATGTTTTTTATTTCCTAGTGTTATTGCCTTGTGTTTGTTGTCTTAATGTTATACTTGTTTGGTTAAATGATTTAGGTTGGATTGGTAATATTTGTATAGATTCCAAATTTTGTATTGCTTAGAACATGGTTTTAAGTTTACTTTTGATTCCAGTTTGGTGATTCGGAGAGCTATTGGCCGGCATTTTTGTAACTCTTATTTGTTAGGGCTTAGTTCGCTCTAAAATTTGGTGTTTTTCTAGGGTATATTCTGGAACCATGATGCTTTTATTTGTATTTTTTAAGTTATTAATAAAAGAGTTAGGTTATACATACTCTTCTTTTATTATATGTTATACTCCTCCCTCAAAAAGCAATATAAAAAATTATTGCCCCCGAAAAAAAATTAGTTTTAGATAATAAAAAATTGTTTAAATAAGTTTCAAAAACACTTTTATATAAGGAAATGCATTTGAAACAAGAAAATTCTATAAAGCTTTAATATAATAATTTTTGAAGTTAAAAAAAAAACTTTTAATATTATCTTTTAGAATTGAAAATAGACCTAAACGAACCTAATTCTACCATTTAGATCATTTAAACCGGTTTATTTGGTTGGGTTATCCGATTAAACCGATTAACCTATTAAACCATTTATTATTTGGTTTATACGGATATCCGAACCAAATAAGCAATATTTTATGTAACCATAAACCGAAGTGGAAACCAAATTTACAAATTGATTCAATTTATATGGTTACGGATACAATTTGGTTTTCAGTTATTTTCTGGTTTTGGCTTTTTTGAACACTCGTAACCACTACAAATAAGAATAATAAAAGACAAAAAATATAAAGAGTAAAAGCATAATAAATATGTAAAGCCTAAAATATTAACTTAACATACGAAGGGTGATATGATAAATAAAAAAATATAAAAACAAAAATTTATTGTGTTTACAAGTTAAAAGAAAATAGTATAAAAAATAAAAATAGTTTAGATGTGGATATATATAACATCACCCTTAATAAAATTCTACTAGTTCCGTAAAAATAAATTAATAAAACCAATCACACATAATTTGGACCTAGTGGAATTGAAGTCTGTGAAAGCATCAAATCATCTCAAATTTATTTCATGCAACTACAAGAGAATCACCTTAATGAAGTCGGAGTTGCCATGAATATTCGGATTTCAACTTCAAATTTCGGTTGATTTCTAAACATTGAAGGTGACGATTATGTTGAACGGTGCATCGGGGAAAATTCGAGTTGTTGAAAGTTATGTTGATAAAATGATTATGGTTTATATAAACCAAAACATGTGAAGGGTACCGGTTCGTCTCGACCCACATTGATGAAGAGTGAAAACTGAGAAGGGAGATATGTTTATAGTCGGAAGGAAGAGACTCGAAGGCACGACCTTACTTGAATAGAAGCTGTTCTATAGGCTCGTACCTCTGTATTCTTTATTGCTAAGAAGACGGAAACCCATGTCTGGTTGACGAACCACGACCATTTAGCCAGAGCGTGATTAACAAAGTTTCATGGTCAAGACCATGGCTCAGTACAGGATTGTTGCCGGCTCATCTGATAAAGAAGTTGCTTATAATAATGAGTATATTACTTGTTTCTATGTGATTAACAGATTATGTTTTATATTTGAGTTTTTATTAAAAGCTAACTGTATATGTGATTCAACCACAAAGTAGTATTAGCATAGGATATTAACAATAAATTAAACTTGGATACGGTGAGAGTTAGTAAATGAAGATGTTAACACTAGCATAAGTATAAGAATATGATTCACCTGAAGTAAAAGTTTTACCAACTTTTAATGCATGCTAGTTTATGTATTTTTAAAATATGATTGTAGCAAACACAATAGTAACTTGATTTAAAATGCGCGTGTTAAGTAATGCCATCAATTTCAGAACATACGTCTATTGCCTATATGTCCTGGTGTGAAGTGAGGCAAACACCTAGATTGTCTTGTGTCTTTGAGGTGGAACAAATTTCATGGATCCCATAAGAGATTTTGGGCTGAATTTTTATTGTTTTAAGTTTAAATGACTTAAAACATAGTATCGTGAGCATCGATTAATCACTTACAATGAGAAAATGTAGTTTAAGCTTTAGTTTATAAATGATGTGCTGAGTAGTAAATATAAAGATATTAATGAGTCTTTTGATGTTAATGTTCTCTTTAACACCATTTATGTCGTTTACCTTTGGACCAAAGAACTGAGAGAGGTCTTTGATACCATTTATGGACGGTGATGAAAGCAAACTCTTGTGTGTGTTCTTATGATAAGTACAAGCTCTCTACATCTAAGATGTAAAAAACTTATATGGTTCTTAGTGTTTGGTGAGGTAAATAGCTTATTGCATCTACACATAAGTCCATTTAAATATATTATGTTGATAAATAGTGTTTTACAATAGCTTATTGCATCTACATATAAGTCTTACTGTGTTTGTTATATTGTTTTGTGGGCTACTCATTGACCAATTATATTTGGTCCATGGTGTTTTTTGATTAAATTTAAATACGAATCATATAAATTAACAAAATACAGTTCAAACCAGGTTAATGAAAAAGTTGAGTCGATCTACGACGAAGCCGGAACTCAAATTTAACTCGCATAAAATAAAACCAAGTCAAACCAACTTGTTTGGTATAGGGTAATGGAATGGACAAAGCAAATTGAATGAATAAAGGAATAGAATGAATAAGGGAATAGAATGAATGAGAGAATAAAATGCATCATTACATACCATTGTACCGTTCGGCTGACGTTTAATAATAAATGAATCGTTACTTTGTGTTGTTTGTTAGGTATAAAAAAAGCGAAACAATGAAATGTAAAAGTAGTTATGACGGTGATGGTGAGCGGCAGTTGCTTCCGGCGGCGGCGGTGGCCGGAAGTGGTTTTCGGAGGAGGCGGCAGCTTTCGGTGGTTTCTTGCAGTGGTGGCCTTTGGAGATGGTTTTTGGCGATGATGGTGGCCGGTGGTGGTTCCCGACGGTAGCGATGGTGGCCCGAGGGTGATTTTCGGTGCCGGTGGTGGCCGACAGTAGTTTCCAGCGGCCGTTGGTTTCCGGCGCCGACAACGGTGGACTTTGGTGGTTTCCGGTGGCGGCGGTGATGTTCGACGATGGTGTTACCGGGGCGGTGGTGGTGACCGGTGGCGTTGGTGGGCGGCGCTGCTGGTGGGCGGTGGTTGGTGGTGGTCGGTGGTGATTGCTATTGATGAGCGATCTTGGTGGTCTGTGGTGGTGGTTGTGGCGGGTGAGTGCGTGGTGTTGGTGACTAATGATGGAAGAAAGAATGAAATGAAAAAAAAGAGAGATTAGATGGAATGATTTTGAGGGAATAAAATCAATTATGTAATGGTTCATTCCATTAACTTTAACAATCAAACATATTTTTATTCATTAATCCTTAGGTAGCATTTAGTATGTGTGAATGAGGGGCGGAATGGAACGAACCATTGAGAGTGAATGAATAAAGACATGTTTGGTTGGTGGAGGTAATGGAATGAACAATTACGTAGTTGATTCAATTCCCTCAAATTCATTCCATCCACTCCCCCTTATTTTTTTCATTCCATCCCTTCTTCCATCATTAGTCACCAACATCACCCGCCACAACAACCACCACCGGCCACCACCACGGCCACCACCACGGCCAACCACCATTACCCCTGGAACACTATCGCCGGACACCGCCACCGTCGCCGTCGAAAACCACTGAAGGCCACCACCATCGGCCACGGCCGGCGCTGGAAACCACCGCCGAAAACCACCTCCGAAGGCCACCGCCGCCGCCGGGAACCACCACCGCAAGAAACCACCTCCGAAGGCCACCACCGTCATCGAAAGAAACCACCTCTGAAGGCCACCACCGACATCACAAGAAACCACCTAAGGCCACCGCTGCCTCCGGAAACCACCTCCGGCCACCACCGCCGTCGGAAACCACTGCCAGCCACCACCGTCACCAGAAACCGCCATCATTGGGCACCACTGCTGCCTGAACCGCCAACGAAAACCACCGCCGGCCACCACCGCCGCCGGAAACCACCGCCGGCCACCACCGCCGCCCGAAACCACCGCCGGCCACCACCGCCGCCCGAAACCACCGCCGCCCGAAACCACCGCCGCCCGAAACCACCGCCGGCCACCACCGCCGCCCGAAACCACCGCCGGCCACCACCGCCGCCCGAAACCACCGCCGCCCGAAACCACCGCCGCCCGAAACCACCGCCGGCCACCACCGCCGCCCGAAACCACCGCCGCCCGAAACCACCGCCGCCCGAAACCACCGCCGGCCACCACCGCCGCCCGAAACCACCGCCGCCCGAAACCACCGCCGGCCACCACCGCCGCCCGAAACCACCGCCGCCCAAAACCACCTCCGAAAACCACCGCCGGCCACCACCGCCGCCGGAAACCGCCACCGCCGGCCACCACCGCCGTCGGAAACCGCCGCCGGCCACCACCGCCGTTGGAAACCACCTCCGGCCACCACGCCCGCTCGCCATCACCATCATAACTACTTTTACACTTCATTGTTTCGTTTTTTATACCTAACAAATAAAACAAAGGTATGATTAATTGTTACTAAAGGGCAACCAAACAGGACAATGAAATGTAATGATTCATTTCATTCTCTTATCCATTTCATTCCCTTATTCATTCTATTCTTTCGTCCATTTCATTACCACATACCAAACAGACCCTTAATAGTTTATTCCATTCCATCCCTCGTTACCTCATACCAAACACCACCTTATATGTTCTTTTTCAACTGTTTTAAAAATTCAAATATAGATGCTAATTTATAATACACTAGCTTTAGTAAACCGTGTATTACACGAGTTAAATAAATAAAATATTGATATAATAAATTTATTAATTATATAATAATATTTTAAGATATGATATGATTGAAATTACGTATTAGAAAAACTATAGATAATAAAACAATGATATCGAGTTTTTATTTTTTTTAAATAAACATTTTATTTTAAAACAAACCGTATAAATATGTTCTTTTTATAAAGATTTCTTATAAAAATAATTAAACAGTGATATCAATTTTTTAATTTTTTAAAAAAATATCATATATTTTAAGATATGATATTATTTTTTGTTTTAAAAGTTTTGACTTATTAAAAATATCAATTTATTTAGAAATAATCGTAATAAATAAATTCTTTTTAATTTTTTATATATAAAATGTATTAAAATAATTTTATTAATAATTAAGATAATTATTTAATAGGAGAGAAAAACATGAAAAAATTGATAAAAGTAATTATGGTGTTGACACGTGGCACCCCAATTTATTTTTTTATTAAAATAATACGATTAAAATAGTAAGATAAGATTTTATTGTTAATTGTTAATGCTAATTTATTCACGTTACGTTACATGTTCTCATCCCCAATCAGCAACGAAAAATTCTCCTCTTTTTACAATCTTCACCGCCGATCTGGTAAAAAACCGCATCCTGTACTCATCGATCTCAATTCTCACTACCAACACAACTATCCAACACCAAAACCCTTACACATACCCTACAAATTGACCCACCACCGCTTCCAATCTCACCACCTCACACACGATCCGTCGCCGGAGACACCAATCGCCGTCGCTAATAATGTCGTGGCTGAGATCCGCCGTCAACAAGGCCGTTGAAGTCGGCAACAAGAACAACCTCACTCGCACCGTCAAGAATTACGCCGATACTGTTGTTCAACACGCCGGTCAAGCGGTTGCTGAAGGGGCTAAAATATTTCATGATCGACTTGTAATGTGTTTACTTACTTATGTTCCTTATCAACATTTTGATTGTTTTATTATTATTGATTTGTAGTTTATGAAATGGTAATTGGAGTGTTTGTTTGCTGGATGGAATTAGGGCTTGATTATTTGGCTGCTGAATAAGCTGATTTGTTTTGGTTTTGATGATGTTAGATGTTAATTGTGGCTTTATTTTTATGCTTTTAAGATGTAATGTCATTACTTGAACTACTATTGCATGTCGTTGTTCAATTATGCGACCTCGAAATGGAAACATAATGTTTGCAGGTGAATTGAAGATGCTGTTTAGTTTGCTAATAAGAGGGGGAAATGATATTTGCTTTAAGAAAGTGATTAAATTGGAATTGATTATCGATCTATGAAATGATTTGTTGTATGTGTTGAGTTCTATTTGGGTTTATTTAGTGGTATTTATTGGTATTGATAATTTTTTTAATGTTTAGTATACTAGCCTCTGTTATTCTATTGGTTATTGACAATATGACATTTCCATTTATCTATCTGCTTGTTTCTTTCAATTTATTTGATGAAGCTAAGCCTGACAGGGGGCTAGAAGTTTCAAAAGCTTTAAGCAGACTGTTAAAAGGTTGGAAGAAGCGTCTATTTCTGCCAGAGGTCCGGAAAGGATACACTTGATGCGAAGATGGCTTGCTGCTCTGAAGGAAACTGAGAAGCTTTCAGGGGGTTCTTTTGATGATGATGAGAAGAACCATGAAACAAGTCATCATTCTGAAGAACTAAATGACAATTTGAAAAAGCCATCTCTAGTGAGTAAATAAACCTTTTTAGTATTCACTTCTGCCGTCGTAGTTGTACCTTTAAGTTTTTAGTGTATACTGCATTTGATTGATCGCCCACCAATTAATATATATCGTTTCTCCTTCCAATAGTGAAGTACCTTTTTGTTTTTTTGTAATGTAGTTTTACTTCAATCGCAGTGTAGTTATAATAGAAATAATAAGAAAGATTTGTTTTTTCTTCATTTTTGTTGCATTTTGTGTAAAGAGGCGCTTCATTCTCGTGCTAATACTTGGGAATCATGGCAGGTTCTGTACTATGACTCTGACATGGTTGGAGATCCAATGAATTTTCGTGATGTTTTTCTTGATAGCCAAGCTTTGGAGGGCATTACAATATCTATGGTAAGAACAGCTGTCATGTTTAATTTCTTTCTTAAAATGCACAAGCAGTCACTGCAGCATCTGTTATATGTATGTATCTCTATAGCTTTTCATGAACTAAAGGCCAAGATTGCAATTGGGCATTGATGCAGATCAATAAGATTTAGATTATATGCTTTCTGTAACTATTGATGAATTTTTATAATTTATAATATCGACATACATCATCTTTGTATTTGGCTAGAAAATTTCAACATTTCTTTTCCCCTTTATAGATTCTTGAACCACCAAGTGAGGAGGAGGTGTCTCTGCTTCTGGAATTTTTTGGGTAAGTATATTTTAAAATATTTTATATGAGTTTATATCTTCAAATCACGTGAATAACCTAGATTGTTTTGCAGTTGTTGTCTTACTGGAGGAAAAGAAGTTCATAATGCCATAGTCAGTAGCATCCAGGATTTGGCAAAAGCATTTTCAGGCTATAAAGATGAAGTTTTGGTACTAATGAAACTTTCTTGAAAGATCTTATACTTTTATCAGCTTTACCATCTCTTAAGTGCTTGTCTCCCGCCCTCCTTTTTTGTTCTCGGGTAGGTAAAGCGTGAGGAGTTACTGCAGTTTGCACAAGGTGCCATCACTGGTTTAAAAATCAACGCAGAGCTTAAGAGGTAAAAGTCAAAATGTTTTGATTTATCAGCTGCAGATTTGCATACTTGTAATGAACTGAACACAGATTACTGAATTCCCCAATCATAGCACAAGAAAGCATGTATATCTGATTAAGCTGATTTCAATTTTTATCTTTTGATGTAATTTTATTCTGAAACGATAATAACATGTGCGGAGTCATATAATTTTCAGAATAGACGCTGAAGCCTCTGTGCTCAAGGAAAAGCTTGATGGAATGGAATCATCTGGGGAGAATATCGGCGACGGATATGAAAAAGCCTCCAAAGAAGCAACCATTGCTACTATAGAGGTGAATCTGTCTCCAGACTTTAATCACTTGAAATCTCACTGGTATTTAGCCAATGCAAGTGATAAGGGTATACTAGGAAGATTTATGCTATGTAAATCTAATTGTTACATTTTTCCAGTAGGCCCTTAAGAAGGCTCTGGCCCATATTCGAACTTGTTCTAAACTAGAAGCACTTCTACTGAAAAAGAAAAAGCTTTATGGTGGAGAAACTCCTGAGGTCCATGCTCAAAAGGTAGTTTTTCACTTTTTTGTATAGAATGTTATATATGTTCATTGTTATTGCCTAATATTTCTATAAATTATCTAGTATGCAAGATTAACTGACCCTTCATCTGAATTATACTCACATAGAGATTATGCTTTAATATTTTTATCACAAGGGAGAAACCTATAAAATAGAGTACATTTAGGGGCCTTGTGGACAGTGAAAATTACATAGAGTGACATAAGGTAAAATACAGTCAACTGCTACAAATGATGAAGATAAATATTTTGTGTATCTTGTTCCCTTTTTTACATTTGGTTTCTGCAGTTTTTCAAAAATTGCTCACTTTAATGAAATGAAAGTGATAATAATAATATAGTTCATCTATGGTTTGACATAAAATTAATATAGTATGTAGTAAAAATCAAATTTTGTCATCAAAAAGTGAGAAAACCCTTCTTCTGCTTATAGAAGGAGTTCATAAGTTTTCAAATATAGCTCATTTTCACCACATGTTATATGACATTTTCTACAACCACACTTCAAGTTTGGTTTCATTAGGGTAATTTGAAGCACGATAGAAATGCCTATTTTTCTTCAGTCCATATAACAATAACTGCAACATCCTTTCTCTGTTGATTAAGCTAGTAGTATTCTATGCTTGCCATTAATTGTATAAATATGTAATTGATCCTTGAAGACTTACTGTTGCATTTGTTATTTAAAGACAATAGAAATGCCTATCATCCTTCAGTTCATGTTTTAAATTATATTCATGTTTGGCAAGAAGAATAACTGCAACATCCTTTCTTTGTTGATTAGCTATTTGTATTATGTGTCTATGTGCTTGCCATTAATTGTATAAATGTTCTTCAAAACAAATAAAAAAATTCATACATATCTAATTAAAACTTGAAGCCTAACTGTTGCATGTTCTAATTAAACACACATTGGGTCACTTTCACTCTTGTCTAACTCAGAAAATATGTTACATTCTTTTACTATCTGTTTCTTTTTTTCCTTCCAAAAAGTTCTTGTTTAAAAACTTTGATGGGTAGGAATGTTGTTTTTGAATCCAAATTCCAAACAGGTTGATAAGCTGAAAGTGTTATCTGAGTCTCTTGTTAGCTCCTCCACGAAAGCTGAGAAGCGTATTTCTGATAACAGGTATTCAGACATGCTATATATTCTTTTTTGAGGTTTACATATAATGGATGATATATGTTTCATAAATGATTTTCTCCGGATGCTTTGTTGATAGACAAAGTGCATCTTCAGAGACAAAACAGTAACATGTCAATTTATGCTTTGTTTTCTTTTCTTTACAACTTTTTTCAGAGTTCAGAAAGAGGAAGCTTTAAATTTCCGTGTCTCTAAAGCAAGTGAAGTTGGTGAAATAGAGAAGGTATCTTTCATGTCTAAATTCTAATATAATGAATGTAATAGTGGTTTATCTTGCATAGTACATACTCCGTACTCGAATGGTGGAATCCAGGAACAATGGGGTGTGAGATTTTATTTCTATATTTGATAGGCCTGGTGGAGACTATTGCCAGTTTGCCACTCATTTTGTACATTTTTGAAGAGGATTCTCAGTTTTGGATAGGAGAGTAATATTATAATAATAACTTGATTTTGTTTGTCTGTTTTAGGAATTGGCTGCTGAGGTTGCAGGTCTAGAGAAACAGAGAAATGATCTTGAAGCTGAACTAAAAAGGGTCTGTATCATCGGATTTTTTCTTTCTTCTGCTTCTGGATGGTTTTTCATTTATAATTACCTTCGAGCATCAGTCTGATATATATAATGGAAGATCTACTTAGGGCTGCTGTTTCTTCTGATACATTCTCTTTTTCATTAAAAAAAACTAATTTTTTTTTTCTATTTTGACAAAAAAACTAATTATCCGACTTTTGTTTTAGGTGAACATCTCACTGGCAGCTGCTAATGGACGGCTTCAGAACGTTAGGGAAGAGAGGGATCAGTTCTATGAAGCTAATGATCAACTTGTTGCACACTTGAAAACAAAGGTCCTTCCTATTATCATTTGATCAGTTTACATTTATTACTTTCCCGTCTATATTTCAAATTACACATTTTTGTCGTGCTGCAAAATATTAATGACTGTGTGTTCATTTTCTTTATGTATAGGAAGATGAGCTAGTGAAATCCATTGATTCCTGTAAACAAGAAGTGAATGTCCTGAATACTTGGGTCAACTTCTTAGAAGATACCTGGGTTCTTCAGCGTGCTAGTACAGAGACCAAGGAGAAGCAGATCAGGTGTGTTTTCATACTTGAATATTTTCTAATCATATGTTATTAATCATATGTTATTAATCATATGTTATTAATACTTTCTTAAGTGATGAATTGGAAAAACACGAGAGTTATTTTGTCAACTTGGTCGCTAAACTGCTTTCCGCCTATGAGGTACTTTATTCTAAAAATTCTTTCATAATTATATATTGTTTTTTGTATTTATTATTTTCTTTTATCTTGTACACAGGAGGGATTGAAGCCTTCTGTTGATCGTATCGAGAAATATGTTGAGAACTTGAAGAGCTTAAGTGGAGGGTAATATTATATGCATGCCTTCGCTGCAATAGATTTTTAATGTTTAATCATACGAATTACATTCTTCACCTTCTCAATACAGGTCGGATCTACCATCCAATGTGGATAAAGAAGATTCCAAAGTGATAAACCCTAGAAGAAGCCTTGAGGAGGAATATCTGGACTATGAAGCAAAGGTTCTGTTGCATCTCAGATACTTTAATAAGAAATTAATGCAAAAACAATATGTTTGAAATAATTTGTACGTAGTCATTCTAATGTTTATTTCTTTTTTGCAGATCATTACAACCTTCAGTGTGGTGGATAACATGAAAGAACAGTTCTATTCCCAACACGGGAAATCTTCCAGGTATGTTAGAATCTGCTATCTAGCTCGGTTTCAATGATCGAATTTTATTTTTATAAAACTTGAAATATGTGTTTGCCTTTTATAACAGGAAAGACGATACAAGAATCAAAGAACTTTTTGAAAATATTGAAAAGTTGAGGGTGAAGTTTGATTCAATCGAAAGGCCAAATCTTGAAATGGAGAATCCTGATCAAGAGGAGGACACAGCACCAGCTGATGCTGAAACAAGCACCAAGCCAGCAGATAAACCTCAAACCCAGACCCAGACCAGACAAATGAGCAGCAGGCAAAGTCACCTACTGCAAAAGGCGACCAGGGTCTTGACCCACAGGCCGAACTAGCAAAGTTGGAGTCCGAGTTTGGTAAAGTTAACCGTGAGTACACAGAGGAGGAGATAGGTGATTGGGAATTTGATGAGCTTGAAAAGGAGCTAAGCAAATAGTAAAATGATTTAGCTACAATAAAACCATAAATTATAAAAAGAAAAAGAAAGAGAGAGTCTGGCTTTGTATGTACATACTTGAAAGTTTGAATGATTTGATTGTGTGCTTTGTGTCCATGTATTTCACCAAGCTTGTACAATGTAACACAAGTTTTATATTTGATTCTTGATGCTTCTCATAAGTCTTATGCATACAACAATCATATATATAGACATGTTATTTACTGTATATAACTGTGATGGTACTAATTTCCTTCATGTTTCATAAACATACTTATGATTCCTGGCATATATAGATACATGAATATAGAGGTGTGAATGCAACATTAATTTTAAGCAAAGAACTATTAGAATTGTATGTGCTTAATGGTTGTTAGATATATGCGATTACATGGTAATATTATTAAAGATATTAAAACTAGTATGCGGTGAATGTATTGCAATAGATTTCTCGAGTTGAATACTAGGAATGAGTTGATACAATGAATAAGGCTATTGCATTTCATCTTCTCTTTTTGAGCGTCAAACTCCCTCATGCACACTTAACTATTTTGAAATTTATGTCGTATTTCTATGATGAAACTTTCTCATAACATGAGTGAGTAATCATCAACATCCAGATAGATATCATTAAGCTACAATCCTTTTGATATCATACTAAATCTATCACAAGAAAATTTCTAACAGCCTAATAAATACTAATAGAATAAGCGAGTAACTATAGTCTAAAACAACAATCACAACTAAAAAAATGCTTATTTTTTTATAATTACGATTTGCAGCTTCACAAAAATCTTGCTTATTTGGACAACCGAGTTGAATTCAATTAAATAACCGAAAAATAGTTGGTTTAATCCGATAACCAACCCAATAAATTGGTTTCGTTATTTATTCGATTAGACACATATCAAGTTTGAAGAGCCAAAAAATATACCAAACAAAATAAAGATGTGAACTTATCAAACCCTTACTAAATGACAAATAATAGGAATTAAACAAAAGTATTTGTAACTTAATAGTATCATACTATCATGTGTGTCATTGTATCTAAAAACAATAATATAAAATAATATAAACAAAAATCCAAATCCGACGGGTCAAAACAGGTAATTCAGGTATTCTTGTTCATCTGTTTATGTATGGTGCAAGGTGAAGCGTATAAACCGGTTTTTTTTAGCTAAACTGGTTCTGGTTCAAAACCAAACCGTTTTTTTGTAGTGGGGTCAAATCGGTTTTTCTTCAAACCGGTTCCGGTTACAAACCGGTTTGGCACACCGAAAACTCAAACCTATCAAACCGGTTTTTTTACCCAAACCGGTTATTCTTACCGGTTTTTAACCTTTAAACTGGTTTTGAGTGCGTTGTTAGCAAACCGTATAGAAACTGGCGGTTTGGGTCGGTCGGGACCGGTTTGGGCCAAAACCGGTTTTCTTTGAAACCGGTTCCAGTTTCTTTTTGATTAACTGGTTTCCGAACCGGTTTTTTGTTCATCCCTCGGGCACACTGCACACACGCCCGACCCGACATCTTCACCCGAATAACCTGTACATCTTCAACTTTTGGGGAAGAAATCTGAAGCGATAATTGAAGTTAACATCAACATCAATGGGGTTAGGGTTTCTAGCTTCAAGGACACTTCGATCCTCATCACCAAAAGTACTCTTCTTCACAAACCCTAGAAATGCCATCATCAGAACCATCGTCTCAACGCCGGAGCTCCACAAGCCGGAGGCCGTAGCTGAGGCGGCGGCGCCGGAGGCCGATCTCCCGAAGCGGACTCCGATCGCCGGAGCTAGGGTTGATTTCCCCAATCCAGATGACGTCATCGAGGTGTTTGTGGATGGGTACCCCGTTAAGATCCCCAAGGGGATGACTGTTTTGCAGGCGTGTTCGGTTGCAGGTGTTGATATCCCTCGGTTTTGTTATCATGATCGGTTGTCTATTGCTGGTAATTGCCGTATGTGTCTTGTTGAGGTCGAGAAGTCGCCCAAGCCTGTTGCTTCCTGTGCAATGCCTGCACTTCCAGGTTAGATCTTCAATGATAAGTTTAGTTCTGACTTCTGAAACTTGAATGTTTTGTGTTAATTTAAAAGAACAAGTTAGAAATAGAGGAGGTGTAGCTTGTAAAAGTCTATGGTTCACTGGATTTCAAGAAGTTGGGGGAGGTTTTGGTTTTTGTGTGAGCTGATGATTGACTGATTATCATATGTTAATTAGTTGCTTTTAAGCTTGTTGGAGAGAGAGGTTTATCAAGTTAAGCTTCTGATTGAACTTTCAAAGGGTCTGTCTGATCTTAAGTCTTGCTAGCATAGTAGCATAGGGTTGTATATTTCAGGGATGTTTACATATGAAATCTTAACTAATAATGTTGTATGGTGGTGATACATATTGCTTGTTTTACGATTTTTGAAGGTTGACATGTTGTATAAGTGTAATTGGTAGGTTGCTTTACTAATTTGGTAGAGTGATTAAAAATCTGAAAACATGTTACCTTCATTTTGCATGCCTGTTGCATAACAACTATCATACTTGTAAATGATAAAAGCGAGAAAAAACTTATGTTTGTCACATTTAGCATGTTTGGACAAGCTTAACCAAGGTTAAAGTCTTTTCAATCAATATTTTACATTTGCATTTTGAACCCATTATGTTTTCAGTTTAATAGTTAAAGAGCCATTGCGCTTTCATGAAAAGGCAGAAGGAATAAATTTTCAACTACTAAAGGTTTTCTTATCACACATTTTTAAATAGTTATGGACTCTTACAGTCAAGGACAGACTCTGAGACCCAGAGTATTGTGAGTTAAGATTTTATTCTATTGATCAATTCAGTGCTTTCTCACAAGTTTGATGGTTGATTTGCAACAGGAAAGTACAACGGATAAAATTGTAATTCACTCTAATTACTTGTATACAGAACTATGGGTGTTTACCATCATCATGAATGTTTACTGATTGTGATTTCTATCAATTAAAATGTGTCTTCTTTGATACTTGATGCTCCTTGATCTTTAGTGCATTGTAGCAATTATGCATGGTCCTTTTTGTCAAACTTCGTTAGCTAATAATGGTCATAAATCATCAACAACATTATTAAATGAAAATATATGATGTGATTGGATACAAA
Organism: Flaveria trinervia; assembly: GCA_025506515.1. Classification (NCBI taxonomy): domain Eukaryota; kingdom Viridiplantae; phylum Streptophyta; class Magnoliopsida; order Asterales; family Asteraceae; genus Flaveria; species Flaveria trinervia. The sequence goes on along the minus strand of CM046450.1, from coordinate 15,231,652 downwards.
TAAACAACACATATCAATGATTCATATTTGCATCTGAAATAGGCTTGAATTGTGTTAATACCAAATTTATACGTTTTTAACCTTGGGCAGCAAGATACTTTGGCTAGTTTTGTAGTAAATAGTAAATTACTTTTTTGATTTGTGTGTTTTGGTCAAAATTACGGAATATGGATTTAAAATTCATATACTACAAAAGTAGTCACCCTCGTTTGCATAATTTTTACAGAAGTTTTGGTTGTACATTAGACATAAGAACCCAGCTCTTTATTTTATGAAATGACCATTTTACAAGAACTTTTTATTTCACTTTAATTTAAATTTTGTTTAATACTAGGTACGAGTCCCCTGATGAATTTGAATTATTTCGGTTGTAGGGATGAAAATAAAAACTGATACTCCAATAGCAAAAAAGGCACGTGAAGGAGTGATGGAGTTCCTACTGATGAATCATCCATTGGATTGCCCAATCTGTGATCAAGGTGGTGAGTGTGATCTCCAAGATCAATCCATGGCTTTTGGATCTGATAGAGGACGTTTTACCGAAACCAAAAGATCCGTCGTGGATAAGAATCTTGGACCATTAGTCAAAACCGTGATGACCCGATGCATCCAGTGCACTCGGTGTGTTCGGTTTGCAACTGAAATAGCCGGGGTCCAAGATCTTGGGATGTTAGGGCGTGGAAGCGGTGAAGAAATTGGCACTTACGTTGAAAAACTAATGACAAGTGAACTCTCCGGAAATGTAATCGATATTTGTCCCGTGGGTGCACTTACATCTAAACCATTTGCTTTTAAAGCGAGAAATTGGGAGTTAAAAGGAACTGAAAGCATTGATGTTACTGATGCTGTTGGTTCAAATATTCGTATCGATAGTAGGGGCCCAGAAGTCATGCGAATCGTACCACGCTTAAATGAGGTATCAATATTTTTTTGTTAAACTAAGGGTTTTTTGTACTTATTTTTTGTCATCATTTGGTGTTAATTTGTGTCTTGACTCAGGACATTAACGAGGAGTGGATTTCAGACAAAACCCGATTTTGTTATGATGGGTTGAAGAGACAAAGATTAAACGATCCCATGATTCGTGGTGCTGATGGGCGGTTTAAGGCTGTGAGCTGGCGGGATGCTCTTACTGTGGTGGCTGAGGTCATCCATCAAGTCAAACCTGAGGAAATTGTTGGAGTTGCTGGTAAATTAAGTGATGCAGAATCTATGATGTTATTAAAAGATTTCTTAAACAAAATGGGATCAAATAATGTCTGGTGTGAAGGAAATGGTAAGAACATGAATGCAGATTTACGTTCGGGTTATCTTCTAAATAGCGGTGTCAGTGGATTGGAAAAAGCTGATTGTTTTCTTCTAGTTGGTACTCAGGTAACTCATTTTTAAAATTTATAAACTCTGTTTATTCAATTATTACCCTTGATTGTTTTTACTTTTAAATGTCAGCCACGGGTGGAAGCTGCCATGGTCAATGCAAGAATCCGTAAAACAGTTCGAGCGACCCAAGCTAAAGTTGGCTACATTGGTCCGCCCGCTGATTTCAACTATGATCATGACCATCTTGGCACAGGACCAGAAACCCTAGCTGAAATAGCAGAGGGCCGCCACTCCTTCAGCTCAACACTTTCCACCGCCAAAAACCCTGCCATCATAATTGGTGCTGGAGTCTTTGAACGTGAAGATAAAGATGCCATTTTTTCAGTTATCCAATCAATCGCCGCCAAACACGAAAACTTAATCAGACCTGATTGGAATGGAATCAATGTTTTGCTCCTCAATGCCGCCCAAGCTGCCGCCCTGGACCTTGGTCTTGTACCTGAATCTGACAACAGCATTGAATCGGCTAAATTTTTGTATCTGATGGGTGCTGATGATGTTGACTTAGAGAAGCTCCCAAAGGACGCTTTTGTGGTGTATCAGGGGCACCATGGTGACAAAGGTGTGTATAGGGCTAATGTGATTCTTCCAGGAGCCGCATTCAGTGAAAAAGAAGGGACGTATGAAAACACAGAAGGGACAGCTCAGCAAACGGTGCCAGCTGTACCAACAGTTGGCGATGCTAGAGAGGACTGGAAGATTCTCAGGGCACTTTCTGAGGTTTGTGGGGTGAGGTTACCTTATGATACTATTAGTGCAGTCAGATCACGTATAAGAACCGTTGCACCAAACCTTTTACATGTGGATGAGAGAGAACCAGCTACATTTTCTGGTTCAGTTAAACCTGAGGGGTCAGGCAAGGTCAGTGCGATGCCGTTTGGTGTTACGGTTGAGAACTTTTACATGACTGATGCGATTACAAGGGCGTCAAAGATCATGGCTCAATGTAGTGCTTTGTTGAAAAAGTGAAGTTGGTGATTGTTAAAAGTTGTAATAATAAAGGTTTGATTTCACTTTTTGGTTGGTGGAATACTGTTGTTTTGTAATAGTGGTTTTGAAGATGAAACATAGAGGGAAGAAATACATGATTTTGTAATACATGATTTGATACTTATAAATGGCAGCTTTGACATTGATTAATGGTTTTGTAATACATGATTTGATACTCATATTGTTGCTTATTTTTTGGATCATTATACATGTTCAAGTGTCACTAATACTTGTTGCTTTCACTTGGTTAGACCATTTATAAGCAACTAGACTAAGCTTAAGTTTTGTGAGAAATAGGTTAGATCCTTAACGAGCTTGGATTTATTTTTCAACAAGGAAGCAAAATAATGTTAATTAATAAGCTCAATTAATGAATAAAAAGTGGGTGGGTCTCGGAGGCTTGAGTAACTAGCAAGGTTCAAGCCGTAGGAAACAGACTTCTATCACGGTAAAGCTAATCACATTCCGAAGTTGATTCTCGTAGTAGGCTGCAACTTACACTCATTCGATTCTTGTGCTTCAAGTAATCCCAAGCAAAAACCGTCAAGGAAGAAAGCCAACCCGGAAACATGCTGTCAATCGTAACACTGCAGATAACAAATTTTATAACATTATCTCTGATTCTAACACTAAATCCTTTTAAGTTGAGTAATTTCTTAATGATTAATACTATCAAGTTGTATTATCTCCTGCAACTTTTTTTGCTCCCATACGGATGCATGGTCTCCTAAGCAGTTACATTCTACAGATTTTAAATCTTTTTTCTTGCCTTTTCCTGCAATAAAATGATTGAAACAGAAAAGGAGAAAGGTTTAATTGTAGAAAGAAGCATAAAAAGACAGTTTTCCCCAAAATTTTAAATTTAACTGGGAGATTATAACATCTGCTAAATGTCCACCAAATTACTCAACTTGCTCAAAACATGGATATAGACCAACCCTTTTAACTTCATCAAACGGTTTTTGTAAGCATTCTATTAAGTAATCCAAACCATCCAAGTTTTCAAAAAAAAGTGGTTTTAAGCATGCCTGAATAGTTTATTCATCTACGATCCCAACCTGCGATGTGCTTCACTATACTATGAAAGACTATATGTGATACTAATGTTTAACCCATCCCCGCTGCATCACTTGCAACAATATGTCATATTCATTACCTTGTTCGTTAAACACGTTAGCTTGAGCCTTAATATCTACAGTCTATGGGTCTCAGGTGGCAATGCACTGTAAATAACACAATATGTCATATTCAATACTTGCAACCAAGCAATATCATGCCTATTCTTATCGAGGAATAATGTACTGAAAAAAGTCTGAATCATTTTCTAGAAAATAAAATTATGCAGAATTGAGCAGTGAGTTGGTGTATATAACATATCATAGGCAACCAACAAGTTATCAGTCAATTATACATTAGAAAGTACATAAAGAAGCATTTTACTTTTTACCAAGTAAGATGCGTAGTTTTATGATTATTTTACTCCTTAGAACACGAAGAAATGCCAGTTGATTTGTGTGATTTCTCCCAATTTAAACCATCAAAATGCTTAATCTCCACATGGGTTAGTGTTCCAGGATCAACACATTTGTATGTGATCGCTATTCCATCTGGGTTTGATTTTGGTGTATAAAAAGATGTTATGCCACACACCTTACAGAATGTGTGTTTTGCTGTGTGAGTTCCAAAAGTGTAGGTGGTCAGGAACTTTCTGGAGTCTTCTACAAGCTCGAATCTTTGTGAAGGTACAATAAAGTGAGTGTTTCCTCTCATGTCACAATCAGAGCAATTGCACTGCCAAGCTGTAACGCTGGCTGGTGATTGAACTCGCCACCTCACATGTCCACAATGGCAGCCACCATTGTGTATTATCATCTCGGAATTCATGTATTTAGGCCCTTTAGTCTGCAATCATACAGAAAATAATGTTAACACATCAATGTGTATCTTAATTGATATTGGTTTAACAAAAGATCTTGAGGATATAATGATATATAAGGTAATATAGATAACAAGCCCTACTGAAAACATAATCTTTGATCTTCATACGCAAGATTTCAACATATTAATTCTCGGATTAGGAAAAGACTTGTTCTAACCATAAAAGTTAAACTGTATAACTAATAGGAGAACACAAGTGTTCACTTTACATGTTCAACTACAATTATGAAACGCTTAATAGGGAAATCAATCACTACTTAGACTTCGTAACGAAAGACAAAAATGAAGTAGCAACTCAATGAATGTATGCATCTTGTGTCCATTTACATCATTGTGGGGGCATGTATATATAGTGTATATAATATATAGAAGGTGGAGCCACCCAAAGCAATGCCATTCATATGTAAACTTCTCTTCTAAATGTTACAATATGTGACACAAGCTGTGTTATCTGCTCCTACAGACCTACTGACTAGTGATTAACAGAGTATTTGTAAATCACCATAAGCACTTAAATATTCAGTTATTCACAACTGCTTATGTCATCCTCAAATTGTAGATAATCACAAGCACTTTGCTTCTATCCAAACACATTAATCCTAAAATCCCTTAACTTGTTGAGTAGAACAAATTTGTGCATAAATTTTGTGTGCAATTTTCTAGATATACAGAACACACTTATCAATATCCAACAGCAAGCTACAAAGAGTGGATGATGAAACAGTGCAGTAAATCACACCATTGAATTAGCCCAATCTGTGACTTATTGATCAAATAGGGTTTCACGAATATAACATCTGGATTAAGATCACTTCTGATAAGCAAAATACAGATTAGAATCTTATGATGGCATGAAGAAGAAATCATACCTGAAGAATGCAGACTTCTTCGTGAAGAAAACCCTCACAAACGAAATACAACTAACTACACACGAAGAGAAAACGAATTGGCGGCTACACCATTATTACTTGTTATGCCTTTATGTTTTTAACTACTTCACCTACTTTTTTTAACTACTTTTCAAAACCGAATCAGACGTCAAACCGAACGTCTTACTGGGTTTGGTGGTCGGACCGGATTTAACTATATTTTAATTATATTTATATATGTAGTTAAATATAAGTAATTTATATATATATATTTTATAGTTATATATAAAACTGAACTATATTTGTATATCAAACATACTAATTTATGGTTTAACACCCCGTTTTTACCATTAAAATAAAAAAAAAAACCAAAAACCGGTCCGGTTTCCCGGTCCGAACCGGTCCGGTTTGCCGGTCCGACCAACGGTTCGGGAAGAACCGGCCCCGTTCAGAAACAATTCGTAGCGACCCGGACCGGCCACCGGACTGATCCCCGGTCGAACCAGTCGGACCGGACGGTCCAATCCGGTCGCGAAAACACTACTACTAACTAGTTTTTCTACCTGTGGCGGCGGCGTACACGAGGTATAAAGTCTAGATTAACGCGATTTGTTTCTAGACTAATTCACGTCGAATCGTAATATACTTGACCTTATAATGTTGGACGAAAACATATGATACTTGACCCGCCTCACTTTCAAATAAAACTATGTTAAACATAGACAAAGTCAAAACGTCCATAAAAAACACAAAGATTACAATCTGTTCGATGGAAGAAACCTCTAGCGAATGCGACGATATTGAAGAAATAGGATAATCGAAAAAAAAAAAAAAAACAGACTTATTACTAGTTCTGATGATAAGTGCAAATCTATACCCATAAACTTGATGGGCTTACCTCCCTGGCTCATCAAAATAATTAATCAAGTAGCCCATTTGGCCAGTTAATGATAAAGTGATGTATTCTTACCTTTAACGTTAGGAGTTCAAATACTACAGATGTCATCTGACGTTTAACGTGTTTCAAACCAAAGGGCTTTTATACTAAGGGTATTAGCGTGTATAGCTAAGCTTTTCCACTCTAAATGATTGAGAGTTCTGACCTTATAAGAATCATTGATGTATATTTAACTAGGAGTAGATTTGGAGTTTTTGTGAGTTATTCTTTCTAGAAAAAGAAAAAGGAATTAACATGTTTCATAACATGAACGTTTCTTGCATAGTTACATCAACATCTTGACTAGATTATAGGATGCTGATGTTTTAAATGATTTCACTAACTGTGTTTTATATTATTTGATAAAAATGATTTTTATTTTTACCAATAAAGTATTTTTTTCAAATTAACCATAGGCAGTCTTAACACATAAGAGACCTAAAAAATTTAAGCAATTGGAGTCGAAAGAGAAAATAACTATATGTTGATCCCAGTCAAAAAGTTCAGGTTTTACCATTGTTAAGAAATAGACTTATTACTAGTTCTGATGATAAGTTTCTAATATGTGGCTATTTTTTTTTATCACAACTTGTGCATCACTACATTTTCTAATCACAACAACTTTGTACAACATCAAATGTTTTTCTTATGACAAAGTATTTTGATAATTATTCAAATATGTACTCATTTTAACCAACCAATATTAAGTTTTGGAACCAGTCAATGATTTGGTTGGTTAGGGAGCAATTGGGTTAGCCGAAAGCGCAGTATTTGACAGCCTTCTATTAGTAACTAATCTATCCTTTTGTAATATAAAATTTACGAACATCTCATATGTTAACTTATAGGTACCGCGGTTTACAAAATAGTGAAATACCAACCTAACGTGACCCATATGGCGCTATGCCAGCAAACTAATTACATGTGATTTGTTATGCTTTAATCAAAGAGAAAATGAAAGAACCATAGATGCATGATCCCATGGACCAGCTGGCTAGCTTGGATGTAGATGTAGACATGACGCCCATGCATGACAGATCTTTAAAATGAGTGGCTTGAAGCTTACCTTTGGTAATGGCCTATAATATCTATCATTTAAGCTAGCTCAGGACCAAGGGTCACAACTCACAACTCACACGCATGGGCATCTTCACCTTGACAGAACACAAGGATCATGTCAACAACAATCACTTTCAAACTCATGATTTTTTATTGCAATTCTGCAAGTATTGTCCATCACAAGCTACTGGGCTCGATTTCTTTTTTGAAAATAGATTAATAGATAGTTATATGTTAAAAATCATATAAAATGTTGCAGGCTACAAGGAAAATGATATGATGGTGGTGGTGGTGGGCTTTGTTCAATTATCTTTAAGTTTTTTTAGTTAGGTTTTTTTTTATGCAGAAGATTAAGATTGGTGGCCTAGTAGTAACAGTTTTCAACTACATTTATTGGAATTGGTAATTGCCTATAATAAAAATGATGCACAATTAAATCCTCTCAAATGTACAATTACAAGTGAAAAGAATTGTTGTACAAAAATGGTTTGTTAGAAGAATTCAATGTTCCATTATTAAATGAACATTGTCTTTAATTTCATTGTTTTGAAAAGACAATGCCCTGAACCAGATATATTCTGGGGACTTTCTAAAAAACATTTTATATACACATAACACACGCACATATATACAAACATGTAAAGTTAAAACAAAAAAAAATACAATTTGTAAATTTATCTAAACATGATAAGCATATATACAAGAAATGTAAAGCACTAAAACTTTATCTTATCTATATATACAATTTTAAAAAATGTTACATTTGTGACTAGAAGTTAACAAAAGACTGGTGTTGGAGTTTCTAGCGGACACATTGTTGATAAGACACAAGGGCAGGGACGGTGTTGATGCGGCACATTTCAGTGTCGTATCAGTCTTCATTGGCAAGCATTAGCAACGAGGAAGTCACGAATTGGATTGAATCGTCTTCAACGGACAAGCCATTGTGGTAATGGTGGTCCCTTCTTTCGTTAGGTGTGTAATCAATGCAATTAAGATTATAGATAAAACAACTAAAGCAATTCTTGAGATTATTCGGAATTTAAGTGAAAACGGATACATGTATGTATGTGTACGTGTGAGTAACTATGTATGTACATGGATATATGAGTAGTATATAAGTACGTATGTGTTATCAAATGATAGCTTTAAAAATCTTCACATGGGGTCTGAATTTTCTTCACATGTGATCTCAATTTCAGTTCACTCAATTTTAATCCTTTAAATGGTCATCTTGTTTAAAATAATACACACATGTATGTGTTTGAGCATGTTAATTTCAGAACTAATATTATGTTGAAGACAATATGTTGGAAATTTTAGTATAAAATATGCTTTTTAATTGTATTGAACATGATAGTACTTATTTATATTTATTAGTAAAATAATTATTTATTAGTGTGAGTTTGTTTTTTGAAATTGTGTTCAAAACAAAACTAAGATAAGATATTGATATTTAAAGTTGATGTAATAAGTGAAAGTGGTTAATTTTGTCCCACATTGGTAGAGTGATAACACAACTCTTGTAGTAATGTAATATATAATGGATTTCTTTGTCTAATATTGAAAAAACAATAAACTTTTGGAATGAATTTCTTAATTATCACTAAGTACATGATTAACTTAATGTTTATAACGAGTCATTAGGAATGAATTTCTTCATTATCACTAAGTACAAGATTAACTCAAAGTTAATGTCGAGACTTTTGGTATGACATCTTCGGGTGTACAAACATACTATTTTAGTTGTTGTATCTCATGAGACAAATGCATTCAAGAGGCAAAATTTGTTTAAAAAACATCTTTTGAATAGAAATCCTCAACAATCACTCAAGCTTTGGTTGGTTCGTTATGCAAACAAAGATAAAATTGTAAACAATATCTACACTTTTAAGATAAGGCTACGGTCGGATTGTGTGCGGTATTACAATTTTGTATTTTCCATTAATAATGTGGTTATTATCATTTTATTAACTATTAATAAAAGTAAACCATGCCCTACGGAATACGTATAAGAATTTGAATATACACACGTAGATAGTTACTATTAACACTATATTGTTTAAAAATGAATCTTAAATATGCCGAAATCCGCACACGTTTCTGTCAAATGTATATATTTAAAAGTAATGTGTCAAATGTGGTTCTTAATATTTTAACAACATATCACTTTCTATCAAATAAACGCACATTGTATAATTAATCGTTCATCGTAGTACACAGAATTGAAGTTGTGGTAAATTTTGTATGTTGGTGCCACATCATGTGTACAAACAAAACTCGTGCTTTAATTATGATTGCATCAATTGGACCCACCAATATTTGAATTTGTCATTTACTAATTATGTCTCGTGAAGAGTTGTCTCATCTCATGTGCAAAGAATCCGAAAGATGTCGATTAAGGTTTTTAATTATAATAATTATAATTATTAGTCAAATCCAAAATGCTAACATCTAGTAACCTCTGAATGAAGGGTACACGAAAACATCAAAGGATATAACCCGTTTCATGTCACTAATCTAGACTTAATTGGATTATTTATTTTTAAGCGATACATAGTATTTCCAACTTAGATACATTATTAATTAGTAAATAAACTAAAGAAATTGATATATAGTGTTAAAGTGTGTTTTCAAATAGTAGCTATATGTTTAGATAACGTATGAACTTTTAATTGCATTTGTATGACGTCTAGCTATCATGATTTATCTGTATTTCTTACGCATTGTTGTAACTCATATGAAGTTGAGTTATATGTGCTGCATTAGCGACATAGAGTTCGCTGTCTCAAACGACGAACTTAATGTGAGAATGTCTAGAGTTTGTGATTCTAAGTTGAAAATTCTAGAAACCACTATATTTTTAGTTTTTTTTTATCTTCAATATATATTACAAAATATTTTAAAGTTCACCTTTAATTTGTGATTCTAAAATTTAAAATTTGTCCTTGCATAAATGAAACCATACCATTTTTATGTTTACCTTTTTGGTCATGTCTTGTCACTCACCACTTGCTTATTCATATCAACTAGAAAATTTAAGAAAACCTTTAAAATTGATTCGTGTTATTTTTTTTAACGTCAAATATACGATCATGTTTTGAAGGATATGTGTTATTTTAATCTGACTTATCTATTTATTTGTGTTATTTAGAGAATAAAATGAGTTGGTTGGTTGGGTTCAAACATGTTATTTGTAGTATGGGTTAGGTCATTTATAGTACGGGTTGGTGTTGTTGAATATATTACAATTATACTATATATAGAAATATATTTCAAGCCAAATGCCTCTTAATAAATAAAGCTTAAAGCATATATAATTTTTTACTTGCATGATCGTGCTAAACGTACTTCAGTATTGTCACATCAGTAATTTCATATTTCCAAAAGATAAAACATGTGTATATACAAGAGCATACATGAGGGATACTAGGTCGAATACAAGAGTATACGAGGACAAACAACGTAAACATGTAAGAGTATACAAGGACGAACAATGTATATACATGTAAGAGTACACACATCGAGTAAATCAAGCGTATATAAAATCCTATACATGCATATACTACCGGGTTGTGAAGCTTTTGAGCTTTGGTTTCAGTCAACCACGGGGAAACGAAAGGGGCCTCGACTTTTCGTCCCATATTTTAGTTTCTTGGAAACCAAATTTAAACCACTAGTGTCTTTGTCTATTTAAACCGATGCACTCTAATTGTATTCTTGCAGTTTGAGCTAAAAAAATTTAGTTCCAGTCATGGACACAAGTCACACCGACCGAACCACATTACATCTTGTGTTCTTTATGTTTCTCCTTAATTTGATTGTTTTTATATGCACATGTTGTGTGTATATTCTGTTACGTTAACCCCAACATATATAACCCAAATAAGTGAAGGTATATTAAGTAAAATGGATACGTTTAGCCAATCCCTTGTTGAAAACTTAGTTACGAGATGTAATAATAGCACACAGAATGCAGTAAATTCTGAATTAAAGATGTATGTGTTGGTGTAACTTGTGAAGTAATGGAGTTAGAGTGCGAATTAAACCACCATGTCTCCACCTCATCATCATCTTCATGTGATATCTGACATTACAGGTGCACGAAGTTAGAAGTCTTACAATCAAAGTCCACATGTCGTAAAGATAGTGAAATTGCAGGTTGCATGTTGGAACATTCAATCAGACAATTTTTGTTGTATAAACTTAATTGGAGCTTCATTTGTTGAATATTAATTAAACCGTTGAAATCATCGGTTAATCATGTATGCATGTTGTTTATACGTTAGGAGGAATTGTTTACTGTTTTTTATACTAGTTTTAATAATTCGTATATTAAACGAGTTGAATAAATAAAATATTAAATACAATGAAAATTTATTAAAATAAAGTATAAGTGAAATTACGTATTAGTAAGGATATAAGTAATAAAACAATGATATTATTTAAAAAAATTCTCATAGGAATGGAATAAACATTTTGTTTCAAAACAAACCATTTTATTTTTAAAAAATTTCTTATTATAACTCTCTATTTTAATTATTTTAGGTTTATAGAAATTTTACTTTTTTAAAAACATCAGTTTTCAAAAAATTTCATAATTTTGAAAAATTTGATGTTATTGATAAATTCTTATTTTATGAAAATTCATTTTCTTAGAAATAACATTAATAAAAGATATATTTATCAATTTATTGAAATACTATTTGTAATACATTTTGTTTCAAAACAAACCATTTTATTTTTAAAAATTTTCTTGTTATAACTCTCAATTTTAATTATTTTAGGTTTATAAAAATTTTACTTTTTTAAAAACACTATTTTTAAATTATTTTATGTCTTTAAAAAATATTTTAAAATTATTTGTAATCTAATACAGATTAAAAATATTATTAGTAATAATTATAATTATATAATATGATAGTGACCGAAAAAATTTATGATAGTAAATATGATGTTGGTACGTGTCCATACTATTTTTTTATCAGTGTATAGTAGAAAGATATATAAATAAAATGGGTGAATTTATATACCAAACACTATTTAATACTTATTTTTATGTGTTATTATGTATCTTACGGTCGACTAATACTTATAAATAAGATAAATCTATCGAGTGAATGCTAACAAATGTCGTGCCGTCTAGCACTCTAGCAGTAATATTCATGTGACATAAAACGACATATATTAAATCATAATTTAATATAGATTATATTTATGTCATACCAAAGACGACAAAGCAACACACAAAAAAAAAACAAATTCTAGTTGGAGGCAAACCAACACATAAACAAGCATCCTCAGCAAATTAAAAAAAATGTTTTTTATATCCTTAAGATTTTAAATCAACACTCGTGTATTTTATACATAGCGTTTAGGGTGAATTGTCGGGAAAGTCATCATTCCCTATACGTCGCGTATGAGTCCATACACGGTGTATATGATATTCCCTGACAAGACCATGACAGACGCGTGTCAGACTTGTGTCGGGATAGCTATACACTGCGTATAGCACCATACGAGGCATATAAGTTCCCAATTTGTTTGTCATTTGCTGAGAAGCATGCCGAACCTATACGTCGCGTATGGACCCATACACAACGTATAGGTTAGGATATGTTTTTATATATTATTGTTTATAAAAGTTTTGCGTATAAAAATTGGTGCCGGCTCTATTTTGCACGTTAAGCTTGAGATTTTGCGTATAACTTATGTTTTGTAACATATTAATCGACAATTTAAATCTTAATTAACCAATAAAACATATAAAACAAATATTAAATGATAATATAAATAACGAAGTTTTTAAATACACAACAAAATGAAAGTACAATTAATAATATAAAAAACTATGATGTATCTGAGTAATGTCAAGGCGGTGGCAAATCTAGAGGATCAATACCAGAAGCACGGGCTCGTGTAATCTCAAGCTGAACGTGTCAATCCATAAGATCCTCAACTCGATCGAGCCGACGACCCTGATCCCATAATCTCGTAGCAATCTCCTACATAAATGTCTCCATACGTACAGACAACCTCACATCTCTATAAATATGTCGAGGAAACTATGGCTGAGGTGGCGGCTGATGTGTTGGCGGCTGGTCGTGTGGCGGCTGGTCGTGTGGCGGCTGGTCGTATGGCGGCTGGTCATGCGGAATATGCTCCTGCTGCTGCTATGGATCGTCAACGTCGACCTGCTGAACAGGTGCCGGCTGCCAGATCTCACTGGGTCGAAGAAAGAATCGTATGCCACCTGGAAACTGGCGTATGATACGCATGCCGAATAACGTACGACGATCTACACCCCACACCCATACGACCCACGCCTATACGCAGCATATGGGGCCATACGCGGCGTATAGACACATTGAATGACTGATTTGACTTTGCTAGTTTTATCGTTTGAAAAACCTATTTCGTGGCGTATGGCTCTATATGCGGCGAAACATCTGATGTGACGTGGAATGTTTGATTTTATGGGGGAACTATACGTCGCGTATGGTCCCATACGCGACGTATAGATGGGTGTCGATTTATAATTTGGGGTGTCCCTGTATTAAGACTCTTAAAAAAAAGGATTGTGTCCATTTTCCGGAAAAATCACGTCATTCACCACCCATTTGTGGATTAATTTAAACTTTGAGACCACCTTCAATCATGATTTGATTGTCGCTAATAAACTAGTAACTACAATTCAAAAGTATATATATTAGTTGTTTAATTAGATAAAAAGATTGATGCTTCCTACTTGAGGGAATGTCGCATTTCATAATGATTGTCATGAGTCGTGACTAAACAACGACATTTTGGAGATTAGGAGCCACCCATTATCATCATTATTATTACTTTTTTGTGGTTCCATTTATTATCATTATTATTTAAATAAATTACATAAATGATCTTGTGGTTTATATGAAATTATTGATTTGCTTCTTTAGATTAAAATTCATGTGGATCGTACATATTTCTAAAACTTGGTACAAATATGATTTTTAGTGGGCTGTTAAATATGAACGTTAAAACATAAGATGATATGTTTTGTAATGGTTATAAAACTGATAAATAACAAATTGCAAAAATATACATCATGAAACAATGGAATACTTTATTTAAGAATCCTGTGGTATTTAGTGCCATATTGCATGTACCAAATTAGAGTGCTAAATGTCGATTATGATTGGCCCCACCAAGCAAATGACATATACATATTAAATACTACCACAAAACTAAAAAAAATAATAACAATGATCAAAGCGTTGTATGGTCACAAGACATTTATTATTTTTCATATAAAAGGGGACTGTTTGACGGTTGAAATTATTAATGGGAAAGAAACGTCCTATGTATTCGGAAAAAAATTGTGAGAAACATTATATTATTAAATTTACACAATTTCTTATAAAATAATTTTACATACTAAAATCTTTAACTAAATAAAATTAAATAGGTATATAGATTGCCAATTACATATTTTCAATATATATTTATTCATGATTAAAAAAATAAAATACTTCTTATTGTAACGGCAAAAGTTAAATCTCAAGCGAACTTCAAATAAAAATTTATACTTTTACAGAGAAAGAATTTATTTGGTAGTATAAATGATACGGTCATACATAAGTATAAAATTTATGAGATATATCTTATGCATGTCAAAGGGTTTGCATAAAATACAGAAATGAGTTTATTGGAAACCCTAAAGAATAGAGAATTAATCTAGATATTCCATTAGTTATAATTTAATAAGTCTAATTAGATAGAATTTAACAGTCAAAGGTAATTAAGGAAAGTTTACTTTTATGTTTCATACCAAAACGGCAAGACCCATCAAAAGTCAAACTAAAACATCGAATGACAAAGGATATTGGTCTTCATTCTTATAGTACGTGGATTTCACGGTAGAAGTAAGTGGAAAGTAATTTAAATAATCAAACTAAGATATTTAAATATGCATAATAATTTTATCAAATAAGTTATATAATAAAAACAAACATTTATTCTGATTTGTATTCATTGATTATTTTATTTAAAATTTATGTTCACGCCTGTACTGAACATAGGAAGGGGCGGACCCAAGTGGTTCGTATTGGGTGCGTCCACACCTCATAAAATTTTATTTTTGTGTTAGTATATGTACGATTTAATCTTTCCCGACCTCAAACAACATTTTATACCGACCCTGGAAAACTTTTGAAACCACGTATTGACACGATAGCAAAGAAAACCAATTTGAGATTTAATATTTTGTGAATATAAAACTATTATAACCTAACTAGTTCATATTCACCTATTAATCATTTATACGAAATTTTAAATCTAATAAAATATAAAAAACAATTGTTCTTTCATATTACCTTATTACTTGATTATTTGCTGGAGTAATTACTAAAATTAATATTGATTATAGATTCCTAGATTAGATTAATTAAGCTAAGGATTGAGCTCCACTCGTTTTGTGTCAACAACAACAAAAATAACAACAATAACTGTAGTAATAATAGTAACAATATACGATATTAATAATAACAATACCCTCATTTTTAATTATAAATAATCTAATTCAATACCGTATATAAAACGAATAATAATACATATAAAACATGTAACTATGTTACATAAATGTTAAATTGTTCAAACCTAAGTCTTCAACGGGATGTTCAATCATGTCATGTTGTAACAACTTAATACAACGCAACAATGAAAATAAGAGTTGATAATGGCTAAGTAGTTTTGTTTGCCATGGATTTTTAAATGATATTTCAAGTCTCCCCTAAAAGAACTTATCTTCCAGTGCATATATAACAACCAAAACAGTTTGTACTGTCGGGATTGAAATAACCACGCACCCGAAGTTGCACTTGATAATATGGTGTTTTAGTTTATGTGGAAAAAGATGAAGATGAAGTTGGTGAAGAAATGAAAGAACTAGAGAGTGCTCTCTTTTTAATTTCTGAAACAACAAGTTTCTATAATCTTGTGTGATACTGTGATTGAGTGCAAACTTACTTCTACTCTTTTTCAAATAAACCTCAAGTCCATGTTGTATATTCACTCACATAGAAACCGCCTTCTTGTTTAATAATGTAATAACAACATTGAACAACATCAAAATGGGTTTAAATGGTCAAATCAAAGCTGTCCATTTTACTGATGGATAATGTTAAAACAATCTAGCTGAACCGAACAATAAGAAGCGCAACCTACAACTCATAACAATCTTACAAAGTGCGACAAATTGGACTCCGACCCACACGACTTGCATTCTATAGGGTCACAACTTGTTTCCCCCTTATACCTCTACTTGCATCCTACTTCATCAAGTGCGACAAATTAACTCCTTTTTCCATATTTCCAAACAATCAACCTCAAACATCAATGTCTACTTCATGTTAAGCTTCTGCTTTTGAAGATCCCTTTCCCGTCAACACGTTTTATAAACAGTTTGTTCATTGAGAAGCCCTTGCATATATATTAGAACACAAACTCATATTAAATAACAATTATATTAACAGTGACTATATATAATTAATTATTTGGGTCCAAAATAATGAAATACATTTGTCACAGAGCTTTCTAAGGTGGATTAATTAGTTATTGCGAGTGTTATTATCTAGTTTTCACCTGTCGTGATTTTGTTATTTAATATAAAACAAATTGTTTAGTTCTAATTTTTGTTAGAAATTGGTAGTTAAGCACTAAAAAGAGTATTATACAAAAAACAATGAGGATGAAAGATACATCTGTTTTTAAGTTTGTTTTCCGTCGCTTCCATATCAATCAATTGAATAAATTATTCTGTCAAACTCCAGCCGATTTAGCTTTAACAATATAATCAATATAAAGTTTTGTTGAGTTGGAAACCGAAACACTAACTTTTTTGTCTTTAAAGAAGTCTATCTGAAACTTTCCTATTGAATAAATGCATCGAGGGTTTTTTATTTAATAGTAGACACTCTCATTCACATTTTACAGTGGACATGAGTTTAGAGCGTCGAAAAATATGAAGCTTCAAAACCGATTTCACATCATCTCTGTCTATCTTACTCATTCTATTCAGGTTTTGCGTCTCTCACACCAAAACTTACTCTAAAAACATCCCCAAACCATCCTTTCTTTCCTCCTTTCTCTCGGTCGCCACTCACATAACCCGGTATGAACGTTCTTGCACTATAGTATTCGTCATTCCTCTCTTTATCTACGTAAATGCCCAAAAACACCCAATTCTCGATGCTTTTAATAGCCTTGAATAGTATTTTGGTTGTTGTGTCTATATGAAAGTCTAGTTGATAACATCTGTTAGATTAATTAGATCAATGGTGTAGATGTGTTCCATTGTTTTTTTATGTTCCACTGTGTTTATATAGTTCTCTAGTCAACATTCACAGTAAAAAATGGATGCAAAAAAGGCCAAAAAAGAAGGATTATTTATGGATTCTTGAAATTTCTTGAATTAGAAGAATGTAGATGAAATTAACAGTTCGGTTTCCTTTGTTGTTGATCAAAAAAATTCTTTATGGATTCTTGAAATTCCATGTGTATATTACACACTTGTAAACATTCCATTGTCAAATTAATTAAAACACTCAATTATTGAATTTCTAGCCTAAATCGTATTATTAAATTTGTATGTTTTAGCCAAATTGATGTGATTTTAGCCCAATGAGTATGTAAGAAAAAAATATTTAAAGGTTGTTCAACAGCCTTTTAGATTATTAAAAGACTATTTTTTAATAGTTCATAAATTCTAAATGGTTGATAAGACCCTAACATTGAATGGTTTAAATATTAAATCTTAATTATATATCTTAACTATTTAGTATTAGAGTTACCTATTAATCATTCAACCCTTACTCGTTTTAACATATCATGTTTTATTTTATATTTTATTTTTCTAACCATCTCATTTTACTTATTTTATTTCCCTTAACGTTTTTGAATTTTTTTAACCAACTTCTAATACCTTTTTGTAATATTGTCAATCAACCCAATATTCTTTTTATTTAATTATTTTGCATAATTATGAATTAGACGATTAGTTCTTATCAGTTTGTGGATTCTTGTATTTAAAACCATGATCATGGTTTTCCTAATTTTTCTTTGATTGTTTTTCATAAATATGATTCACATATTTGATATTTGACTGATTGCGCAAAATCTATGCTTACGAGAAAATAAAAAGATTATGAAATTTGTTTTGTATACTTTTGTGTTGTTGAATTTCAATTATGTTTAACTGGATGTAAAGAAAAATTATGGTTTAGTTATTCGGAAATGGTTCAAATAAAAGAGATTTTATATTTAAAAAGGTGTAAGAAATAATTTGAACCATCAATCTTTAGAATCAATGGTCGAGATAAATTATATAAAAAAGTTTTGTTAGAGAGATATTTTAAACTCTCATTACTTTAATTTATATATGATATTATTTTATTATGTAAATTACATCAAAAAAAGGAGTTTTTTATATTGAAAACAAGTACAATATCATTACATAAAAATATAATAATTATTTTATATCTTTTACCTCTATGATTTTTGGTAGGTCATCATTGTATTTTTAGTCAGTTTATTATGTCTTTTTGGTAGCTATTGTGTTTTTTCTAATACTATTTTCTTTTTTTAATAATAAATTTTAAAAAAAGTATAATAGTGAAATAACATTGTTGTATATTTCCAGTATGTAAACACAATGATAAATTAACAACTACATAATCTAATAAATTAAAACAATGACAAATAACACAAAATAATATAAAACATAAAACATTATGATAAAATACCTCATTGTGTTTTTTGATCGTGTTATTTTGAACACCGTAAGTTTTGAAAAATATATTGGTGAAATAACATTATTGTATACTTTTAATTGTAAAATACAATAATAGATAATAAGTTTATATAATCTATTAAAATAACGACAAAAATAACATAAAATGATTTATAAAGTAAAACACAATAATAGATACATATAACAAATTATGCAAAATATGACACAATGAAATAATACACAACGACCTGACATATTTAATACAATAATCAATATACCTTTATTTTTTAAAACAATAGAATAACATATGTTAAGCCACAATCATTTTAAAACTTTTTAGATTAAATACTATTTTTACTATAACCCTTATCTAATTATTCGTGTGGGATAAAATGTAATTTATCAAGTATGGGCATCCCATATAAAACATTAGATTATTTAATTTTTAAGGCACTGTATAAAAATGCTTAATTGGAATATACTCTTATTGCTCTTTCATAGATATCGTCCCTCTAGTGAACATACGTTACATGATATTTAAGTACGTAAACTTTTTTGTTTATACCAACTATAACTAAAACTTGTTGAATGAAAAAACTATTCTTTAAAATGTTTAGAAATTTGATAAATTTTTTGACTTGATATTTTATAAAGTAGAAAAACAAATCTTATTTTTAATTTTTCGAACATATTATGGATTTTCCTTGATATCTAACCTGTGTTTCTCCTTTTATATAGACAAGTAGACAACCGTAGTTACATATTTGCGAAGCCTAAAATCAGATAGTCTTAACAGAGAGATGAATAGCTGGATGTTCTTGTACATTACCCAATTTAATAACTAGAACAAAATGTTAATTAATCAGTTAAAAGTTTATTCATCATTTTTGTTTCCAGGTTCCTTATAAGTTAGCAAAATTTTAATACCCAATTTGAAAACTAATTTAAATTCAAATCGAAATACATGTAACCAACGTGAATACAAAACCAACTTAGGTTTATTATGTTTTTATTATTAAATACACACAATCTCTAATTTACAGTTACTTTATTTCAAAAATCAGCATATTTGCGTTCTTTAGGATTGGATTCACAATCTTGGTCGAGGAATACATCACCTTACCATTAGAATAACCATTTAAAACTAGTTTCGGTTTTGATGACATACATTTCAACATATTTAGGTAATTTGCTCTAAAGTTCTAACCAAACATATAGAATTAGAATTCAGAGATCTAAGGTCTGACTACTGATATTCAAATTGAAATTAATAACCTGACAATATGTATATATAAATTATACAATTAAAAATTATAAACACCCACATATATTGAATAATGTATTTTATTAAAAATTAAAATAGATTCTATATATTATTATGATTGATAAAATTTTCAGACTTGTAGCTAAAATATATAATCATCAACGACATTTTGTATATCTTAACCAAAAGAAAACAAAGTAGGCAACCAAATTGAAGCCATACATGAACTCGAGTGCATGATGAGATATGGAAACCACATGTTCTTAGCTAAATTATTTCATTGGTTCAATTTTCTAAGGCCACAAAGATATTTTGTAAATTTATCCAAAAATAAAAAACATTAAGAAATATTAAATAAACTACAACGTGAAATAGTTTTAGCTATTAAAAGCATGTATACTTTTTAAAAATTTAAATCTTACAAGCGCGTGTTTGATTTGTAAGGAGCTGTTTGATTTGCTTCTGACCCGGTCAAAATGTCTGACCCACTGACCCGGTCAGACATTTTGGCCGGTCAGCGTGTTTGATTATCACATTTTTGCATCTGACCCGGTCCGACGCCACTGACCCGGTCCGACGCCACTAACCCATGCCTATTTTCTCTCTTACCGGGTCAGTTTTGAAACAAGCTCTTACCCGGTCATCACCTTCTGACCGAGTAAGAGCAACCAAACAACCCCTAAGTGAGAATGTGAGATCATATTTATAAGTTTGGATAAAGGTTTATAGAAAGAGAAACAAAAATCTTAATATTTGATCTGATAAGGCTTGCTTGATCTAATTTATGAAATGTTCATAAAAAATAACCCATGAAAGATTAAAAAGAAACAAATCAATAAGAATATACGTAATGAGTTAGTAATAATAATGAAAAGTATTGTTACGTAGGCGACATGTAAGTAATGATTGTGATCATTATAAAGGCGTATAAGAGGTGCGTGTAATGGTATGTGTAAATGTAAAGTTTAATTTTAATAGAAAATAATCAGATGATAAGTTGTAACATTTTGATTTAAAAAAACTACTTTATCTTGTCTCTTTGCTTATGATTGAAAACTCACGCTTAACCATGTTACACCTCTTATCAAACAAGTGTGTTACGGTGTTGTGCCTAGTGGTGTTGACATGTCACATCACACCACCTCCGTCACAACCGTTATAGACAGTCTAACAATCTTTTGTTTATTATGTTTTAAAATAATAATTATGCATATAATTTTTGAAAACTTAAACGATCAGACAACAACTTTCATGTAAACCACAAATTAAGATGGTTTGTGTTTAATACTTAAAAAATTTTAATTAAATAATAAAATAGATCTCTTTGTAATAGCGAAACAGTTAAATACAAAATTGCAAAAATATACATATATATGAAACAAACGGAATAATTATTTAAAAATTTTATGGTATTTAGTGACACATTGTATGAACCAACATTTGCAGTGGTATATGTTTATTACGATTGGCCCCACGAAGCTAAAGAGGTTTATGTATTTAATACAAATATAAAACGTTTATTTATTTGTATATTAAAAGAGACTGTTTGACTATATGGGACAAAACATCACATATACTTGATAAAATTTCTGGGATAGTAGCAACTATTACTCATAATGTATTTTTCTACATTTGAAAGTTTTCTTAAATGAACAAAAAGATATATATGCATTCATAATAGTGTAATCATTTTTAGATGCATTTGTGTGAGAAAAAAACATAATAATTATAGATATAAGAGATAGATAAATAACTTTAGGGATCGATTTTGACGGTGGGTGATTTTCAAAATACAAAAAATATTTATATTCTATTTCAACTTTAACGACCAAAAATACTTTATTAAACGTTACAATGATGTAATTGATTATTAAAGCTATTGATTAATCATGATCAGTGATTGATATAAGTTTTTGTCAAAAAATAAAGTTTTCTGATTAATCTTCATACTCACATATAAACACACACATAGAATGTCATTTTAGAATACTAAATTCGTATCAGAATACAAGATTTTTACAAGAAATTGCGTTGCACAAATTTATACCATTTAATAATTAAAAAATTCAAAAGGTGAATAAAATACATAAAGGTTGTATGAACCAAATGGTGTCTATAGACCACAACAAAAAATCCCTTCGAATACTAATGTAAAGTACAGTTTTTTCTAGATTGATGGCTGCAAGTATGCATATATTAGGTATACCAATATACCAATATATATTTTATCGAAAAAGAATTGGATGCAAAAAAGCCAAAATAAAAACTTTTTCTTTATGGATTCTTGAAATTTCTTAAATTAGAAGAAAAGATATAAACTTAACAGCTGTGTTTCCTTTGTTGTTCATCAATCTATGACTGCCACGCTTACACACTATAGTAAACATTCCATTGTCAAACTAATTAATAAACTCAATTATTGTTTTTTTTAATAATCATCTAAATATATGATGTTTGGATTTTGTAGGCCAGTTATATGTGGTTGTAGTTGTAGATGTTTGTACTCCTAGTTCGTTCTAGCAATTTACGTATTATCACTAATTTCTTTATCTAGTTAATTAACTCATGCTTAACAAATGATGTTTACATGATTATTTTCTTTCTCTCTCCTTTGGGAGATACTATAGTTATTTTGATTCTCTTCCTTTGTGATATTATACGTTAAACTCTTGTTTTACTGTAGGCACGATTATATTGAGTGGTTTGTGAGTTACTCAAGATCAACGTATTAAAAGTCTTTTAATAATATACGAAACTTCATTTAATAAAATGATCTCTAGTCCGAACTTCATATATCGAGCATACCATGACTAGCAATTCTAAACGATTCTATTATTTATCTAATTTTTAATATAATAAATACTATTTTTGAAATACCTATATATTATATATAAGACTATAATAAAATACTCAAATCATATATAATGTTACATATATATTATAACTATAAATGTGTATAACAATAATCATTAGAATGGGGAAGGCTGGTGACATACTGACATTCACAAAAGCTAAATATATGTATATATGTATATATACACATATACATATATATATATATATTATTATTAACTTAAAAAATGAAAATTAAAAAAGAAGTTGAGCTTGATCCCAGCTTGAGTATAAAACACTACTTATGAGTTGAGCTTTAGTTTGTAAAAAAAACTGGAAACGAGCCGGTATAAATACATGTAATACACTATGAGTTTGGTTGATTGATTTCAACATATATAGGTAATTTGATCTAAAGTCTAAACCAAATTCCTATGGTTGAAGTTCAAAGATTTATTTAAAGTACTTAATTGATATGAGGTCCTCAAATTAAAAGTTGAACTAATTTTGACAACAAATTATTTACAAATACGTATATGTATTAATATATTCCGATTTTGAGTTGGGTGAGTTCAAAATTAAGCCATTTGAAAATTGATTCAAATACTCATTTAATTTAGGATTCGATTCATGTATACAATTTATCCAAGAACTAACAATATATTTGCAAGTAGGTTTCTAATTTGATTCGGTTGCGGTACATTTATATATAAATACTTTTAGTGATATTCAAGGAAGAAAGGTCGAAAGAATAACCTATTTCACTAGTAGGTTGTGTATTCGAACATACACCATTGAATAATTCCTAGCAAAACAACATTTTTAGTAATAAAGATTTTATGAATAATATCAACGTGTATTGGTATTTCTAAAATAATTCATGTTAACTGTTATTTGGTTAAGTTCGATAAAGGTGTTTTTATTAAGAGGTAAAAAAGAATTTTGTTAACTTTAATATACAATTATAATTATTGTGATCAATAAAAAATAAATTTAGACATATGACTATACATACAATCATCAGAGATATTTTTTATACGTTAACCAAAAGAAAAGTAAGTAGGCAACCAAATGAAGCAATACATGAACTTGAGTGCATGAGAGAGATATATAAAGCCACATGTATTTTCTAAATTATTTCATTGGTTAAATTTCTATAAAGGAGAAATATAAACATTTTGTAAATGTATAATAGAACATAAAACATTAAAAAGTATTAAATAAACTATTAAACAAAAAAATATTAGCACATACAAGCTATTTTTTTTATTTTTAAAATTCCCACTAGCTGAAAATTCGAGAATATGAGAATGAAACAAGGATGTGAACGAGTTAACCATTTGTAATTAAGTGAGCTTAAACGAACTCAAACCTAAGTATAACTCTTTAATACACAAGTCTAAACTTAAGCTTCATATAACAAGTTTCACTGTGCTCGTAAGTCTATACAAAATTACTATATATAACTATTACCTCAAGAGGGGGAAGCATCATTTACCGCATCTGGATACCACTTATATAGATTTCTTTTGATGATTGCATAATAAGTACTTATTATGTTACATTTATGAAGTAAAATCATTTTTTTATTATTCTAATAAAAAGAAAATTGTAATTGCCACATGTTACTTTGTAAACCCATCTAATGTCACATGTCAACTTGACATTTAATATTAAATATTTTTACCGTCCAAAAGAATTAAATCTACAATTTTTGTATTAAAATTTTTAAATACATATTTTGTTTCCAAAATTAACTGTATATAAATTAAAACTATTACATTCTAAACTAAATAACATATATCTCTTACTTTTATTTTTAACAAACTCATTTTTCTTTTTTTAACAGTATACACATTTTGTAAACCCATCTAATGTCACATGTCTATTTTTCTTTTTTTATTTGTTACCATCAACAAAATCATTATTTTCTAAAATTTATGATGTTTTTAACTAATTTTTGAAACGTGTTCTTATTTTGCTAGAAATATTTTATTTTATAAGTGGTTTCTTTAATTTATCAGATAATGTTTTTTTCTGTTTTCTTTTTATTTAGTTTTATTATAGTATTTTTTGTTACTATAAAACTATTTAATCAAGTCTATTAAGATATAGAGTAGTCATTTTTTAATTTGGAATTTAAAACTTTTAATTGATTTTTGTATTGTCTATGCTTAGTTGTATTATCATGTGAGTATAAGTTTAATAGTGAATTCAGCTAAATATGTGCATGATTATATGTTATAATTAGTACGGAAAAACATCATATACCGTTCTTTCTAGAGACTCTTTCTTTAGTAAATTTCCAAACAATTTTTACTTACAACATTATATTTTACGTTTTTTGTCAATTACAATTATTCGAGACGAGGTTAGTCAATATTTTATTTATTAATGGTCACGTTAGGTTATTTATTTAAATCTTAAACTCATGTACATATCTGAGGTTTTCTCATACAAAAATTTGATAAAAATTTCATATAAGTTTTTATTACTTATAATTTTTACTCATACGTAATTTTAATCGAATATTTTAAATATCGTTTTATAATTAATAATTTTTTATTTAATATATATTTTATTTATTCAACCCGTGTAATACACGGGTTTACTAAAGTTAGTTACTATAATAAAAGGGTAACTATCTAGGACACATGTCAACACCACATTCATTCTTACAAAAAATTTTCCACTTTTATCTCCTATTAAATAATTACTTTAATTACAAAAATATTATTTAAGTATTTTTTAGATTAATAATGGTTTTCTAATAAATTAAAAAATATATCTTTTTATTAATTTTATTTCTAAATAAATAAATTTTTATAAAAATTATTTTTTTACTAGAACATCAAACTTATTTAAAATATAAAATATTTTAAATTTAGTGTTTTTAAAAAGTAAATGTTTTATAAAAAAAATAATTATATATGAGTGTTATAATAAGGATATTTATAAAAATGTTATTTTTTAAAACAAAATTTTTACTTTTATTTTGGACAAAATTATAAAGTTGATATCATTGTTTTATTACTTATAATTTTTACTTTTATTTAATTTAAATCATATATTATTTTAGAATATCATTTTATAATTAGGATAAATTTTATTATGTTTAATATTATATTTATTCAACCCGTGTAATACACGGGTTCACTAAAACTAGTTATAAATATATACACACACGTGTGTACACAAAAGGTTAATACAAAATAATCAAGGAGAGTATGAAGCGGAACTTAAAAAATTCACTGACAAATCGAGTTCAAGCTGCTTGCTCAATTGTAATATTAGAAAGAAACTATTTAAATTCATGTTAACCAATGATATTGCCGGATTATTTAAAACAAGTGGTTTAAACTTTAAATACAATCACAAGGTAAGCAAAGACATAACTTCTGATTGACAAGTATATTAACTAAAAAACTACAACATATAAAGTTCTAGAATTAATTAAAAATATAAAGAAAGAATTAATAAACCAGAACGAAAACCAAAACAAAAGTCATTGATTATTTGATTTCAATTTCAAGTAATAAATACAAACAGATGAAAAACAAGCCTGTAAATATCGAATTTCCAATTATCTTAAATACCACAAACCTAAAGGTGTCCTATACTCCTATTTTATTTAAAGGTGTTCTAGATGTCAATATCTGGTTCAAGCTCAACTCTTATCTCCAACAAAATTCGCTAATCAAATACAAAAAGAAAATAATTTATTTTTTAAATTATACTTTTATTAAAAGAAAAAGAAACAACTTTGTATAAACTAAATCAAAATTAAAACAATAAAAACATAGCATGACTGAAGTTCAAGCAAAGCCCAACCACCCAACTATCTCCCTTATTCCACAAAATAAAAAAAATAATAATAATAATAATAATAAAACGCGTTTTTGTTCTTCTTTCGGCTTCGTATTGTTCTTTTCCAACTTCTGTCCCCTCTTCACTTTGATATATAAACACACCCTCTTCACTCCCCTTTCATCAATTCAAACCACCACCATGACGAACACCCGTTTTATCGCGTTCTTCGTGTTCTTCGCGTTCATCTTATTATTCGACTCCGTTACTTCCACACAAAACAATTCCCTCTCCTTCTCCCTCACTTACCTTCCACTCTCTCATCGATCCGCAGCGTCTAAAATACGCTCCGGATCGGTTCTTCAGTCGTCACCATCGTCGACTATCAATCAACGGTTATTGTTCAAGTACTCGTTGGCTATGATCGTTTCTCTACCAATTGGAACACCACCACAAACGCAACAGATGGTTTTGGATACCGGTAGTCAGTTATCTTGGATCCAGTGCCATAACAAAACCCCTACGACGTCGTTTGATCCTTCTCTCTCATCTTCTTTCTCTATACTCCCTTGTAACCACCCTATTTGTAAACCACGGGTTCCTGATTTCACTTTGCCCACCAGTTGTGACCAAAATCGCCTTTGTCACTACTCGTATTTCTACGCGGATGGGACCCTCGCCGAGGGTAATTTGGTCAGGGAAAAAATTACGTTTTCCCGTTCCCAAAGTACCCCGCCTCTGGCCCTTGGATGCGCTACTGCATCCCAGGACGCCGAGGGTATTCTGGGAATGAATTTAGGACGATTGTCCTTCGCTTCCCAAGCGAAAATATCAAAATTTTCATATTGCACCCCGACACGTCAGAACAACGCCATAGCAAAACCAACTGGCGCGTTTTACCTAGGTCAAAATCCCTACTCTAAAACATTTAAATACATTGACCTTTTGACTTTTCCCAAAAGTCAACACTCGCCAAATCTTGACCCCTTCGCATACACTGTTGGTATGGAAGGGATCAGAATTGGGACGAAAAGGCTAAACATATCACAGTCAGTGTTTAGACCGGACGCTGGTGGGTCCGGTCAAACAATGATCGACTCAGGCACTGAGTACACGTACCTAGTCAACGAGGCGTATGACAAGATAGAACAGGAAGTCACACGTCTCGTGGGATCGAGGCTAAAAAAAGGGTACGTGTATCGTGAGTCGTTGGATTTGTGCTTCAACGGTAACGCGATGGAGATCGGACGGTTGATAGGCAACATGGTGTTTGAATTTGGTAAAGGGGTTGAAGTAGTGATTAATAAAGAGAGGGTGTTGGATGATGTGGGCCGTGGGATCAGTTGTTTGGGGATCGGACGGTCAGAAAGGCTCGGGGTTCCGAGTAACATCATAGGGAACTTTCATCAGCAAAATCAATGGGTGGAATTTGATATCGTGAACCGCAGGGTAGGGTTCGGTGGAGCCGACTGTAGCAGATCAGTGTAAGTAGACGTGTGGACTGTGGTGGGTCAACGTGGGTAAATATGGTTGTTGATGTACAAGTATTTATACGATGTTTTGTATACCATATACAATCCGGTGTGTGCCGGTGCACGATAGTGTACTTTTTGTATAAACATACAAG
The DNA here is from genome assembly GCA_025506515.1 of Flaveria trinervia. Classification (NCBI taxonomy): domain Eukaryota; kingdom Viridiplantae; phylum Streptophyta; class Magnoliopsida; order Asterales; family Asteraceae; genus Flaveria; species Flaveria trinervia. The sequence continues at coordinate 15,203,182 of CM046450.1, read as the reverse complement.
TAAATGTTACAGTTGCTTTTGTTATATTGGGAAGGTAGTATTAGAGAGTGTATGAGTTAATCGTTTAAAAATCTAGTAATTTTTTTGTTATTAGTTTAATATGATTATTACTGATTTTGATTAGATTTTATGAGTATAAATTTATGTTCTTTTTAAAGGGAATCTTATTAACATAATATTAAAAATATATAAACTCTGCATGTTTATCCAAAATTTAAGTGGATTAAAATCAAATCAACAATTCATTGACAAGTGGAAAGCTTACTGAAAACTGATAACGAAGGGCCAAATACAAATGTACCCTTAAAAACTCATTTGGTTTAGTGATGGGACCATGCCTAATGAATTAATTGAGAGGTAACATCAGTTCTTCTTACGTGTGTGTCGAGTCCTTTCTAAAAAGAAAAGTTAATAGAAATCATAAATCAAGTACGTTTTAAAGTTTCTAATAAGATAAAGTGAAATGAAGAAAAAACAATTATTTATTAATTAACTTTAATGTAGGATTTTTTTAAATGGAAGGATTTTGATAAGAAGTAAAAGAGATAAAACTATAAGGTTTTATCATTTATCGTTATCCATCCATCATAGTTATCATTAACTTAGAAACCACATAAAATGTTTAATTTTTATTTTCTTAATTCTATAACACCAAGTGACATTATATATTTTTTATCTTCTCTTTTTTTATTTTGTCTTTTAATTTTTTTCGTACTTTTATTTATTAAACTCAACAACATATTTACTTTTTAATTATTCTTCCAATTTATTGTATAATAAAATATGTGTATGTGTATTTTAGTGTTCATGTAAGAAACGACAAAGTTGAATCACATCTTATTTAAAAGGTTTCGTTGATCGTGATTTTTTATGAATAATTAAGGAAATAAAAAAATGAATGAGATTTGAATACAATCATAAGATAAAACTTGTGGAGACAAATGGGACACATCATCCTAACACATTACCCTTTGCACAGTTTAAAATTTATCACCATCATAGAGTTTGTAAGGTATAATAGTATTCATGGTATTCTTAGAATCATGAGTTTTTTTTAATATTATGTGAAATTATTTTTAGTATTTATAAATGAAATAGTATTTAACCCCGGGTGTTACGGTAGGAGTGTAAAACTATATCAAACTTGTAAAACAAAAAAAAATAAAACCGAACGAATTAAAATAGATGTAAAAACTTTAGCCTATGCATGTGTGTTGCGACGTGTTAACGTGTATAAATTAGAACAAAGTGTATTACACAACGTAGTTTTGAAACAAAAAAATAGATGTAAAAACGTTAAACCATATATGCATGTGCCTATATGTTAACTCAAAAATTTTAGACCGAGACGTAAGATACAAAATTATAAAAGATGAAAAGTATATAAGATGAAACTTGAAAATGAAAAAAAGTATTAGGGTTAAATGTAAAAGACAAAAACCATAGAATTAAAAATGAAAAAGTAAAAAAAAATAAAGTAAGATACAATTTATAAAACATAAGCTACAAACCTAAATGCATAAGTAAGTTGATAATTACAAAATTATAAAAGATAAAAAGTATATGAGATTAAATTTGAAAATAAAAAAGTATAAGGGTTAAATGTAAAAGACAAAAACTAAAGGGTTAAAAATAAAAAAGTAAAGAAAAAACAAAGTGAGGTACAATTTTTAAAACATAAGGCACAAACTTTTAAACATAATTAAGCTGGTAATTAGTATTAAATAAAATAATGAGAAATTAATGATTTCGTCATGGGTTTTTTACGGCCAACGAATACTTTTAAACCCGGTTACCCGTGTAAATCCAATGGTGAAAAGCCACTTACGCCCGCGAACACATACAGAATTGGTAACCCGGCTCGTCCACCATTTTAAGAGAAACTCACCACTAAAGGTCCACTGTGATAAAATATCTAGTTCATTTAAAATATTATATTAAATGAGACTTAAACGCAAGACTTTCGATTTGGAAAATCACGAGGTTTCTTCTTCCAAAACAATTGATTTAGGGCTCATGTATGATATTTTTTCATATAATTATCGTTATGTAAATAACAGAATTAAACCAGCTTTAATAATCGATTATCAAAAGTTGTGTTATAAATTTCATATATAAAACATTAGTGGTCACTTAATCTTCTTTACAAAATAAAAAGTAATAATTTTATGCAATATATGGTTACTTTATTAACTAAAACAAGTTTGAATCCATCTACGTACCAAGCGCTAGGTACCAAGTGTCCAAGAGCAAGGTTAACCAATGTTTAACTGAATCATTTTTATATATAAATTTTTTAACCAAATTATTTGTAAACAAAACCATTCGGTTATGAAAATCTAAAACTGAAACATCAGTTATAGGTTCAATGCACATTTCATGTAATAAGCATTTTCAAATTGACAACTTAACTAATCAATATATTTTTGTCTAACGATATTTGGTTCTTAAATAAATTTTTATAAAATTTAATTTAGAAACAATAATTTTTATAAAATCAACAGTTAATGAATATTTTTATACATAGTTGTGTATATTTATTTACATTAAGAACCATATAAATAACTTAAAATCCCATCAAAGTATCAAACTAATGTTTGCATATGTTTTTCAAATGAATTTTTGTTTAGCTAGAAATGTTTATATAATATAACCTGCTTATGATTTACACATGTGTAGATTTCTAATTCGTTCATTGTTTTCTTTTTGTACTTAAAAGAGATACCTATATATTAAATTTCAATCATTCTTTTATATAAAACATAAAAAAAAATATGTGTTGATAGAATTTCTTTTAATTCTAAATATATTTGTGAATTTTCACAAATGATCTTAATTTTAATTTAACATATCTACAAGAGTGTTGTCTTCAAGATACATATTATAAAAAAGTTAGTCATGTAAATAAATCCAGAGTATCAATTTTTAAACAATACTCATGCTATAATGGTAGTGTACCACACCTAGTGAAATCCATAACTTACGTTTACAGAATGTGGAACAATTTAAGAAGATAATGCGACTAAAAGGGGCTGGGGTTGGGGACTTGGGTCCCGGTGGTAAATGGGTTTGTTCATGACCAAAAATACATGAATTTTATTTTAACATTCACAAATAATAAGTATTTCCCTACTTTAATAAAATTAAAGTCTTAATAAAGAGAAATTCACTTGGATAAATCGACACCCGCCTATACGCCGCGTATGGTACCATACATGGCCGTATAGGGTCAAAAACACCGAAAACAAGGAAAATTCAGGAAGGTTGTCAGATTGCTATACGCCACATATAGCCCTATACGACCCCATATACGACACATAGAGTTATACGACGCGTATAGCGAATTTTGACAATAACTACAAGGAAAATTCAAGGGTTGTTAGATTGTTATACGACACATATAGTAGCCCCATACGACACATATAGCCATATACGACCCACACCCTATATGACGCACATATACGATGCATATGAGGCTATACGACACATATAGAAATTTGAGGTGTTGATTTATAATTATGGGGTGTCTAAATAACCAAACCCTAAAATTGTAACTAGGTTGGCACCGAATAACATCAAATTCATTTTAATTAAATTTTTCCTGCTTCTTGCTTATATTAAATAACTACGTTATTTACTAATTATATTATTTTTTTCAGATTAAAATATTTTTTAGAGTAAGTTAAACAGATCGTCAGTGAGGTTTGCACAAATTTCACATTTTGTTATTGGGGTTAAAACACTACAGGTTTAGTCTCAAGGTTTGAAAAAACGTAACATGTTTAATTTATTTTGTTTAATAGTTGTATATTGATCATTTTACCATTCTTCTTTCTCATTTTCTTTCAGACTAACCCATCTTAACCACCACCACAACTCCTTGTCACAACCACCACCACAACTCCTTGTCACAACCACCACACGCACTATCACTCTTTGCCACCATCACCGCACACCCCATCTCGAACACCATTCAACCACAACACCACCACCAAACACAACTCCATGTATCCATCTTACAACCGATCTCCGACAATGATATGGCATCACTCCATCTTAATAAGCTCCGTTCGGTGCGGTGGATATGTGTTCAGTGTTGGTGGTATGGTGAAGTGATAAATTGAGATTGGGGGTTTGTGGTGGTGGTGAAGATAGGAGTGTATGATGGTTGCATGTGGTGGTTGTGACAATGAGTGGTGGTGATGGTTAAAATGAGTCTATTTGAAAATAAAATAAGAAAGAAAAAGAGTAAAATTGTCAATTTACTTAACGAAATAAATTAACGTCTATTAAACTTAGGGAGGAAACGTGTCACGTTTTTTCATACCTTAAGGTTAAACCTGCACTTTTTCAATCCCATGGGCGTAATGTTAAATTTGTGCAAATCTCAAAACGATTCGTGTAATCTACTCTTCTTTTAATAAATTAAGAAATAGATCATTGTTAATTAATTTTTTCTAAAGAAACAAATTTTTACAAATCTTTTTTTCCTAAAATATCAAAATTTTTTGAAAATATGATATACTTTAAAATTGGTTTATTTAAGTAATTTTTTATAAATTAATGAGGAAATTTTTAAAAATACTATTTTTTAAATAGTTTGTTTTAAACAAAATATCTAATTATATTTTGGGAAGATACAAAAAAGGTTTAAAAAGTAGATGTCATTATTTTATTACTTATAATCTTTACTCATATATAATTTTAATTATATATTAGAGTTAATTTCAATTTTACTCCCTAAGGTTTGACAAAAATAACTATTTTTCTCCAAAAGATTAAAAACATCAATTTATCTACAAAAGATTAAAAACATCAATTATATATGAAACTTTGGACTGAATATGAAACTTTTGCAGGTAAATTGATGTTTGATTAAATTACAAATTTTGTCCTTTAAGTATGCTCAAAATTCCGAACCTTGTCTTTAAACTTTAATAATTAAACTGAGTATCCTTTATTTGAATATATGTAATGTTTTTTTATCTTTTTTACTAACGGCAGTTAACTTTTTCTGTTACGTTTTTGTAAATGTCCATTTTACCCCTAACTCTCAAAAGGACAAAATATGTAATTTTTATGAATCTTTTATTTTCTTTCTTTGTGTACTTCTTTTATTAACTTTAGTTTTCATTATTTTTATATTTTTAACCACTTTTTATTTTAAATACTATTATTAACTAGTTATTTTTAATCATGTAAATATGAGTTACGATTAGCTTTTATTATATAAAAATATATAATAAATTACTATTCTATTTTAAATATTCATCAGATGGCTAACATTTATTTTATAATAAAAATATTTTTAAAAAAAATCCATTTTCAGTAAGATTTATATAAAAATGTCTAGAAAAATTAAAAAGATTATGTATTAAATTTTTCTATGAAAGAAGCAAACCGACCGGGAAAGAAATTCAAGCCTTAAGTAAAAAATAAAAAAAATATATATTGTGCGGTGTTAAAATATTATTGGCTCAATTATTTTTTTAAAAAATAGAAATAGGGTGGCACATGGGTCAGTGGGTTGTTCTACACGTCGGGTCTTGGCTTCGATCTGACTTTTAACATTTTCTCTCTTTTTTTATAAAATAGTGACCAACCCATCTACAGTTTACTATAGTGATAAGTCCAAACAACTACTCTGAAATTTTCATTAAACAAAAACACAATTGTTATTTAATTAAACGCATTACTAATTTCGGTTTTTTAAACGGTTACTAATGAGTTTTAGTTATTATAAATCAAACATAAACCACCAAAATTAAAACGGAAACAAACTTCACAATAAGAACAATTAAAGATTTTATATATTAAGCAAAGCCTAATCATATATAAGACCTAACATAGAATAATTATAACTAAGGAAAATAAAAAGCCATGGCCCAATTTCATACGATATTCGATAGATTCTCATATAATACCTAAAACAAACTGTTTGATGTAGTTGAAATTTTTGTACCAAAAGGGTTAAAAAGCGACGGTGTAACAAACCAATTACTAGTTTAATTTTTATCTAATGTGAAATAACTATAGTAAACAAATGAAAACATTAGATAGTTTAATAATATATAACTAAAA